>BJKM01000046.1:1975000-2083203 GCA_015082035.1 Chaenogobius annularis
ACAGAGTGACTCACTGAATCCAATCCACAAAAGAGCATTATGAGAGAATCTATCAGCCTTGCACCGAGGGCCTGTCGCAGCCTGTGATCTATGGGTGCCTTCATGTTGATGGTGTGAAACTCCTCACTCTTGTTAGGGGAGATTTATGCTGATGGATGATTCCTGCGTGCCCAAAGATCTCATTAATACCAGGCACGGAGGAGTCGCGGAGACGAGAACGGCTGTGATCAGAGCAACCAGAGCAGCGAGAGATCCTTCAAATGAGGCGGGGAACAGGGACCACCAGTCAACAGCAGAACAGCACCAGGAGAAACACTGAGCTCTCTGCATGTTTGAGCCGCATTGTCTCACTCTCTGACATTTGCACACGGAGGATAACATTTATTTTATATTATGGTAAATGTAACATGTCAAACACTATGAGGACCATTGCAAACACACAACAATAAATCATAAAGCTATAGCCCAGAGGTGTAAACCACGGCGCCATGTTAAGGCCAGATTTAGCGAACTGAGATTGAGTCCTGGCTTTGACAAGTTGCTGAATGCCTCTCCCCACTCATTATTTGATTCAATTGATAGGGACAAGTATGTACATTACACATGTAACACACTACAACAAGATAATCATTTGCAATGTCCGTCCCTGGAAGGGCTTTTACAAACAAACTACATCTATTTTAAATGTACACAAAAGCAGAGGCAGACAAAATGCTGTCACAATAGTGACTTTGACTTCTCTTTATCACCTTGAGTTTAAATCACCCCAATACTTTGATGCAATATATATACTTATATATACATATAGACCTTGGCATTGCATCATAACAGTTTAAAGAATCTTCATTTAGTCTAGCGTTAAACCAATGGATATCTATATATGGTAAATACTAACTTTGTTATTATTCAAAAGTATCCTGACACTGAGTAATAAATATATTTACCAGTATTGGATTGATCCACGGCTCTTTTATTATTATTTATAATACATTTAAATAAAATAAATGTACTTATTTTGTCCAGTAATGTACCGGTTTTGAGGTTTGAGCCAAGCTCTATAACACTTTTCCTACCTCAATTTGGAATTTAAACATCTTTTTTAAGGAACAATCAAGGAACAATTAACTTATCCATCTGGTGTACATCGACTCAACAACAAAATGCACTGGTTTATCAAGAATACATTTAGTCAACTTCTGTAATTAGTTAGGAAGTTCAGGGTATTCAATTAGAATCAAACATTAAAAGTTAAAGGAGAGCTTCAGGGAATGATTCTTCAAATGAGACGGTTACAGGAACTGCCAGTGAACACTAGAACTACAGAAGAAACCGCACTGCACACTCGGAGCCTCAGACGATTTCAAAGTGAACTCAAATCAAAGAGCCGGACACGTTTAGCCCACTCGGGTCACATGACGTTTGTTCTCGTTCTTTTGCTTCTGCCGATAATGAGCTGCCGGGGCCTCGTGTCTTCGTCTCTGGCTCCTCTGTCCTTTTTTCTGCCCAACAAAATCTTCTCTAAACACAGCAGAGCACCGACCACAGGAATCTGAGAGCAAAAAGGTGTGAGAAAAATCAATGACAATTATTTAGAAGCACGAATCGTTATTGCTTAAAAGGCAGTTCGAGAGTGGTGCCTTTCATTGAGCTTGTGTCTGTTAGTGCCTACTCAGTCATGGTAGTTTCAAGACATTTGACACATTCATACGCGACATTTCAACATAACTTCCTGACGATAATGTATATATGTCAATGTATTACTTTGTCTGGTAGGATAGTAAACATTCCATCATAGTTTTTCATAAGAAAAGCAGCAGTTTATGAGGAAAAGTTTGAATAAAGGTTGTGTAAGAAGAGTAATATCATCAAAAGGCCAAACAGATTTTTCTAAAAGGTTCATTTAACAAAATAAAGGTGTTATCATACATTTTACATATAAAATAGCACATTTTGTGTTAATTAGATGAGCGTTGACTTTTGTCTATAGTTGAAAGTAGAATTATACCTTAAGGCCCTCTCACACCTCTGCGTCCAAATTCATGCTGGCCGCCCAAATTGAACGCCTGTATATTTGAAGGCAAACGCCCTGGCCGTTTGCCTTCAAATGTATTTCTGCACAACTGTGCAGAAATACTGTGCTCAAATGGCCATTTGAGTGTTGGCCGTGTGTCCGACGCTGGATTCGCAGGATTCGCGCCGCAAAAACGCTGGATTCGCAGGTCACTCGTCAACATAGACTTTGAATGTAAACTGGACGCTTTGATTCCGCGGTGTGAACCCCCCTTCAGTTGGTGCATTTATCATGTCCAAGATGAGAAATTGATATTCTGGCTTGTTTGCGTTCTGTCCTCGAAGGTTTGGTTGGTGAAGTCACCTAATGTAAAACCACAAAGTCTAATCAGTAATATTTATAATTGATAGCTTTCTCAGAAATCTTAATTGTCATTTTAATTGTAGTTAGCTAACAGTACATGGGTTAATAAAGTTAACAGTAAGCTAATATATTTCTCGCTCAAAGCTCCCATGATATTGACATCTCACAGTAAACGTAGGTCACATTGGAAGTGACGGACAGCTGTCCTCTTTTAAGGATTCGCTGAATGCATAGCATGCATTTTCTAAAAGAGACAATAATGTATATGCAAGGAAATGGTGGCTGTAAAATCCTCCAATTTTTGAGCTTCATAAGTAGCTAGCTTCATATTACTTCACATACAGTGTACTGGAGGAGCTGGAGGAAGATGCATTGAAGGCCTCTGAATGGGAACAGCCCAAAGAGAATGAAAAGACTTGTAACACGTCACATCCATGCATAACAAACATTTCATATTTGCATGCGTTGGATCAGGCCTGGGCTAAATATTAACATGTTGTGAGTGACGTGGACAAATCTAAGTGCATGGATTCACACCTGCCATCACCAAGCACCTCCTCATGCATCTCGAGTGTCGTGATCATATTTCACCCTCCCGCTCCACATGCAAATCAGCCCTTACAAAAGCAATAACAAGTACTTGTATTCAAAATAAAATAAAATATAAATTCATTTATGTTGCTGCCAAATGCGTTATGTAAATATTTATACCCATGCATCTTTATGGCTAATGTTACTTGTGCAGTCGCTCGGCAAATTTAAAATGTAATTTGTTCTTTTGAAAAGTCCATTTAATCACATTTTCACACACAATGTTGCGGAAATGCAATTGAGAATCCGTTACCTGCTGGTCTTTCTGGTTATTGCTTTGCCTAGAATATTCCCAAGTATGGCATTAGGTTTTATTTACAGAGGTTATGCAGGTGACATTACATCATTCTAAATTTTAGCAGTGAATGGCAATGGTGAGTAATGACATTTTCTCCTGTAAGAGCTCATACCAAAAGTAAACTGTGACAGCTGCTGCTGCTACAGTTTAATAACACATATAAAGGTCTACAACTCTAAATACTGTATTTAGTTTGTACCCGACATCTAAGAAAAAAATATGAAGAAAATCAAGTAAACTGTAGGAAACTAGATAAACAGGAACACTGCTGCTACGCTCACATTTATCGCTGTGATCTCAGCATCTGAAGTGATTACCTTTCCCTCCTCAAATAATATGTTTTTGAGTCTGTGTGTTGACTAAATTAATTGTTGTGAGATGAGTTCAAGTGTCCTAAATCTACAACTGTTTAGCTAAGCACAGCACAGCGGAGGAAGTACTTCCAGTTTGCCTTAAAAAGTTAATTTGAGCGAAATGACCTCAAAAATGACTTGAATCAAACATATTGATGTCCATGGAGGAAAGCAACTGACGCCATGTTTTTCACTGTTATTTAGCAATATTTTTTTTTAGAAAAGACCTGAGAGAAGTTGGTTACTGCACATATAAATTATAAGTCTAGTCTTCTGAATTAGAACACAACATTTCAAATAAAGGACAACTCTAAAAGAGCACTCACTCTTTTGAATGGCTCTGAATTGGCTCTGAGACCTCGTAATCAGCTTCTCCAGTCCCTTCCCTTTTCCTGAGGACACATTTCTGATTGTCGACGAGGCACTTGCTGCTTACCGGACGCAGTTCGGATACATATAGCACAGTTTCGTCATCTGCCCAGCAATCTACACAGACGGGAGGGCATCCAGATTGACCTGATAGTGCCGTCATTTAACTCGGCAGAGGTAATAAAAAAGCAATTATTTCTTCCCTGTCGTTGAAAGGGATGAGTCAAATAACTCAACATTGAACTAATATTTAGTTTTCAAATCTGTCAGCTCTTGGAAAAAATGAGTGAAAGAAGATAAACTCTGAAAGTGTTGTTATCACTTTCAGGATAATAGTGATAATAATAATAAAGTCTTGCTTGAGGACACAATGACAGAACTTTAGCCAGACCGGAATTCAAAACCGTTATGTAAAAAACAACTAATATTCAGTCAAACCAACAACACATAAAAAGAACACATAGAAAATGTAAATGTATTGAACCTCCACAAGTTCCAAAACTCTCAGAAAAACCACCAACATCTCTATTGTATTGCAACAATTGTATACTGTGTACTGATACTGTATGAACTTCATACAGTATCGTGTCTGCATCATCATCATTTAGGACAAAAAACAATATATTGTCAATTGGCTCCTTAGTGTGTCGGCAGAGGGAGGAAGTGCAGTGATTTTGATGAGGACTCGCTCCTCTGCCTCGACACACGGAGTGCTGTGGTTTTTCCTGTTTTCCATAATTTTCTTTTCAACATTTGAATCCTGCATTGATCAGACAGAAACAACACGTGCAGACATTTGGAAAGGCATTGAACATGAATGGAGCATCTGCGCTGGAGACGCCGTGCAGATGTGAAAGATCTGACACAGCTGTTTAGCATGTCAGTGCATGCCAAACATATTTTCATTGACCCATTAAGTTCCCTTCCCAGCTGATCGGAACGAGGAATGGGATTACTCGAGCACGCATTCAGTGTTCGCCCCGGAAAGACTGAGAGGAGATGTGAGTGCACCACAAACCAATCAAATGGACACAAAACTCCATCATCACAAACAGGTTAATAGTGAAGCCAATCCCCCGAGTATATCAAATGTGATGTTTACTGGTCACTAGATTTACTCGAAGGCTACAAAGGCTAAAATATTTTCAAGAATCTGTTTCAAGGTGGTGTATTCAGGCTATACATGGTTTTTAGACAAATAATTCCTTTGATAAATTTAAGTTTTTCTCCCCTGAGATTTTGAAGAGGACTTTTACTTTTTACGAATAGCTTGAAACCCATAGTATGCACTCGCCCGCCACATATATGTTTAGACTCTTAAACAAAAGGCACAAAAGAGATTTTAAATGTTATTATACTTTGATCAAGACTGCAGAAATACACCGCAGTCTTTACATAAACAATACGAGGATAAAGAGCATTTGACAGTTTAGATAAAACTTTGATTTCAAAAAAACGTCGTCAATACATTTATATTTAAGATTTTGCTAAAAATCATGTCTGTTTTTCCTGAGTTTAATCATTTTGAATTGTGAAGTTGATAAAGTTACTCCCTGATTGGACATGAGCAGCAGATGTAACATATAGAGGTTACGGGTTTGTCATTTGTGTTTTCACTCTCTTTTGAGTTGCGGAAATATTGACACGCAATAGAAATAGATCAATAGCATTGTCTTTGCACTCCTTTGAAACTTAGCTCAGTCTATTGTAGAAAAAGATTCAGTTGTAGTCATCTGGACTCTGTATTAGAAAAAACAAAACGTTTCAACTCTCATCCAAGAGTCATTCTCAATCAGAGAAACAAGTCTGAGAACTCTTGTTTATATCCTACTCCGTGAGAGCCCTGCCCACAGGGCGGGACCTCCTGCTAATGGCCCATTGAAACTGGGATGGGCCTATTGTTCTATTGTTCCCTGCCTCACCTTGAGTGCCTATTTAGCATCCGAATGCCCAGGGCGTCTCCAGGGTTTCAGAAGACCATTATAAACAACGGGAAGGTTGAATCTTAAACCTCCATTCCGATTTAATGAAGGATTCTCTTTTTTAACAAAGATTGCCTCCTTAACTCCTCTTTCAAACCATCTTTTTTCCCTGCTCAGAATCTCCACCTCACTGTCTTCAATAGAGTGGTTTGTGGCTTTAAGATGAAGATGCACAGCGCTCTGGGGTCCTGAACTCATGTGTCTTCTGTGCTGATAAAGCCTCTTGTGAAGTGGCTGTTTAGTCTCCCCTATGTACCTCTCTTTACAACTTTCTTCACTGCATTGGATAGAATACACTACATTGCTCTGTTTTTGTGTCGGCATCTTGTCCTTAGGGTGAACCAGTTTTTGTCTTAACGTGTTGCCTGGTTTGAAATAAACAGGGACTTCGTGTTGTCTAAAAATTCGTTGCAGTTTTTCTGACAGTCCTGAGACATAAGGGATAGAGACGCCCCTTCTTCTTGGTTACAAGAAGAAGGTGATAGACTGTTTACAGAAGCTTGAAAAAGAGGAGGTGATAGACAGGCTTCTGTATTACAGACTGTATCCTGGGGAAGCCATTCCATGCATTTATGGCCTTCCCAAAATTCACAAAGAGAATGTTCCACTCAGACCCATCGTGTGCAGCACAGATTCCATCACATACAATGTGGCCAAGCATTTAACAACCATCTTGGCACCATTGGTGGGGAACTCGGAACATCATGTGGAAAACACACACACTTTTGTGGACAAAGTGAAACATCTCCAATTGGACCCAGATGACCTGATGGTTTCATATGATGTTGTGTCCCTCTTCACCTGCATCCCGACCTCTGAGGCAGTGGCAGGGGTTAGGACGAGACTGCAGGAAGACACCACCTTACAGGAAAGGACCAAACTGACACCTGAACACATCTGCAAACTACTAGACATCTGTCTTAACACCACATACTTTCAATTCCCGGGACATTTTTACAGACAGATTCACGGCTGTGCTATGGGCTCGCCCGTCTCTCCCATAGTGGCCAACTTGTACATGGAGCATTTTGAGAAGAAGGCACTGACCTCCTTTTCAGGCATTGCTCCAAGTCTTTGGTACCGTTACGTGGATGACACTTTTGTGACAATTAAGAAACAAGAGCTGGAAGCCTTCTCAGAGCACATCAATGCAGTGGACCCGCACATCAGGTTAAACAAGAGAAGATGCAAAGGAGAACCGCTTGGCCTTTCTTGATTGTTCCACTATCAGAGGAGAAGACGGGAAGCTCCAGATAGAAGTATATAGGAAACCCACACACACTGACCAGTACCTGCTCTTTGGCTCTAACCACCCACTACAGCATAAGCTGGGAGTGATCAGAACACTACAACACAGAGCACAAGCGGTGCCCACCAGCTCAGAGGGCAAGAGGAAAGAGGAAACACACGTCCGGAATGCTCTCTCAGCCTGTGGATACCCGACTTGGGGCTGAACAAAGTGAAGAGAACCAATAAGCAGGACAAAAGTGACAAAAGGGAAACAGAACCAAGAAGAAGGGGCGTCTCTATCCCTTATGTCTCAGGACTGTCAGAAAAACTGCAACGAATTTTTAGACAACACGAAGTCCCTGTTTATTTCAAACCAGGCAACACGTTAAGACAAAAACTGGTTCACCCTAAGGACAAGATGCCGACACAAAAACAGAGCAATGTAGTGTATTCTATCCAATGCAGTGAAGAAAGTTGTAAAGAGAGGTACATAGGGGAGACTAAACAGCCACTTCACAAGAGGCTTTATCAGCACAGAAGACACGCAAGTTCAGGACCCCAAAGCGCTGTCATCTTCATCTCAAAGCCACAAACCACTCTATTGAAGACAGAGTGAGGTGGAGATTCTGAGCAGGGAAAAAAGATGGTTTGAAAGAGGAGTTAAGGAGGCAATCTTTGTTAAAAAAGAGAATCCTTCATTAAATCGGAATGGAGGTTTAAGATTCAACCTTCCCGTTGTTTATAATGGTCTTCTGAAACCCTGGAGACGCCCTGGGCATTCGGATGCTAAATAGGCACTCAAGGTGAGGCAGGGAACAATAGAACAATAGGCCCATCCCAGTTTCAATGGGCCATTAGCAGGAGGTCCCGCCCTGTGGGCAGGGCTCTCACAGGAGTAGATATAACAGATATAAACAAGAGTTCTCAGACTTGTTTCTCTGATTGAGAATGACTCTTGGATGAGAGTTGAAACGTTTTGTTTTTTCTAATACAGAGTCCAGATGACTACAACTGAATCTTTTTCTACAATGGAACACTCCTGGACGAATGAGGGATTACACCGACATCTTAGCTCAGTCTACTTGAGTGAATACATAATAATAATAATTAATAATATAAAATGAATTAAGGAACTCCAACAGGTCAGAAAGTCTATTTTACTTATACACACTGGGATCAATATGACATCGTATACATACGTAGATTATCTTTCAAAAAAACAGTTTTGAAGAACATGTTTTGAAAAGACCTGATTCATCTGACTGAGCATGTCAGTATCCCCCTGCAAACGTCACTGCAGCAGAAGTGAAATGTGATGCACCAGACCAGAGGATTGGGAATGAATATGCGAACAGACTTATATTAATGTCGCCTCTTGGTTTTACCGCACTAGCATACAGAGCAGTCCAAATCCAATGAAAAGAGATTCTGTCTGTAGAAAAACGTCATTTTAATTCTTTAGATCATTCAAAATCATCGTGTTATAGCGCTGTCTGGTAACAGGGACAGGCACAAGGGAACTGGATAAAGCATTGATAAATGTAAAAGAAATAAAGAGAGAAAATACATGTGAAAGCAAGTATCTATCTGTAAAACATACCCAAAAGCCTTTAAATAAATACCCAGAATTAGTTATATTGTTATATGTTGACAAGTGCAAGTACAATTACAAGCACAACTGTTGACTTTTTCTACGTATAATACATATACTTTGAATTCTGCAAGCGCCATTAAATATTTGAACAAAATAATTGAAAAGTTATGGTCAGTGTATGATTGATAAACAGTGCGAGCTGAGATAGGGAACGTTTGTCTTTCTAAAGTTTTCTAATATAGGCTTCATGAAAGAAGGCAAGGCAAGGCAAGTTTATTTGTAGAGCACAATTCGTACACAAGGCAATTCAAAGTGCTTCACACAACAGGAAATAAAATGCATTAAAATCACAAAGACATGGCAGAAATCACAAAGAAAACAAACATTTCCTGGTCAAGCTGTAGTGGCCCACAATATGTTGCTGTAATGTGTCCAGTCATTAGTTTATGTCCATGTCCAGTCATGAAATGTTTATTATGTGGTTGTTAGCTTTTGTGTTAAATTTGACGCTAATCACTATGTCAATAAACTGAACACTGAACAATTCTAAACGTGGTCATATTTTTTATAATGAGGCACATGCGGTCGAGTGGATGTCAGCTGCCAAAACTGACCCGATTTTTTCAATGTTTGCCAAGTTCAATGATGAGAACATGATTATATTTCAGATTGTACTAAACATCTTGCCTATTTGGCCCGAGTTTGACAATGTTGGTGAAGTTTATAATGCTATTTCCTGGTTGGACATGGTCAGCAAATATGACATAGGTAGGGGTAACTCCACAACTGTTACCTAGCAACCATATTGTAAACAAGGGCCAAAATTCATATACATTTTTATGATTTGACACTAAATATACACCTTTATTTTGTTGAATGATTGTTTAAACTGTCAGAACTGTCAGTTTCGAGTTTTTTTGGGGTTTTTTTTACCATGAAACTAAGTCATAATTAGAGAAACAGGAGAACTTGTCATAAAGACTTTAAATATGAGCCTAACATTTGTAAAAAACAAAAAAACACAAGCTTATACTGCTAATAAACCTGAACAAACAGATCAGAGAAACGTTGAGAGTAAATAACTTTAGTGTAATGTTAATGTGTTTGGTGTTTTTATCAAAAATAAACACGAAACTTTCTTAGCAAACTCTATTTAATGTAAATGACTGATGAAGCAAGGCTGCGACTGACAGATACGGTCATTATTTTAACCGTTTCTGGCTATTTAAATGATAAATAATGATAATAATTAAATATAGCCAAGTAACGACTAGCATGGTTCATGCAAATTAGGTAAATTACTCAAAATTGAGGAATGATACAGCGACCTCATTGAATGGTACCAGCTTGAGGATGCAGTTGTTCTGTTTACAAACACTGGACTGGTCTATCGGACATCATTACATTTTGAATATAGATTTAGTTTGCTATAATAAAGCACTCGAATGTCATTAAAGTCTTGGATTGGGATGCAGTGGAAACCTGTCTGCTTGCCTGTCCAAGGGACAGACAGGTGACCCCTCCAGCAGCATAATGGACCACTCACCTGGTGCATGCTGGGGGATAGGCCAGGACCTACCATCATTATGAATGGATTAGCGCACGCGCCATCTGAAACCACGATTAATGCTCCAGCTAACTGTGCTCAAACAATTTTCAGGACACGTTGTTCATATTAAAAGACAGAATGTTCCACAAAGTGGATTCGTACTGGGACTGAAAGGACGTGCAGTGGGCCATAATTCAGAAAATGCTATCACAACTATGCAGAAATACTGTGCTCAGTTTTTAAATCAATACCATTAGTGGATAGTGACCTTTTTATAGCGGAGGACCTTGATCTTGTGACATGAATATCACTGTCATCGTTTAATATTGTGGCACAGTTCATTCAAGTTTTTTGGTGTCCAGGTTATTCAAAGCAACAGCATGTATCTTTCTGAAAGGAGGACAGTCACCAGAAATAGAAAGTTAAAAACCCAACTGAACAAAAACTGAACAGCTTCCATGGAGATACTGCAGATATTTGTGGAATAGTATAACTAAAGACAGAACATTTCCAAGGAAACAAGAAGGATGCTCCTCCAAGCCAAGTATGTGTCAGGTTTGTGGAGAGAAGAACATTTATTTCCCAAAGCCAGTAGCATTTGAAATAAATATCTATAAAAACATTCCCAATGCCAGATCAGATTTTTGTTCTGGAAAATCACCCAACATACGGATTTAGACTTAGGTGTATGTAACTTTTCTGTTGATGGGTTTGCTTGAGATGTTGCTTTGCTTGAAATCTTTCGAAGTAAGGCTTTATTTATCTAATTACAGGTGTTTAAATTTAAAAAAAATGTCTTTCTTAATGTGAGAAGGCTCATCTCTCCACATACAGTATCTGTGTTTTGGCTTGATAGCATATATGCTTGTTTCCATGGACACGTTGAATGATTTACTGTGAAACATTGTAGATAACGCAAAACTCCTGACTTCTTACCGTCCACAATGTTATTTCCAAGTAAAAGGTGGATCGCTACTTGGATGGAAAAGACTCTTCATTACCCTGTGGTCGTCTGAAGAGTGCCATGATGATGAGTAGTTGCACTGATGCAAAATTGACAACTAAAATGTCCGAGCTTGGATTGAAGCTGAGGTGTCGGCCTTTCAAACAAACCCCTAAACACATCTCTTTGTTCAGCCTCTGGTCTCTGTGTAACCCGGCCCACCTGTCTCCCTCGCCTCCCTCTCATCACACACCACTCTCTCCAGCCCACTGCCAAGTCACCTCTCTGCTGCCCACCTGCGCCAGATGGCTTGTGCCGCCGTTTGATTGGTCCAATATCTAGTTCGTGACCTCCCTTTGGCTCGGCATCTCTGACCCTATGGCTTTCTCGTCTGCTAAATCGCATATACGCCTATGCTTTTTCTTTTTTGGCCTTGACTCCTTCACAGTCTGTCTCCTCACTGCTCTGGTGGGGGTTTGTGCAGGTGTAAAGCTCTCTAACCTTTGCCGGCCTGGTGCTCACTTGTTTCACCTGCTTGGTTTCAGCTTCAGGGGGGCAGGCGTTTTGGATTGGTGCATGCTCTATCTTGGCCTCTCAAAATGGTGCCAAAATTAACTTCTGTTAGCAGAGGATGAGTAATAACCTGTTTTAAATCCCTTACACCTTCTGTGAGTCTGATTTATCACGTGAGTCAGATGTTTCATGCTGAGTCATGAGTAGTATGTTACTTCATAAAGCAATTGTGAATACAAATTAGCATGTTAATGATATTGAGTGCAAAATATACTTCAAATTGAATCTTCAATCTATAAATATGGTTCATCATTGTGCATTAAGATTTGCATCATGTTGTGTTAGACTCTCTTGTCACTGTGAACTGTATGCCAGGGCTGCTCAGAGGTGTACTCCCTGGAAGACGTTTTGTGGTTGTGCGGCGACCTGTCTGTGCGCCTTGTGCAGAGAGATGAAGGCCACGATGTCCTGCGCTCACATGACCTTCATTGCTTGTCTCTCCCTCGAGTACAAACTGACCGGGGGAAGAGAGCCTTTTGCTAAGCTGCTCCCACAGCTTGGAACTCTCTCCAGTCTAAGCTGAGGTTGTGTGAAAAGGTTTCGCTGAGGGATTTTTGTGCAAATATAAACGCAAAGAGCTTTTCTTTTAAATTGAGTTACTTATGTCTCGTGTTTAAATGTTTAAAGTTAGTTGTGTGTTGCAAGTTTCACACTTTGGCCCAATAGCAATGTTTTTTTTTATCTGGTTAACTAAAGGTTAATAAAATAATAACAAGTAAAATATATAGATGTCTCTAAAGGAAATCTGAAGTGCGCTCTTACCTGTTCTATCATTTTGTATCGAAAATGACATTGGTTGTAACCCTCTTTGACCAGATCTAGTCCATTCATTCATATTTTATAGGAAAGTCAGAGCTTTTGCATTTGCTCCCTCCTGCGCCTGTCACTGCACCTTTCTGTAACTGTCTTTGTCTCTGTCACTTAACGTGGAGCAGTCAGCTGGACCTTCTACTGTCTACTCTACATCTACCCTTCAACATAATATAATCCTGCAGGACTCTCTCGCCGTGCCCATTTGCCACTCAGGCACACTCACTGAACACATAAGTAACTTACCGCCAGCCTTTTCCATTAGACAGATCATTTAGAACAAATTGGATCACTCACTCAAGACTGAAATGCCAAGGATTTGACTTGGATAAAGCAGCGTGCTGTCAGATTTTACCTTTTAGCCGACTGTGCTGAAATGAAAGGAACAAGAGGAGGCAAAGGAGAATGGGTGCTGCTAATTACTATAATACTGTCATCCTGGCACACTGACATTTGTGATTGCACTGTGAACGTCACAAAAAGTTCTTTGGAGAATATTTCATGATTAATTTGCATGTTTCATACCTGGGCTTTCTCATACAACAGTGTTGCTAATGCATAATAATGGTTCTTACTGGAACATGGCTGTCATGGTGAAATGAGTTGGGAGACCTTAAATGAAATCATTTTAATATTAGCACTAATCTTTCAGTCAGGTTTGAATTTGAGTACAGTTTAGTTCTATAGCAGTGCAGTAATGTAAGAGTTAAGTGCTTAATATTGAGTAATAATTGCAAATGTTGTATTAGTTGTAGAAAGAATTTCAGTGATTAAATATTTATACTTACTATAGCAAAAGAAGAGGAAGTTGAAGTAAGGGGGAACAAGCTTATTCATTAATGTTACTATGTGGTTTTATATTAGTTCTGATGATGTCAAGACCATTCATTATTCAAGAAAGCTACATTTTTTCCTATGTTTGTGATTTTTTTTAAGTAATTCAAATTAGTATGTATTTTGATATCAGTTTAAGTAATGATTAGAATTTCATTTTTGACAATCCTAGTTAACTTATATATTTTTGGAGCTGTGTGGATGGGGATTTTTGGGTATGATTGGGTTTTGTATTATTGCCAAAAGGCTGACATTACTAGACGCTCTGACAACATTCAAGGAACACATTATGCAGATTTAATTTCTACCAGAAAATCGTAAACGGAAATCAAATTCTCAATTTCCTGAGTGTACTACATTTGGATATTGAACAGAAAATCAAGATATCCCAGTATCATTGAGCAGACTGTATTTGTTTTCCACCATGTTGGTTTGCAGGATGTGCTTCTCTGATTAATCCCTCTGTCGATCCCGCCACTCAGGGATTGAGACAAGGAGACGAGCATTTATGTTGGTGTTTAGCTGTTTGATTTTCAACTAAAATTGTGAAAGAAGCTTGTGACTTTAATGTTATTTGAGACTGAATGACTTGTTTAACAGGACAAATCAGCTCCTGTTGTAGTTTCAAGTGATGATGTCATACCTATGATTGCGGCTCCAGTGTGATTCCAGGCTCATTGGAACTAATTGCATTTTGGCCCATTTAAATTGCTACAAGGCTGGTCGTATTAAAATGTTTGACTGCACAGAAAAATAGTTGCACTCTGGTATTCAGACATAAATTATAATATTTTTTTGACCTTTATGCTATAAATCTTCAAAGGAGAAATGCTACAACATTAAACTTTGCTGGAAAAACAGAAACACCTGAGGATGTTATACATGAAATCTATGGAAAGTCACAGACCTTTATGGAAAACGTTCACGTAATTGCTTTTTTGTACAGCTACAACTTGAATGCTTGATGACTTTTTGGGAATTTAACAAAGCTGGCTGTTCTCCTCCGCTGCACTGGGCTCACAACACCATATGTCAACAATGGTTTGAAATGTCCCAGTAATATAAAACAAACGCTCCAGCTTGTTGCAGCAGTTCTTTGCAGTGGTCAGTGAAGAGGCCCGGCTGAATACAAATGACCCGTGTGTCAGATCCCTCCACACCGGCTGCACTCAGGACAGATGATCATTAGTGTAATTGTGCTGGAAAGATTTGCGCAGTCTTAGGTTAAAGCTGAGCACACCTAGTTTAATGAGCCAAAGAGCAACGGCATGTCAAATGATGTTGCCACGATTTATTTCCGCATCCACAATTCAGCCAAAACATTATGACTACCGACAGATCAAATAAATTGCATCTTTTCAATGGAGGTTTGGTTTTTCAGGTGACCATTTGTCAGTTTCAAAAGTGAACCAAAGGACTAAGAGAAAGGGTTAATTCTCTATACTTTACTACTTTGATAACACCGTGGTTACGTATTGATGCAGGGGATTATTATTTGGCAAATGCAAATCTATGACAAATAAACACCTTGGAAACGCCTCGCCTGTATCGCTCCGTGCGGTTGACTCTGTTGATTCCTTTAAAATGCAGCTGAAGACGCATTTGTTTAGAAAAGCTTTCGGTTGACTGCGTCCTATTCTGTTATTGCTGCTATAATTTAGTTGTACCTGCTCTTTGTAAAGCACTTTGTGATTTTATCTGTGAAAAGCGCTTTATAAATAAAGTTGACTTACTTACTTAAATGAATGCTTAAACCGCTTATGGATACATAAATCCTTTTTCTTTTTTTTTCTAGCTCAGTACTTCTTGTGATTTTCCAAATAATTTGACTAATAAAAAACTATGATAAATATTTTCCACAGATGCTATTCATTTCACAACCAAACAAAGTAACTTCTGCCTAATGCACTTTATTACCATGAGATCTTGTTTTACTGTATGAAAAGCATAGCCATAGCAATTAACAATTTATAACTAAATCTCAGAATTCTGTATAAAACAAGACGCGTAAACGCTTTTGAATGTAAACGGAAGCAAAAGTGCGTGCATCACTTTATCATTGTTCAAATGGCAACTGCTCATTTTAAACTTAGAAGAAACTTAAAGGGATAATACAGAACTTAGAAGCAACACAACTGCGTAAACTGAGTAAAAGCATTCAGATGGAAGGCCTAAAGCTATATGGGTATTTTCTTTGTGTTCCACACCTGAGCTAGCTTCTATTATCTGTTTATTGTCAAAGCAATTCATTCAATTCAGTGACTGGCAGGTGTAATTTGTCTTTTGTGCAATGGAGACAATATCGTAAAAGTTATGAAATATTAATGAAATGGGAGCTTTGACCTATGCATGCATTTAGATCACAGATTCATACATCCAAAAGCCCTCCAGCTGTTCCCTGTGAGCCTTGTGTGTTCACATGTGTTTCAATTGGATTTATGTATGTACTACCACAATTATGTAGGATAAATACTTGAGTATTCAGACTAGATCTGCAGATTGAGAGTGACACTTGGATGAGAGTCAACAAAATATTTTTTTTTACTTTTTAAATATTATGCAAATTCAACTTAATTTAATGAGTTTTTAATCTTGCTGTAATAGTGTTTTCTCATCATTAGTTTACTTAATGTAGTATTTTGATGGATTCGTGCATGGTTGAATAATCTTGTATTGTCCTGCATTTGAGGCTCACGTGCTCAGAAAATTGCTGTTTTCACCTGCACAAGTAGGGTTCTGAAATGTCATGTAGCCACTTTTCAAAAGTAAAAAAATGTAAATGACAATCTGCTGCTTGTTACAGTGAAATGTCTTAATAAAGAGGGGGAGCTTATTAGTTCTTAAGTTGTAAACGGTTTCTATTAGTGAGCCGTTTTAGATATATAATATAGCGGTTTACAATGGACAAAATATATGATGATGATCTACTTGTATTATAGTTCAATACTAACCTGAAAAAAAGAATGATGTCTTGTATGTATGTATGTATGTATGTATGTATGTATGTATGTATGTATGTCATGTAGGCCTATGTGTTTATTAGTTTAGCAGGGAAAGCATTGTCAGGCTGTATTTAAGTTACAACTTCTCCGGAGAAATACCTGCTAAAAGATGCAAGAAGCTTGTTCCACAGCTCGTCTTGTGGCGTCTTCCAAAAAAAGGCACAAGCATAACTGCTGCAATAAAAACTGTACGCTTCAACCTTGACTGATACACGAAAATCAATGTGAAGTTGTAAAATATTGAAAGGAAAATACATGTGTCCTTGGTGTTTGCAATAAAATGGCAAAAATAGTCACAAATCCCTCACTTCTTGGTGCCAAAGCATTATGTAAGAGTCATAATTCCCACAGCCAATAGAGACATGACAGACTTCACACTGATATCTACCAATAGGAGAGCACCATCTGCCTAGGGTGCTGTCCAATCACACCATATCTAACAGGTCCATAAGAGCGCAGACATATGGCACCTCAAGGAACAGACATTTCACCTATTGGGGGAAGAGGTCTTGAATGGGTTACTTTAGTCACTGAAAGGTTTCTTCCATTGGGATGAGGAAAGACAAAAGAAGATTAAAGTGATAAGAAGATTAAGTGCTTTTATCTGAGTGTGAGAAGATGGAAAAAATGCCAACGGAACAAGTTATGGTCCACCTAATATTAGATCAAATATCTTGTTTGCTTTTCCTGGAGACTGATCACAACCTTAACCATAATACTTGCCTCAAACAAAGAATCTTGACCTTTGACTAAATTAAATTTACATATGTTAAGCAAGGATTTACATCATGGCGACCAGATTTTTTGTCCCCACAATGGAACTATCTATGTAGATTTGAGTTTCCACAAATACAGTTCAAATACAGCCCAAAATAAGTTTTGTTTTTGTCTTGGAATGGGCTAAAATCATCTCATTGCACTTACTTTGAGTTACTAAAACATATTATGCAAAACACTCAAAATTGTATTTGGATTGATTCATGCATGTTTGATTCTTTATAATCCTGCATTCAAGACGCCACTGCTTAAAAAATCCCGGAGCCTCCATAAACACCCATTACACGCAGCCATTTGGGCCCTACCTACAATACTGGCTATTGTGATCTGTGGCCCTGTGTAGTCGGCTTCGTCAGCATGGTCCGGCAGCATGGCACTTTGTTGTGAGGATGCACCATCAGGGCAGACAGACGTCAGTGCGGCAGTTTTCAATCGGAAGTCAATGGATTTGTTTGTTTTATTAAATCGTTCTGGATTAATATTGCAATTTAAAATGTGTGTGATAAAATAATGATCCATGACTGTCATAGATTATAATTATATAGCAGATAAAGGCAACATGTCTTCTTACAATTATTAATTTCTTAATGCAGGTGTAGTCCTGTTTTAAATCTAGATCAGTCTGGTATTATTCACTAAACAAGAATTTAATTGATTCTCACAAGACCCCTTTGAAGGCAATGCGAGAACAAGCAAACTCAATTCAGGAACACCCATGGTAATCTAAGGCACAAGAAATCGGTCCACTTTGGGAAAACTAGGGAATCGTATACATTTCTCACACTGTCACATGCACACCGACGCCACGCACACACTCACTCTAAAAGCAGAGAGCCTTCTGAAGCCTCAGGGCACGGGGCCCAGAAGAGAGATGAGACAGAAGCACTAAACCTCCACCAGGAGCCCACGAGCCAGGCCCCAGCAGCCGGAAAATACTGCAGTTCCTAACATTGATAAAGGAAATATTAAAATAAGACAAAGCAAAATGTAAAGGTAGAAGCTCAGAACTATAAAATATTCTCAATAAAACTTTGGGTGGAAATAGAATAAAAACTGGGACCATCATTATACATACAAATTTACAGCCTAAATTAAGTGGCTAGAATAAATAGATAGGATAAATAACATAAATAAACACAAAATTATTATATATTTTTTTAATTTAAGGTTTATCAAACCATGAAATTCCCATTGAGATTACTAATCGCTTTTTGCAAGGGAGTCCTGGCCAAGACAGCAGCACAGATCATTCATCAACACACATTAAGTAATAGATATTTTTCAAAAGCAAAGCCAAAAAAAGGTTGATCTTGAGCCTGATCTTAAAAACCTGAACATTCTCTGGGGCCCTGAGCTCCTCCAGGAGACTGTTCCATAGATTAGGGCCATAGTACTGGAATAATGCCTCGCCGTGAGTGTGTGTTCTGGCTTTGGGCATGATTAGGCTGCTGGAGGAGCGCAGGCGAGAGTTCATATGGTAAATGCAGATCTGAGAGATAAGAGGGCCCAAGACAATTAAGACCTTTAAAAACCAGTAAAAGCACCCTAAAATCTACGCTAAAATACATGGGAAGCCAAGGCAGAGAATCTAAAACTGGGCACGTGCTGCTGAATTTTGCAGTCATTGTAAACCTGAATTGAGAGCAGGGCATTACAGAATATGACTGGTGTTGGTCAGAGAGGGAATGGGGCGGACTATAATCTTTAAGTGGTAAATGAAACTGGAATGGAATGAAAGTTCTGACTTTTTCATAAAGGTACTGACCCCTTCACAGATATAATATCCAGAAGACATTTGAGGCAAAAATTGGCTTATTGTGTTTCAAATCCAGATCCAGGTAAAAAAAAAAAAAAAAAGTAATTGTTGTTGTACATTTTGACAAACTGATTCTTTTCCTAATAAATGGCAACAGCATCAGATAGAGAAAAGACACAGTAAGATTGTTGTTTGTCTATAGACTGTCTGCGCTGATGGAGGCATTGTGCCAGCCTGTCATTATGAAGTATTAACTGTCACAAACAGAGCAGAGATGATGGAATGTTACAGTTGTCTCCCGTTTTGTTTCAAAGAATAGACTCAGACTTAGAAAATTATACGATTTTGATCATTTTTAAAAGTGAGTTTTTGCAGACGTGGCAGATAGTCCGAGCATGACAGATAGGTGAGCATGGGGAAGCAAAAGGAAGGACATCTGGCATAAAAAAATTGCCATGTTTCTGGTTTGCTGTGGCGACCCCTTATTCTCACTGAGCATCAGCATGTGTTGCCATGGGATCACTTCTCTCCGTCCAAAAGCATGTTGTGTTGTGTCAATGACTAGATTCTGTTTTTAGTGAATATCTCAGCTCTAATTGGCCAAAGTGCTGATGTTCCTGGCTTCAAGAAGAGGTGGGTATTAAAAAGATTCACTCATGTGCGAGTACTGTTACTAGTCCGGCAGCCAGCCCCATCGTAATTATTTTTCTATCTTTTTCGTACGATTATATTACTCTGGCCATTATAAGTTCAAGTCTTTTCTTCCCCAAGACCCCGAACTCGTAATGGCCCAAGATATACAACAATAAAAAAAATAATTCAAGAAAAAGGTTGCAAAATGATTATGTAGGAGGTGACTGGCTTCCAGGCTATAATGATACTCAAGTAAATGCACTCCGTCAGGCAGCCAGGTTACATCACACACACAAACATTTTTTAAAATAATTCTGTCAACTGGACTAGTTTTTGAGGGTGAATACATTTTTCATCCCAGTAGCGTTTTCAATTCTGACAGGGTTCTCACACTGATTGTAAACAAGGGTAGATTCAGTGTATTTAGCTCGTCCCTTCAGACAAATATTTAAAGAAGTATATCTCTGTCAGAACTGAAGAAGCTACGTGGATGAGTGGCGAAACTCTCAAAAAAATGTTGTCCAGTTAATTAAAAAAAGAATGACTCATTCTGACCATCATAATTATTCACTTTTCAACAGCTTTCATACAAGCATGAGTGAGTTTTGCTGCAATGCTAAAGCTAACCCCAACTAGCATGCTAACAGCACACATCAGGTTTTCTGAGCTCTATAATTAGATGCAGAATGCGCTTTGTGGTCTCATTTAATTCCATTCTACATGGAAAAAAGTCTGGTATAGGTTCTTTAAATAAGTGAAATATTCAACCTATTATCTAAAAATTGCATAGGCCTGTTGTTATGTGGATCTATCTCATCACTTTCAGAAAAAGAAGGTCCCGTTTGTGTGAATGAATGAATGAAAGTTTTTAGGTGCCCAGCCCACATGGGCTTATATGACACTGATGACATTAAATAAAGAAAGATGTTCGTATAAACAACAATATCATAACATAAGAAGATACAGCTTATTCATGTTATCTCTGGATACATTAATAAAAACAAATCAGGAGTTTTTTTGTTGGATTATGTCATACAAATGAGTCTTCAAATCCTTTTACAGTGAACAATAAAACATGAAATGGAATTCATTCTCTATCAAACATAAATCACATAAAGTACACACCCTGTCCTCCTCTGAGACTCCTTTAAAACGCCCCACTTCCACCTCCAGGGGCAGCACTACTGCTCTGAGTTGAGCACAGAGAGACCTCTGTCTTCTTTTTAAGTTATATTTCACATAAGGCTCAGTAAAAAACATTCCTTAAACTGTACATAATTTCTTAATTTAGGCTTTTCATAAATACCAGTATGTTTTACACAGACTGTACAGACCTTGCGAAAACACTTATAATCCTTTGCTGTTCACCATTACTCTGTTGGATGTTGCTGTATACTATCTGCTGCTCTGCACTTAAAATCTATGTGGAATCATTAAGAAAGTCACAATTAAACCGCTATGCTGTGCTTTTAACAACACACACAAGCTCAGTGCATCTCGAGTTCCACCACAAACAATCGGAGGTATGTCGTGGGACTGCTACTTAACAGCACTGACACCGGCCCCGACTCTGGCTTTATCTGATGCGCTGCTATCGACAAGAGTCATTATCTATGGGTCGGTTCATTGCACTACTTTGGTAATACCGTTAGCAACTATGGAACGCTAAATCAGATAGCTTCATCACCTTTACTCTGCTGTTGCTCTAGGAGTTTTGAGGGTACTGTTTGATCACCATATTACACAGATGGAATTGAAAACTTTAGCAACCTATAAGAGAGAGCCGAGACTTCACTAAAACTTATCAAGCAAAGGTAGTGTTATAAAAAGTTATTGCAAATTTAGTTTGATAGGTCAAGGCTCAGAAAAGGCTCCAGGAACTTAGAATTCTCCCGAAATACTATACTACCACTAATCGAGAGGAAATTGCCAAAAGGAATAAGAAACCAGATAGTGCAAACCTGCAAAAATGATTGTTCTTTCATTGAACTCTTGTGGCATTTCTTAATATCTTCATTTGAGTCTTTTATATTAACATCTATTCAAAACGAATACTTTTTAGCTGCTGTGGGAAATTTGACACTGATATGCTTAATATTGATACGTATGCTTAAATTAAAACACAGCATGGGGCTAGATGTTCTGTCCTCCTTTAGAATCCTTCAGAACAATGGTGTAGTCCTAATCTAGATATGGTTTATCCCCAGTTTAGACTTGTTTAAGACTTGTTTTAGATCTAGTTTTTGTTTTTGTTTTGTTTTCCTCGTTGGTACTTGGTGTAAAGCGTTTGAGAGCCACTCTGGTCCAATCCATTGCACAGAAAAATAACCAACCTTAACCAAAAATATTATATGTAGAAACAACAAGGCCAGATAGAAAGGAGTTTTAGGCATTTTCATTGTTGAGTCACAGATTTACTGACAAACCCACTTTTTCCGTCTGTCTTCTTTCAAACTGCCATACGCTCTCAGAGATATTAGGTAAATACATTTTCGATTGCAGCCTCCGGGCCGTGCCATGAATAGAACTCCAAAACATCTGGACTGAAAACTATATGAAGGGGGATAAATGGAAAAATACTCAATAACGCTAGGATTATTCGGAAGGGTCACACCCATTTGAGATCCAATAAATTTCATTACACCGTTTATAGCAGCGTTGCAACAGACATTCTGAAAGACTGGAGGGGTGTTGATTAATTTCAGATAAGCGCGTATAGCTTTGATGGAGAGGTCTTATCACGGTCTCATATTAATGTTGAGGTGTGTGTGCATGCGGTTAAGTCACATACAGAGCTGGATAATGTGGTAAAATATATGTCTTCAATTCCAAAGGAGGTGTCAGTCTCCACATAGCTTACATATTCGAATAGATATAGATTATGCATTAATGTAGGCTTAGTGCATAGTTTGCATTAAAGGAAATATAAAAATACCATTCAAGGATGAGTTTAGCTTTATTATGACCCCTCTCTCTCTCAGTACCAATGTAATGTGTAATGTTTCAGCACTTTAGACATGAGCTCAGCACGACGCTACAGTATGTATGTGCGGGGGACTTATTTATTAATGTATATTTTACTCTATTGCTGTAACTCTGCTACTCTCCATGCCTCTTACTTTTCCCACTGGTTATAAATGAAGTGATTAAATTGAAATGAATTGAAGCCAAGTCATTATTACTTTTTGGCACTGTTTTTGAGTGAGTGACTTATTACAGCGCGTGACAGAAGTCCCCAATATAATTAGCCCTGATTAAACCTTTACACTTTATTCAACATATTTGAAGAAATGTGTTGTCTCTATTGCCTTTGTAATTTCATATTTATTTGAAATGACCCCATTATATGTAAATAAATGGTTAGAATAGGCCTACTATTTCAACATACTTGGACATTTTATATGGTTTTGTATGGTTGTATATGGCTGTGCTCGTCTTACATTGCTTTCAAGTATTTTGGACAAAGTACACTCTTTTAGGAAACATTTTAACTTGGAAAGATTACAATTAAACGACATCAGATGAGGTGACGTTGCTTGCTCTTTGTCATTCTTGATTATTTACAATTTGAATGAGTGGATGATGTTCGCACTGTGTTTTAAGAAGTGTTTTGTTGCTCTGCAAATGGCAGCAGTTAGAGATGGAGCGGCTAAAAAGTGATAGAGTTACAATATATACCCATTCTCATAAGAAACAATGAGGCAAAGCCTCAGTGCATTACAACTTAATAACAAAATAATGGCATGAGCTGTTTTTATAATGATATGTGACTAAATGTATTGGTTTGTTTTCATTTGATCCAACGGAATCATTTGAAATTATTCTGTTGCCTGACAAGAAGGCCATAGAGGTAATGGTGCAGTAATGAGACAAGATAAAATGTTTCTTTGACAATAACCAGAACAAGCTATGATTATGTCACGCAGTTTCTAAGAGTTGACATCATTAGATCAATGCAATTTACCATACAGCTAACATAATGGTGGTTATAAATAGAAAAGACAGACAAAAGAGACATATACATTACTACACAGAATATAGCTCTTGTTGTGACATGAATCGAAAGTGAATTGGAAATGTAAATTATAATATTATTGATAGTTTTTAGGGAGAAAATAAAACCGCCAATCATCTAAGAAAGCATGCACAGGATACAAAACAATTTAACTTCTATATAAAAATGTCTTAAAACTTTCAGAATTCATTCAGAGTTCATAATCCAGTCATAATCCAGTATAAACCCAATGGTGTTTATAGTAATTCTGTTGTCATTCACGGTCTGCCCTTCCCCATTGCACTCTGCACCAAAAGGTAAAATATATAATAAAGCAGCAGGATATTGTTTGGTGGATATATATGGAGCAGGGCCGGATGATAGTGACCACAGTTTGCTTTGAGACGCATACCAGAGCACAGCAATAAACCTCTTCTGTTCATTCCTCCGAGCGATAATACGAACCGTCTTTAAAGCGCCTGGTTCAAAGGGTGACCTTGTCTCAGTGAATCAGCAGAGAACTGTTATTGTGGGGCCTGTGTTAGTTTGAAAGTAAACTATATGCACTGTAAATGTAAATGTACAAGGTTGTCTGTGGACATCGCAGGAATGCAAAGGCGAGGGGTGGAAAATGCTTCTAGACGCAAAACTACTGGTAATTTGGAAAAGATTATTTAAGAGCCCGCAGAATCAGAACGCAATGTTGAGTAATATATTGGGCTGATTTTTTTTAAACTCACTTGATGAACTAGATGTTGTCTTGTGTCACTGGAACGCATTTCAGTAATCCTGCAAATTTAAAGGTACTTTTTCTGGAAATGGTAAATGTTGACCTTTATAAACCGTATAGGGACCTTTGTGCTCTTCATGTGACCATTACTTCTTTGGCCCTGGAGTGAAACTATGAGTTTAATGTGGAACAAATTACCCTTTTTCCAGATCTGATCTTGATAAAATATTGGAATTAGTTGTTTCAAAGATTTGGACAATGTTATTAAAAACAGTGCCCAGATGCCCACCTTTGAAATGAGGGATTTCACCAAATTGGCATTGGTTTAATATTATACACTAAAGCAGGGCAATTCAATCACATTCTCCTGAGGGCTGTGGGCTCTAGGGTAAGGTAGGGTAGGGTAGGGAAAGGTGCAGAATGCGCCACCACTTTTGACTGAATTTGGGTTCACTCAAAATATCCCCAACACTAGAGCTGTATGAATCATGATCATTTAACAACTGACCACTAACTGACTGGTTTATTTGATTTTTGTGAAAATAAATAGAAAAGGCTTCACCAACATTGCCAGTGCTAAACCAACAAGTGCCAAACCAGGATTAAACCAGTAAACAAGTAAAACCAGTAAACAAGAGTACGAATGTTTTTATATATTTGTAAGATGAGCCACGGACCGGATCAGATAGTTTGGAGGACAAATCTGGCCTGCGGGCCTCAAGTTGAATAGGCCAGTACTATAAGTGTCTTGCCCAAGGACACAATAGCAATACATCACTGAGCCATTGCCGCCCCACTGCAGCACCTGCTATTTTTGCCATTAAACATCTCCAAGGAAGCTATTAAACAGAAGATTTTTCCAATTTCCTATCACTGCACAGTTTTGTTATTGTCCTCAGATGTATTTTTTTGCCTATAAAATCCTGGCAACCATTGAGCAGTATAATATTACCAGTATATTATTTAGTCCCAGTACATTCAGTTCAGTCACATTGTACATTGACCCTTCTTTTTGAGTAGGCTATTTAACATCAGAACACCGTCCCAGAGGAGAAGACAGACGGCGCTGCTCCATGTTCGACTCCAGGGGTCCAACAGAGAAAATTAGTGAGATGTGGTGCGGCTCCATGACTCACTGTGTCACTGTGTCCTTGATCACAGCATCAACAGCCCCATCAGAGCTTCAGTCAGCCCGCTAATTGCTCTGACACACACAAGACAACAGTGGCTCTCCTGTGAGCATTTGAATTATACAAAGTGCAACGTTATTCTGACATTTATGTACACATTAAAACATGTTCAACAGACAAACACGCCAGCTAAGAGAGTCCTGATGAATCAAAAGCTCAAGATCTGGACATAAGCCCCCAGATGCTGCACTGTGGTGGACAGGTTGGCCCAGTGGTATTGAAGGATGGGCCAAATGCAGAGGGAAAATGTCCATGTGGATAAAATAAAACAAAATAAAACTGTTCTTCATGGAGATCAGCGATTACTGTCATACAACACATCTCGGATCGTGATTAAAAAGTTTACTGTGCAGAATATCCAATATGGTGTTTAGAGTTACTTGGCAAAAACAGTCCTCAATTTCATAATCATCATTTAGGTCAATAAATAAACGGAACCAAACCCAAATCCCATGTTGTTTCAAGTATCCCAAGTATAATTATTGCCAACAACACGTAAATAATCTCTTAAACATTTTTATTGTACAATCCCATCGTTTTAACACAGAGACAGGAAAAAAGGCTTTCAGCCACTTTGCTCCCTCCCTGTGGAACAAAACCCAGAGACTTAAAATTTAAATTACATCATTTTATGCCTTTTACTGATTTTAAAGCGCTGGTCAAGGACAACCCGCAGTGCCGGTGCACTTGTTTTATAGAATTTCTATCTCATATTGTATGTATAAATGTGTTTTATAGAATTTTATCTCGTATTGTATGTGTGGATGTGTTTTTATGTAATGGTTGATTTTATTGAATGTTTTATTTGTGTTTTAGTGTCCTGTGTTTGTTGTTTATTTTGTGTTTTAACAGGGTACCCATGAAAAAGAGACATTTTCTCATTGGGTTTTCCCTGTTTAAATCAAATAAAATGAAACGTGGATTTGTCAAATATGAAGCTGGGTTGTGCAGAATTTCAAATGCATGAAGCAGGGCATAAACCAATGTATTTTTCAACGGTCGCAGCAAGATGTCAAAATATTTTATTGGGTCTTGTAAAATACCAGGAGGTCGTTGTTCACTTTGTTGAACTTGTTGAATAATAAATGTTTTTTATAATTTAGTCAGTGAGTTTCAGAGGTGAAGTTATAATTAAGTCAAAAGTTCTGATTTGCTTTGATGATGACAAAGAGGATCTTGAATTACTTTCTAATTTGATGATGTTAAATGTATCTAAAATTCTCTTTTGAATGCACTAAAAGTATTATTCCTGCCGAAAGCTGTAGGATTGCTTTTCTACTTTCACATTTTTCCCTGATTTTTGTCAAGGAATGTGATGATAAATATGATGAATTGCTATTAATACAACAACTTTTTTGTGTGTACATAATAATTAGCTCCAGCATGTTAATAATAATAATAATACATTTCTTAAGCACAATTAAACATGGATTGCATTTACATAGGGTTAATGCATATGGGTTTAATGAGCATATAGCTAATGACAATTGAGAGCATCAACAACATCTGCCTTTGCAATCGCACTAATTATCAGCACTTAACATTGGCATTTTACATTGCTCAATTAGTGTTTGATGAGATACTGTTTTATGCCATTGGTTTCCTACTCATTATGTGACACTGAATATCTACAGCAATAACCTCTATGTTTGATAACTATTTAAAATAAGTTTTAAAATGCCTTAGGTCTGCATCTCTACAGTCTGCAAATGAATAGGCTAAATTAATGAATATCATTTTCATCAAAGTCATATTTATTTTAATTTTCTTTCTTTTCTTTTTTGCCTACATTGATCTCATAGCTGTAAAATGTGAAAAACCAATGTCAAAGTGTCCAAAACAGCGCTTTTAAGAATCGCATTTAGCAGCAATTATGTAAAAAAATTGAACGTGTCATCGGGCCAAATTACTGCCATATTTGCAAAATGACTTGTGTTGCTTTCATCTTGGTGTTTATGAATTACCTACTTTTATATTTTTAAAAAACTGGATGTGCAAAGCAGATACATTATTTGAGATCAAAGCAGTGATTCATTTTTATCATACATTTTGACGTCAAAACCCAGGGCCTTAAGGGGGAAACTGCATTTGAATAATAATATTTTGACTATAACGAAAAGTTCTGTTTGTGATCTAACTATTCATGCTGCATACACAAAGCTTTCCAAGGAAGTTATGTCTCTGGGTAGTTTGGACATCACACAAATGTCCCACTTCTTCAAGCAATGACCTTTTCAGTCCAAGAAAAATATTTATATTTTACGGCTCTGAGCACTGTGGCTTTGTCTGTACTGAAACAATGTGTGTTCATTTGAGATTGGTGGGATTTAGATTTTCAAGTATTTCATTTTTGTTGTTTATTTCAGATGAGAAAATCTAAAACAAAAACACAAATAGTCAAATAGTCAAATAGTAATAATATTCTGAGGACATGGTTTCACACTAATTAGTGGTTAAATTGTTGCTTTTGTGTCCATGGGGACTATATGACATCTTAGTGTTATTAATATTACTGTGAGAAACAACATCACACTTGAACATTGAAAGGAGAAAGGAAGCATGCAATGAAAAATCAAGACATATAAATACTAAAAAAAGAAAATAAATAGCTCTTAATCAGACTGTGCAGGTGTAGAGCGAGAATATAAGGCGACAACGCCATTATGTGCAATGTGACATAAATACTGAGCTATAAAATAGCTTTACATTCAGGTTTGCTCATTTGGAGTGAAATGATATGACTTGTTCAGTTAATCCAATAATCTTGACATTCCGTGGCTGGATATTTCACCTAACTTCCCTCATGCACAACTTGAATTGAAAAGGTAACACTATGAAAGTTGCAAAATTAGCATTACTTGCGGCTAGATTTGGAGTCCTTGATTAAAAGTGTATGCAGTATGTATGCAGTCACTCAAATCTCTTTTAGTGCTGGTGGCAGGAGCATTGGCAGAGGTGGGAGTCCATCTGAACCTGACCCTCTCGTCTCGGTAAAACTGGAATTGGAAGAGTCTGACGAAATGCCAAACTGCCACGCTCCATCAAGCGCAGTATGTTTTGTGCTCTCACAATGCCAGTGCCATTTTAATAAAGCGTGTGAACTTTAGGAGGCGAACTTTAATTATTCATATATCAAACAATAAACACACTGAAATCTGAGAAACTCCTGCTGAAAATATCAACAAAAATATCTCACAGCTGCTTTTGGCCAAAAGAAAATCCTTCTTTGAACAGAAATGGTACAGTGGTTCTCATTCTTTTTTCCCCCAGTATCCCATAAGCGTTGTCTCACTCCGAGTGACCCTAACTCAGGTGGTAGGTAGTATTATTTTGTTATAGCATTTTAGTTTTAATGATATTGATGTTCAAAATCCTCCAAATACTTAACATTCAAATACAAAATATTTCCCTTCAAGTAAACGTGGCATAATAGAGTTTTTTTATATACTAAATTTGATCATCACAAGAGCGCACGCTAAATAAGAATGTCCCTTGCACTCCTTCGACCCCTGACCTCTAATTCTTACGGGAACACGCTTCTCCATAGTGCCTCGTTTGGTTGCGCTTCAGTTTTTTGCTCTTTTCAGGTACAAAATGCAGCTTACTTTCAGTATTCTCAAATGAATGGTGTTTGGTGCTGATATAGACCCTTGTTTGTAGAGATGTGTACTACTCCAGCGGAGCATTGTATTGTATTGTATCATTTAAAACCTTCTTTTTTGATCTGAAACCATTCCAAGCACCCCCAGGTAAGCGCTTGTGTAACCCAGGTCCTCGCATCTCTGATTGGGAAGCACAGGAGTAGGGTAGAATCTGCCCCCTGTGTACAATAGCCTCCTCAAACCATGGTCAAAACAACAACCAAGCCTGTCAAATGTCAATCAGGTACTATACACCATGAGGGAGCGGTCCTACCCTAAAAGGGAAAGTTTTGAGGGAAAACCCGTCCCCGTTGGGCAGTATAAATTTCACCTCCTCAAACCAGTACTTTCAGATTGACAATGGCTTCCAGATGCAGCCAAAAAAACACAGGAGAAATAGAAGGAGACGAGATTAGGGAACACATCTTTGCGGACACGCTGCAAACAAATGATATGCGATGGAGCTTATTTAGGCTTTTTGTACTACTGGAACAATTGCAGCTAATTGCACAGCTCTTGGAAATTTTACTCATATAGGCAAGGACACAAAAGGCTAGATTAGGTATTCTAGTTGGTGTTCAATCTATTTTTTTTTCATCCAGTTTACAAATCTCTAACTGGCACTGTGTTCTGTTACTATGGGCCTTAGCATCCAGTGGGGAGAGTTGACACAAATTGGTCCTGTATATGTTTCTTTTTCAGCTCAAATTAGTATTGTTTTACTATTGTTTTGTAACTTTTTTCTCATTATTTTGACAACCATATAGTAGCTAAAGAACCAAATAGTCAACAGTAATTATATTCATTTAGTTGGCCATATTTTCTTTAAATTGCCTCTGGTCATATAATGTCTTTGTTGTCGGTTTGTGTTGATGCTCTTTGCTGACACATAAAAACAAATACATACAATAGACAAAATTTAAAAAATACAATATATGCTATGGCACTTTGTCGAGCTTTACACTTTCCGATGATTGAAAGCCGTGATACTTCTTGAGGAATAGTCTTATTTTTACTCATCTGTGTGAACATGTCTGACATTTTTCTGCAAGACTCCCACACATATATGTACTGTATCGCGTCATTACGAGCGGCTGTACCAGTTGCAATGGTAACGTAATATTACAATAAAAGTGTCATGTTAACAAGGTCACAACAGCTTGACGCTCTTATGTTATGCTCTTCCACCGTGGGAAACATAAGTGTGCACAGAAAATCATTTCTAACAACATGTTTTACCATTAACCTTGGTCTGTGTTGACATCGCAACTTTACCAAAATAAATAAAGGCACTTGGTATGAATGCTACAACAAAGGGGAATGATACTTTTTCTCATTTATTTGTGAACTGAATTTTTTTACCATTGTTCCCCTCTAACATGTATATTATTGCATGTATACATGTTTAAATGTTTAGTATAAATACAAAATGTATGTAGTAATAAAAATAAAATTCTATAAACAAAACCGTTTAAACTTAACTTCACTTAAATTGTCCTTTTCTTTTACACAATGTTTGCAATGTTAACAGATACGTTTGTCTCATGACTAATAATGTTAACAGCACTTGTCACTCATTCTGTCTTTGTAGTGGTGGCAATATTCATATTGTTTATGCAACTATAAAGCAAATACACATGTTTATTTCACTATCCTTTCTACAAACTCACACTGAAAGTCAATGTCATTATGCTAAGCAGGTTTTTTGTTACTAAAAGAAAACATTTCAGCTTGTGCTTTTTCTCCTTTGAGACTGTTTTTTTTTTTGTATATTTGTCCTTTTGGTGTGTTGTGGTGAGCATCCCAAGCACAAAACAATTTATTGCACTGCCCTCAGTGTTTTTACCTATCATCTCACCTTGGCTTTAGCTGGGCCCAGACGGGATAGTCACCATCTATTAAATCACGTTTGACAAGCACATGAGCCAGTTCACGATTCATAACAGTATTGGTCAACCGTTAGAAGGATTTCCCATCACTCTATTAAGAATGACAAGGCAATATGGCATCATCAATTTACCCAGTAAATGTTATGCCGGTGTGGTTTACTGGCTAGTTTACATATTATTGTGTGGCTACATGCTACTGAACGTTAGCCTACTTGGTTTAACGAGCCTAATTTCCGACTGCCCTGGTGTAATATTTTAGGATCAGCGTCGGTGCTCTTGAAAGCTTTGAGGGCTTGTCCGGTGCAGAGGACTTGTGGACGAGGAAGCTTGGATGTAAACGTTCGCAAAAGTTTATTGTGACAAGTTGTCGCTGCTTTTAACGTTCAAAACCCATATTTTCTGTCTTCTTTGAGGCATCAACCCTTTTCATTTTCAATTGTACGCACTGTTTTTCATGACAGTGGAGAGGCAGCAGCATGTGTGACGTCTTCAACATGGCGGTGACAACAAATAAGTCACATGATTGAAACCTATGGATCATGCTCTTCGTCAGCTGTCCCTTGTCAATGACGTTTATCCGGTTATAGATCTTAAACCTTCTTCTTAAACTAATGTAGGTAGTGTTAAGAATGAATTACTGAATTACTGCCACCAATGGGTGATTTTAGCCACGTGTAATGCTTTGGGACTAATTTGCACATATCAATTTGAGAGCCAATCTGTACCCGTTTATTATACATGTGAATGGGGCTAATGATTCTTTTTTTATGTTACCAAGTGAAAATTTAAAAATGAAAGAAAGACATGTGATGCTAAAATAGTGTTCACACCTCAACTCGAAGGTATATGGTTGGATGGATTTTGGCGAGAATTTCGTGATTCTGTTTTTCAAAAGCGCGCATGCACCAGCTCGTCTTCACTCTTTGAATCGTACCTCCCAGTCCCAAAAGTGCACTGCCACGCACGGCCACAATTATTGTTATTTGACGAGGGTGACATGAAAGGAAGTGATTGGTCCTCAGTAATCATCACATACACTTTAACATAAGTATGGGTTTTATTGCCCTAAAAATCCTTGAAAACATGGTCTCTAATGCTGAGTGGACTTGCTTCCCCACAGACCTGACTCATAACAATACCTTCTGGTCTCCACAAAGATGTTATTGCTTATTTTTTTGTTCTCATTGTTGTGTTGTATTTACAGAAATTATGGCAAAATGACTGGAACAACGATTCATTCTAATTTTACTACTATCACTTGTTCTATTACCAATGACATTACCGCTGTCAATGCTGCAACCGGAACGATAGCAACATGATTTACCACTAATATAATGATTGCTTTTTATTTTCTATAGATTTCTTCAGAACAAAATCTACATTCTATCACTGCAATCATCAAAAGAAAGTGCGGGTTGCTGAAGCTTTTTAACCATCTCGCAAATGACAAATGTTCCTTGTCACTTTAACACTCGCCTATGTATTTTATGTTTTTAGGTCTATAGCTCTATTAGAGCCTGTGTCAGGGCTATATTTTTCCCATATCCACTCGGTCCTTCACCAAACAACACCACAGCAAACATAAGTGCTCACTGAGTTATGAAGTCTGCTTTGTGCCACTCATTTCAATATGAGATTTGGAAATAAATTGTTCTGTGTGTAATTATGCAATGGGATGAGGACAATGGATTCAAGTAACCTTTATGCCTTACGTCCTAAAAAACAAACAAAGATAATGTATGCAAATGATTTAATTTAAATTGTATAGTAAAATTTGCAGTAGTAGCTAGTTTTATCACTGCAACTTCAAAAACATCCTCTTCTTGTCATTCAATTTTATATAATTGAACAAAACACAAAAAAGGAAAGTTGTTTGTTCATGGTTGTCAGTTTCCTACTCATAAACACCACTGGGAATATTTTTCATCTTTCAGTATGTTGGATATTGTTTTGAATTTTAACATTTTCAGCTGGAGGGTCCCTTGCCTGTCTTTCTCATGAGAGGAATGTTCCAAAATAATTTAATGTGTGTTTTGTATGCAGTTACAGCTACAGTTATTGCTAATACTGGCACATTCACAGAAATGTTTATCAGTGTTCATTGTCCCTGTTCAAGTAAAGATAGATAATAGATAAATAAATAAAATATTTGATGAATTACAGGTGTTTTATTGCAAACTTTTATGTTATTTTGTTGAGCATTTCAGGCAAAATAGTAGCACTTTCATGGACAATAGAAGGTTTTGTGCCCTCCACTTAAAGTGCTCCTTTAATGGCTGGTGGCAAAAGTGCCAATTATTCATCCCTCCTAATAGAATGCTACAAAATATAATTTGTGAATAAGGCAGTTGAAAAATATGATTTGGAAGATCAACTAAAGAATAAATGACTGAATCTCAAGTCAAGGCAAGTCAATTCCTGTGTTTTACTGCATCATAAAACGTGTCGGTGTAATTCCTCATTCGTCCAGGAGTGTTCCATTGTAGAAAATCTGTTGTAGTCATCTGGACCCCTTTTTTTTTTTCTAGACTCTGCTTTTTAAAAAAGCAGAGTCCAGATGACTGAATCTTTTTCTACAATGCATCATAAAAAAAAGAAGTCTTCTCTCTTGTGCTCCCTCACACTGACAGTTGAGCTCTGTCCATTCTCTCCATTAATACGTTTACAGAGAAAGGTCTCATTGATTCAGAGTTATTAAAAGTCCCAGAGCCAGCTCTGTATGGACTGTCAAGCAGGAAGCCCTCCCCTCGCTGCTTGGCTCTGCTCATTTAGGCAGTTTGCATCAATATTGATCAGGTTTGATATTCCCACAGCCGCTTGTGTCCGTGGAGCTGCACTGTAACTCATCGCTCACCACATGTCAATTACTGCAGCAGCCAGCAGCACTCTGTCCTAATGAAAGGAGACAGCTGGAGACGCTGCATCTACAGACAAACCCGGCGAGGACGCTATGGAAATTGAGCTCGACAAACTTAACTCATTGTAAACAGTGCTAAATCAAATATCTGTTCTGGGATTAATATAGATGTTCATTTGGTTAAAGCCTTACTGTGGAACATAATGTGGATGATGCAATGTTTCAGTTTTCTGTTATCTATTTATCTATTTTTGTAGTTTATTGTGTTAGCTGACTCAATTCCCTAAACCTAAAACGGACTTTTCAATTAAAAAAGAAATTAAACCGTGTCATAAATTAAAATTATATTTTGAAATCATCTCGTGGCCCCCAGCTCAAGCTTCGCGACCCCCACTTTGGGAACCACTGGGTTAGACAACACATTTCACTAAAACAGTGAACATCTTTTTAGATTAAAAGATTTTTTTTCTCAGTTTGACAATTTAGGTGACGTTCATAATTGAACTTCCTGGTTAGACATGAGCAGCAGATGTGACATGGGTAAATTCCTTGATTATTATCTAGCAACCATATTGTAAACAAAGGCCAAAATCCATCTATATTACATAAGAGCTATGATTGACAAATTATTATATAATCAATTATTGCTGTCATTTTTATAATTATTATATTTTATGTCCAAGAAACAACAAAAAGTTAAAATATACAACAAAAAATATTCAGATAAACAACCTGCAACCATTCATGTACCCCTGGTTGAGAAACACTGGTTTAAACTGTAAATTAGCCTTACTTCCTGTAACTTTGAATTTTTCCTTTTCAATTGTTTCTTCAGAAACTGCCACTTGACGGAAAAACACCACAGGTGTTTTCCACCAAAGCAAAAGCACTTTAATAAGATTCAGTTGTAGTCATCTGGACTCTGTTTTAGAAAAACGATACGTTTCGACTCTCATCCAAGAGTCATCCTATTGTTCCCTGACTTTTGGCTCCATCTCCTTGGGTGCCTGAACAATAGGATGTAGATGGCCCATCCCAGATAAGTTTAAATGGGCCATTATCAGGAGGTCCCGCCCTGTGGGCAGGGCTTTCACAGAGTAGGATATAAACAAGAGTTCTCAGACTTGTTTCTCTGATTCAGAATGACTCTTGGATGAGAGTTGAAACGTATCGTTTTTTCTAAAACAGAGTCCAGATGACTACAACTGAATCTTTTTCTACAATGGAACACTCCTGGACGAATGAGGGTTTACACCGACATAAGCACTTTAACTAACTGTCTCCCACTCTGATTTTAATCTGATTTGAGAAAAGTTTGATTATATTTTAAATAATAGATAAGCAATAAACAGAAATAAACTAATGTGATTGCACGACTCCGTTTTGAGTTTGGTGACCAGACTCACTCTTAATAAAGAGTAGGAGCAGTGCAATCTGGATCCCAGCACACTGGTCAGTAGCTGCCGCAGCCAGATGAGTTCAGCTAAATTCATTTCTTTGACTCTGACTAATCTTTCTCCAATTAAGTTTCACTAATACACCTTTATTTTTCATCAAAAAGCTTATTTCCGACCAACTATAATTGTAATAATTATTTTTTAGAAACCCATAATGAACCATTTGAGTCCACATAAACAGGTCTTATACACCTTTACCATACTTGGGAGTTGAGTAATTACAGTCTCAGGGCCCTATTTGGACTCCAGTGAAAACTTAATTAAATTCCAAGATTAATTCACTGTTTGTAAAACTGTAATGTTTTTTTTGTTTTTCACCAAACCTTTAACTAGTTTGGAGCACATTTATTTTGCCTCTAATAAATGCACTAGGAAGTCATTTTCCTGGATAAATGAAAAAGCTGTACCAGAAGTGCCGCATCCTAAATGAGTTTTATTAAATATCAATATGCACATCTAAATGTGCGCGAGGCAAAAAATTTTTTTTTACTTCAAACGTAAAAAGAACCCCAAACCAAGTGTTTTTTTATGTGCTTGTTTTTGCCTCGAAGGTTAGAGATATTTTGATTAAATAAATTACAATATTTGGTGCTCTTAGGTAGGAATATATACAAGCTGAGAAATTGCTGGCCTGGAGGTGTCTTCTCGAAACATACAGATTTATGATGAATGCCTTTTTTTCAGCCTAAAAGAAACAGAGAAATCCCAAATGACTGGGAAATCAAACTTGGCTTCAGACTTATCACTTAATTCCTATCATTTTGTTTTTAATTTATGACACAGAAATATTGTTAAAATGTGTAGTTGAAGTAGTTAAAGTTTTTGTTCACTTTTAGATTAGAGTAACAATAATAGCAATGACTGTAGAATCCACTGTGTCTCGATACTAACATTTCAAACTCAATTTCGATACCAAGGGAAAGACTCGATTCTTGATACCTATTACAATAGCAAAAATAATAATAATTATAATGCTTTTAACACAAATATTTTTAACACAAAATCATAGTACTTTACATTAGTTTCTATTTGGTAAGAGGACTAATTCTGATAAAGCTCAGGATCATTTAAAATATATTGTTAATGTGATGTTTTACTTTTAATACCTGTTGAAATGAGTATAGTTTTAGAATAAATTAGTATCGGATTTTTTGTACATTTGTCAACTCTAGTTTCTACTTTCTGCATGAAACAAAAACTTACAAGCTTTGCCATCTTCTCTGTCTGCAGAAGGGGTACCATTATTCAAGCCTAAAAAGGTGATTGTTGTCGGTTAAAAGGACTCTAAATCGTAACATTAATAAAATAATGAATGATAAGGTTTGCCTTAGCATTTGTGGATCATAAGTTTGGACATTTCTTTTCAAAAACAGTACATTTCCCGATAGACTCCTGCTCTCCATCTGAAATTACAACATCATCAATTTAGAAAACATGAACTCGAAGTCTAGGGAGTTGCAAGATATAAATACATTTTTTGCTAGTAAAGGGTTATTAGAAAGTAAAGTGATGCAAGTATAAGATGTTATGTTTGCCCTGTGTGGCAAAATATTAACAGTTTTACTTTCCATTTTCAGCATAGCCTCTTCTCTCTCTTGTTTTTAATAGCGTAGAAATTACTTAAATCAAACATGATTATTTGACATCCAGGAAGTATTATATAATCAAAAAACACCACCATTCAACCAAAATAGATAAAAGTGGTGCTCTTTCCACCCTGTACATATTATTATCTGACTATCTGACACTTTAATAGTGCGACTTGATGCAGGTTGAGAACAACATTTAGTCGCTTCACAGACGAGGAATTAAGCGCAGCCCTATTAGACAGCGAGACCCCGAAGTATGTGCAATCACGACTTGCGAAAGCAGTTATTATTACAATTTAGCCTGATGAGCTATTAACACATGTCAATGGAGATGATTGCCGAGTTGCGCGTTTCCTCACCACCTGCTGCATTTGATTAAGCACAAAATAACATCCGAAAACTTCAAATAAAAACGCCGTAATTCAAGAAACTTTTTTTTTTTCTTTTTTTTTCAAGAAAGGTACAGTGTATGCGGATGCATTTTCCATTAATGACTTGGAAATGGTTTGAGTTTTAATGAAGCTATTTTCTGCACATCCGATGTTAATGCGTTGGCTGATGATGAGGTGTCATGCATGGACAAGATGATTAACTCTGAGAGGCTTCCATTTGAAGTACAAGCGCCAAGACTGCTACACTGTTTTATTTCAAAGGTATTACCTTGGATGATGGCAAAATTAAAGACAATTTGCGCAGAGGCAATGGGGCTTGGTCTCTGCAGACAAAAAAAAAAAACATTATTTTCATGAAAGGAGAAGCACCTTATGATTCTCTGGGGCATGTCAAGGTAAGAGGTCACAAGGAACTGTTGAAATATGACAGGTAGGGCTGATTTCTATGGACCAGACTGGTGGTTACTTGTATATGATCCATTACTGCACTCACCATTAAAGGAGGCTCAATAATGTATTCAAGATGTGTATTTTTGTCAGTTACGTGCACTTTCAAAGGCAGAGAACATATTAGAGAAATGTATATACTTCAGTGCCATTGTGACCAGTATAGCCTAATGCAGTGTTTCTCAAGCGGTGGTACGTGTACGTGTTAGGTGGTATGCAGACACTTCTTCAGTTCCAGTGTTTTTGTCATTTTCAGTATTTCTTTCACATTTTTGCTCTTCTTTCAGTAATGTTGTAGTTAAACTACTGTAGAAATGGTGTATTCCTGATTAAGACCTGGTTTAGCCCCAATTTAGATCTTAAATAGTCTTGTTATAGACCCGATTTAGAGCTGGTGGTACTCGGAAAGCCTCATCTTTTCTTTGGTGCTACTTGGTGTAAAAAGTTTGCGAACCACTGTCCTAATGTATTAAATATCAAAGTATGCAAGAAAGTCGAGGAAGAGATCCTAAATACACCTGATGTTTTATAAGAAAAAAGTCATTTACCCTTGCGTTAATATATCACAGTTTTTTGCTTTTGTTTTTGCTTGCAGTGGTCTCATGATAGATGAGTGTTGTAAAGCTACTTGTTTTATTACTAAAAACAAAAAAACAAAAAGCATAATATGTCTTCTTTAACTTAAAAAACATAATGTATCACAGTATGTATCACCTGCATACTTGGAGATAGGTTGTGTACTGTGCTTTTAAAGAAGATATATATGCTTTTGGAGGATATTTAGTAATAAACTGACATAAGTAGAACATTGTTTATTGTGTAAACAGCAATATTCAACTAAAGCAGCTTAATAACATACATGGTTGCATTGCCTTTCGATTAAAAAATACAGAGCGGTGAAGCTCAGTCTCTTTGGCCTTTTGTCATATTTGATTTACATATTTTTATTGTTTAAAAACGGCAACATGACCTTTATAACCAGAGTAAAATGTTGGAATAGTTGCAAGTAAGTACAGAGCAGTGGTGGTAGGGGAAAACAGACATTTTTTAAGCACTAAAGCCTCAACTGCAGGACAATACTACTCCAACATGCATGAATCACGTAAGCTAATGATGAGGGAACACTGTGATAATATGATAAAGCTCATATGTCATTTTTACATTATACATCCCCAATATTGTCCAACTTACAAAAGGGTGCTTTTTTTATTTGTATTGTTTTGTCTGGATGTGGGATGTGATACCGAGCATGTAGGAGTCCATTGTAGATAAGATTCTCTGTCAGAGTCTGATCCCTCTGTCCATTATTTTTATGTTCTTACAACACACTCGCTATCTGTGCTCCAAGATAAACAAGCAACAAAACCCTCCTCGGAGAGCTATCTTGTTGAGGCCGCAGTAGCCATCACTGTCCAAAGTTGTTAAAGAAAGTCAGCCAAATACTTGTATTGATTTTATGCCAAGATGCAGACAAGACAATTGATCATGCCAGCGCACAGACAATTACTTTGACAAATATGAATTCAAACCACATTGGAAATGACATTTTTTCAGGTTGCAAAAGCTGGTGGAAAAAAAGCACTGGAAAAATCATGAATCGAATTACAGAAGTCAACTAAAAAGGTTTTCAAGACAGGATTTCCACTTTATGACAAGCCACTAGTGCGGTCTTTTGTTCAAATGTGGTCAATAAAACAGTTCTAAAGAAAGACCAAGAACCACTCTAACACATTCTTTGACTGTCCCGGGTGGAGAACTTTTGTTGAGTATCCTATAAGTACACACTCACTGACCTTCAACATGGCCCACTGGAGCAGAAAGTTAGGACTTCTGCAAACTATATTCAGGCTGAGCAATAACCTGAAAACACTGTTCCTCTACAGTAGGCTTTTTCTGTCATACACAGAGAAGGCAAAGAATTACTTGCAGTGTTAAAGTGTGGTCTTCTAGCGGGATGTGAATGTTTTCCAAATGAAGTATTGGACATATTAGTTATATATGTAGAAACAGTAAAAAAGTGAAAGTAAAGTAAACCCCATTCCCTAAATGAGTTTTCCCTAAAATCCCTGACTCTTTGGGCCATTTACTTCTGATTTAGTGTAATTATAAGAGGTAACAAGTTCTGCAAAATCAGTTTCAAATCCCGTCTAGATTTAATTTTGTAAATATAAAGTGGAGTAAAGCTGCCGTTGGGAGGTATTGAATGACAGACTTCGAGCATTGGCAGGGTTTGACAATTCCCTTTGCAGAGCTGAAGCCAATGTGACGAAAAATGAAGGAAGTTTGTTTGTTTGTTCCAACTGGTCCTGATTTGACTGAAAACAATTTTCTGTTTCGATTTTACCTGCCAGGAGCAATGTAAAATCTGTAGATATCCTCACAACATTTGAGAGCAAGTTTCTGCAATGGACTGAAATTAGAAAGTCTTTTTCTTTAAAGTTCAATACCTGTTGAATTGGCACAAGAGTTGATTTTGTACAATTATTTTTTTGTTAGGTGTTCCATTCAAGTTTTGGTTTTTGAGTAAACAAAAACATATCAAAATGAACAGAAACATTTATTTTATTAATGTTATTAATTTTATTTTAGTTATTTTATTTCATTCATAACATATAAAATATATTATCATCAACATATAGTTACACAAAAAATTAATGAAAAGGAGCAGAAAAAAGAGCAATCTTATGTTTTCTTCCCCCTTTTCAACTAGTACTGATTTTTAAAAAACATTACAACAAACATTCGATATAAAATCACATACAAAATGACACTGCAAACAGATCTCCGGTCCTTTCTCTCACACCACCTAATTTTGTTTTCCAGACTTACATATTATGATATGTTTCATGTCTTTCTTTGGTGTCTTTGTCAAGATCATTCCATAAATGCACTCCTTTCACAGAAATGCTACGTTCCCTTACTTTGGTTCTGAAGCGCTGCTTTTTGAAAATGTTTGTTCCTTTTACGTTATAGTGACTTGTACTTTTTTCAAAAAATCCTTGATTGTTTGCAGGTAAACATAAACAAATGATTCAGTTGATTCTTTTTAAATGAGAAATTTCTTTCATTTAAGTAACTGGGTATTTCTTGCAACACTTGTAAATAACTCAGCAAGTACAACAACTGTAACTTCTTCTGTTTCAAAGACTTTTACTACTTTTTTGTATTATAAATGGAACATAGATATGGGTCTTATTTTTACATTTCGTCCAACCTGACTTAAAAACTGCCTCGCCCTGTCAAACCAATGAGGTCTTTCAGCTGGATCGGTATATCTCCTGTGACTAAGGTGTTATCACAAATTGTCAATGTGACTTCTCGTGACAGCCATCAGGAGTCTGCTCTCGATGCTCCTGAATGGCCTTTTTGTGGATGTGCTTGAGGATAAAGCCACATGTGCACTGGACCGGAATGGCAGCTTTAAGTTCACAACTAACATTTTGGCCAAATGTTTGTTTCACAAGCGAAATGTTAGGTTGAATAGGCAATGTTACGTCGGAAGTCAAAGAAATATAGCTTGTGTCAGTGGTATTGAAAGAAATGGGTTAGAAAGTAAAGATTTTCTATCAATATTTTACACTGATTTTGCTATTCCAGGCTGAAAAAGGAGGTCAAGAAGAGTCAACTGAACAAAGTTAGGAGTTAACTTACATACAGTGGTCATTTGTCCATGGATCCCACATTAATGGCTTGTCTCATCTTCTATATCATGGAATAAACAGGACCCTGTGCAACAAACAATAACCTGCATGGGCAATTATATCCAATGGTATGGTACTACATTTATCAAAACCATGATGCAAACAAACATGATCTATCAATAAAGCCAAGGAAATAGAGCATATTTAAGGTTTTCTCATGCACTTCAGATTTACCCTGGGTGTGCTTTTACAATAGTCCGAATTATGTTTGATAAGTCAGCCATATTAAAACACTTTAACTCCTTTTTCATTTAATTTTCTGTATTTTTCCACAGTGAATACTTCAGAAACAGAATGCTTTTCAACAAAAATGCTTTGCAGGCCGAATTAAACTGTCTGGGGGGCCGGATATGCCTTGTGTTTTACACCTCTGCCCTACAGCTTCCTGTAAAACCCCACATTTGTGTTTGGGTGGCCTTGTGACTCCACAAACGGTCCAAAGTCCATTTAACCTAAATGAAGAGGAAATGCATCCATTTTGATGTAATTTATCAACGAGTCATTCTGGTAATTAATTTTAGTTTCACTCCAATACCAAGAAATACAAATGGAAATAATTATGTCAATTCTGCGTAATTATAGACAAAGATTCAGTTGTAGTCATCTGGACTCTGTTTTAGAAAAAACGATACGTTTCGACTCTCATCCAAGAGTCATTCTCAATCAGTGAAACAAGTCTGAGAACTCCTGTTTATATCTACAACTGAATCTTTTTCTACAATGGAACACTCCTGGACTATTGAGGGAATTACACCGACAGTTCTGTGTAATATTTAATTTGTCCAGGAATGGTCCATGGTAGATAGTTTCAAAAGACATTCTGGCCAAGGTTTCTTAAATCAAGACAGTTCAGTCTGATTGAGCTGGCCTGAGAAGCTAATCTTTAAAACTGCTCTGAGCAAGATTAGCCTGGCCCTCAGGGAGTTATGACCTGAAATTACCTGGAAGACAAATGTTGCATTTCACCTCTAAATATGAATTTTACATGGCAGAGGGGCTCATGTACCGCCCCTGCTGGAGCTATGTAAAAAAGGAAAAATACAAAACACTTAAATATTTCAAAAGAGTAGAAAACTATGTTGTAATACGAGTGGTAAAAATATGTAGTACAAACTGTAGTGTACAAACCCTTGTCATAACTGAGAAAACTTACACCTATATCAGTATTATACTAATTTTGAAAAATCAGCGGATACTCTGTGCCAGCCCTAAACCTAGATACATTGAAAAACGTTTGAGCCTTTTGCTGTGTTACTTTATTTTTTTTCTCGAACGTACACCTTGAAAAATGTGCATTCTTACTGTGAGTAGGGTTGCCATTCCAACCTTGGCCAGTGGTGTCGCCTGCTTTTTCCCATGTATATAGATCAAATGAATTCCATACTGTGAAACATTCCAGTCAAAGCCCCTCCATCTCGGAGAAGCCGCAGACTCTCCACCTGAAAAGTTACAAAGTGCACCTTTAAAACTGTAATATAGCAGATTGTGACACTGTATAAAATATTGATCAGAAATCCTCCAATCATCATTCTAACATAACTTTAGGCCTCACTGAGACTTTCTGTCGTGTTCCTTTGGCAGAGGTCTCTCTAAACCTCACCACACAATCATCTCCAATCGTCCTGTCTGGCTTTCTTCGAGGGGCCTTGGCTTGTATTTGTCTCTCTCTCTCTCTGGACTCCACACTGAGCTCCATGCTTTGGCTGTCCTCCATCTCTTTAGGCCTGTGTGCTGTCTGTGCCAGTCACGTCACATGACTCATCGCCACGGCAACAGTCACAAGCCCGGGGTCCACTGGATCTGCAGCCGACCACCCGTCAACAACAGACCGAAGACCAAAATACAGCCAAGTTACACGATGAAGCTTCAGTATAATAACAAAGAAAGTAATGGTGTGTGTATAATATATTGTTGTTGTTGTTGTTGTTGTTGTTGTTGTTGTTGTTGTTGTTGTTGTTGTTGTTTAATTTGGGTTGTTTTTTAAAGCACCGAGCGGAAAAAAAAAGGAATGAGTGGGTTTGTCTCTCATCCCCTTGTAAATATTGTTCCTTGGAGAATTTTGAATGTTGCTGATGATTTTCTTTTTCTATAGAATCATGCAGGTGACCTCCAGAAGGTTACATGGTGTTGCTTTAATTGATCAAAGAAAATGTGATCATAGATGTTGACTCTTTTGAAATGATAATGTTGTTGTTAAATTGATTTTAAAAAATACTTTCATGTGCTTTTGTTGTATGTGCATTGTCAACATAGATATATTTTTTTGACACTCTCGTGATCAAAGTGCCACGATTTGCTAACTCTGGATTATTTTCACATGATCAGCATGTTCCAGCCTGTGCGCTCTGTGTGGGGCTGCAGTGGCGATGGATGTGCAATCGTTGTATGATCACAGGGTTATCGTGCCGTTGGGCGAAGGTTGTATCTTGAGGCAGACCACATTGCATCGATCTCGCCCCAAACGGCAGTTTGGCTCCATTTACAAGGTCCATCTCCAGCGTCACTGATTGATGTGCGGATAATTGAGCTGTCACCAGGGTTTTCATGTTCCTTCAGTCCTCACAAGACTTTGGGAATTGTATTGTATTTTACTTAAGCGCCATTCACAACAGAAGACTTCCTGATGTGTATTTGTGTCAATACAATGTGACACAGACACAGCTATCAGGAGACTTGTTAAACTGGCCAGAAATAGAAGTTGTATTAAAGTAGTCACTGTGACATATACCTGGTGGTAGTGGTGGTAGTAATGAATTGTGGTAATATTGGTAGTAATAAGGTTAGTGTTAGTAGTGGTAATAATAGTAATACTATTATAATAATAGTACCGTATTTTGCGGGCTATAAGCCGCTACTTTTGTCAGATGTTTTGAGCCATGCGGCTTATTTAGAGGCTGCGGCTTTTCTGTGGTTTTTTTCTTTCACCGCTAGGGGCGAACTACCGGAATTAGAATCAAAAACTACAGAAAAGTAAGCAAAGAAGCAGATGTTGCTTTTTATTCAGCTAGCAAATAGAACACGGACGACAAATTACCAACTATAAATTATTTTCAAATTCTTGCCGCATCATTATGGAACCCAAACGAAGAAGTTCGTACGAAGCAAGTTTTAAGCTGAAGGCCATCGATCTTGCTAGGAAACCGCGCGGCTGCACGCAAGCTTAACATCAATGAATGTACGGTGAGACGCTGGAGGGGACGGGGACAGCGGGACGAGCTCATGCGATGCCAAAAGTCAAGGAAAGAGTTCTGCGGCCTATACAAAAGGTGCGGCCTATGTATTGTTTTATTATCGTTTTTTTAAAAATAGAGCAAATGCGGCTTATATAGGGGAGCGGCTAAAAGCCCGGAAAATACGGTAATATAATAGTAATATATAGTATTATTGTCATAAATGTTGAATTATGGTAGTGGAAGGAAAAGTAATAGTAACTCAGAATCAGAATCAGGTTTATTGCAATTGTCAATTGACAAAATTGAACTTGTCTCGGCATTAAGGTGCAACATAAAACACTGCTCAATATATGAAAGCAAAAGGGCATGCATTAAGAAACAATTTTAAATTACTATAGCATAAAATAAAAATAGGCATTACTATGTACACGAGAATTACAGTTACATTTACAGTTGTGAGTGCAGAAAGTGACAGTGAGTGAGTGATTGAATAGTTGCAGTTAAAGAGGCTTGTGCTAAGAAGTGTTCATGAGTCCAATGGCAGAGGGAAAGAAACTGTTCTTGTGGCGGGAGGTTCTGGTCCGGATGGAACTGTGGTAGAAATAGCGGTAGTGGCAGTAATAGTGATGGTAATAGTGGTGATGTTAGTACTAGTGGTAGTGGTAGTAATAGTGGTAGTAATAATGGTTGTAATTTTGATAGTAATAGTGGTAATAATAGTGACAGTAATAATGGTAGTAATAGTGGTGTCATAGAGTCTGTTTTGTTTCCTTGTTTTCTGTGTCTTGATGTGATAGTGAAAATAACAGTGGTATTATTACTAATAGGGGTAGTGGTAGCAGTGGTATTAATAGTAATAGTGGTAGTAGTAGTGACTGTAGTAGTAATAGTAATACTGACGATTGTAATAGGCTAATAAATAGGCTTGTTACCTGCTATAGCGGTCTAGGGTGATGGCACGGTAACTGGATGATGTTAGACCAGGCGTAGAATAAAAATAGGAAAGTGGTGAGGAGTTCAAATAAAGAAAATAAGATCTATTTTTTAGAAATAATTAAATGTCTACAAAAATGAATTAGATTAAATGCAGTTTTGGAGTAAGTGGACAGGCTTGTAGCCTGGTACTTACAGTGATGTGTGTATAGGATAAGATAATGTAGGTATACACTATATTCCTACATGAAAAATCAATTAACAAAAAGTCCACAATGCAACGCTGCAGCAAGGACCCACTGGCCACTGATTGGATGCTGGCTCTGTCCTTTTATACCCGGGCTGATAAACAGCTGGGCAGGTGCGGCTGATAAGGTGGGTGGACCTGGAATGGTGGAGGCAAGGCAAAGAACAGAAGCACTGCATCTGTAACAAGGCTAATAATAAAAGTATAATGGGACCAACCATGTTATGTCCAAGGAAAAGAAAGATCACCCACCACGCATGCCCTCTATTACTGAGGAACTATAGGATGAATAAAAACGACACTAATATGTAGATCTAGTACCTTTCAATGTAAAGAAAATAACTACATGAGACTAATGCATAATGATAACTCCCTAATGATATGATATAATAAAAGTACCCAGAAGACATTGAGATTTCCTACAGTCAATCAATAAGTGATATTTATGTGAATGGTGGTCCGCCGCTGTCAGCAGACATATCCTGTGCTGTGTAGTCGGGTCCAGGCTAATTAAGCTGCGGGGCTGGCCCCCGGGTGTCCTACAGGGTCAGTGTGTGGCAGCTGCTTCACGCTGACACCACAGACAACCTCCTTTCACTGCTCTGTGGGCTGTAGAACTATGGCTATTCTTGTGTTATTGCGCCAAGGCTACATAACGTGTACTTGTGCAGATTCAATATTTCACTATAAGGAGCAGCTGCCCTCTGCGTGAGATGTGGCTGCCAATCTACGCCATCACACACCACATTCAAACAGGCAAGATTAGTGCGGTGCCTTTCTCAATAACATGTTAAAACTATGTACTGGTAGGACAATACCTAACGACAATACACACTCAAAAACAAAAACAAAAAAAAAGATCCAATTTAAGTTTTATAATATGAGCCAAAGCAAATAATTTAACATTCAAACATTTAAAGATGTTCTATTTAAAAAAGTGTAAAATGTTTTGTGTGTGTAAAATGTCTAATGAATGAGACTATAAAGCAAACACGCAGTTCCATTTTCTGTCGTATTGGCAGGCGACATAAGATGTAACCTCATGTGAAAAACACAAGCTCATCTTTGTATTGCACATTTGATAGTTATTGCTGGGGTAATAATGACCAAGGCAGATGGACATTTACCACTATCTCTGACAATTCTTCCCTTTGGATTTACATGGGGCTGTCAGCGATCATGAGAATGGCTTTTCTCAGCGGTGAACAATGACACTTTACAAAAACACATTAGGCCCGAGAGCCTCCTGCAGTGTCCAGCTCAGAGGCAGCAGGTTAACACTATCCTCACATACCACACATACTTTACATGAATTATTAAAACGCCTTTGTGACAAAATGGTGCTCTTTCTCCTCTCTGGATAGCCATAAGCAAGTTGATTATCCTTCAGTGTGGACTTTGCAAGATTATGATCTGCGCTGATACAATGGCCATCGCATACGCAGGCTGGCTCTGCAGCAAATCGCATCATTGCTTAGGCGATGGCATCAGAAAAATAAGCCATGCAACAAAATGGCTGGTAATAATGCTTCCGCGGCAGGCAGTACATTGGAAACACAGCCACCCCCTTCACTGACTGGCACACAGCTATCTCAGCCCGACTGTCAAAATGAGTACTTTGGCTCTCTCAAATATCTGTTTACTAGGAGAAAAGCACAGAATTAGAACGCCTTTGCATACCATTGTTGCAGCAATTCATCTTTTATGTGCTTCAATAGTGTATGAATATTCTACATCATCCAAAATAGACAGAAGAGACTTGAAAATGCAATGAACTAATCTGCATGCGATTGCGGATAAGTAAAAGTGTTTCCTTATAGATGTGTACTACTGATGGGACCCTGATTTCTTTGGTGCCCCAGAGTCTTTATGTTTAGTGAAGCTTGTTCATGTCGCAATTTTCTAAACATTGTTGTAGAATCTTTTGCTAAATGCAGATGTCTTGTTGGATCTTTAAGGTCAACATCTCTGCAATTACTGGGCTTGTAGCACGAATTAATTGGTGAAATAGTGTCTTATAGTACAGCGGGGGAAAAAACTACAAAATAATTCCTAACGTTATAAGGATGTGTTAAAGAGCATCTAAATTCCACCCACAACTACAGTCCAAAGGAGCTGTCAAAATGTGCATTGCCTGGCGGACAAAAGGGGAGCATGAAGGGGGAGTCAGGGCAGGGTCTGGACCAACAAGGAACGACTTGACTTCACTTCAAATTCAGCCCCTGCAGGTGAGTGTCTCTCAGCCTTTATTGTCTCCTCAGTAGCAGCTTCTATGGCCGAGAGCTACACAATCTACAGAAGGCATTACATGTGATTCAAACCCGCATTGAATACAAACAAATTACACAACCCCTTTGTCAGGACAGTTTTTTTTGCACGCTCCCGAATTGCCTTAAAAGTCCACTCAAAATTGCACACCTCAATTGGCCTCAGTAAAATTACTATTACATTTTCCTAATCAGAGGCACGTGATACAGGCATCTTAAAATGCAGTAATGCAGTTTAGCAGAGCTTAACCATAGTTGGCAGCACACGCTCATTTTCTTTTCTTTTTTTTCAGAAAAGCAGAAAAGGCTAATAAAATGTCATGTACACAGTTTAGTTGCAACAAACAACAACTTTGATTTAGTGTTTAGTCCCTTTAAGCCTCAAGATTACTTTAAGGAAGCAATCAACAGAAAATGATCACGTTCAACATGTGTGGATTTTGAGTTTGGATATTTCTTTAACACCCATGGAGTGATATAAGTCTCTGCGCTCCATTTGAGACTTTGTAATGATCCAATTTTTCAAACACTGAGTTGTGACAGCATTATTTGTTGTACTATTCTAGTCTTACAGATCCATAAAGAGGTGCTTGTCATGGTGTTGGGTGTTACTGAAAGCCTCCTTTGGGACTGACAATATACAGTAGCTGTATTCACGCTGCAGTCTGAGGCAGAACAGCCATGCTTTTGGTGAAACATGATTCGTAATTCTTTACTCATTGTGCTCCTGTAATTTGAATGTTTGACCTGGTATCTCCAACTCATGTGCAATAATGATACTTAAATAGTATTCACGTCACACCAAGCTGCACCCATTAAACCTCACATTTTACACATTATGTGTTTCCTTTGACACAATGAAAACAAAAATGTCTGCTTACAGATTATCTTTACTCCTCAGACATTACTGGGACCGTTATTTGACTAGTCTAAACTGGTGGTTGAGAAGATGAAGGAAGATGAAGAGGCTGACGAGGCTGATGATTTTGCTGCTTCAATGAATATGAAATATGTAAACGATGAAAATGAACCATTCATATGAATGGTGTATCGAGGTGATTTGGTGAGTAATTTCTGCTATTTCAAGTAATACCAAATTGTGGCTTCTGCCTTCAAGTACATTGACTTTAGCAGGAATTGGAGTCCAGCAAAAAACATTTTGAACAAAAGTAATGAAATCATTTGCTTGAGTAAAAGATATAATTCATTTTGGACTGTTGAATCTTTAATAAGCAATGCCATTATGTTGATAAGAACTTTGAATTAGCCTGCTCACCCTTGATTAATCAAACTACAGTGCACTTTTGAGGCTTGTGGTCACAGAGTAAATTCAGTAGTCAAATTTCAGCATAGATCAGTGTTCACCCCACATAACTCTTCACTTCGCTTGAGCTAAATAAAGACTATGTTTCTTGGGGTATGTAAGCTGTCCACTGATGTGATCTTAAGAAACTTTGCCTGTGGACATTCAGATCACAAGCAGCCAACATATGCTCAGCTGAATCCCTTCAATGGACGGGTGACGCAATGTATGGCTTTTAATGTGCCGCTCTTGGAGGTATTGACTGACCTGACAAGATTGAAATGCCTGATGCAGTAAATCCTCTGTTGTACTCACAAACACTCACATCAACCATAACATTACCTTCTTATTAAGAGTGAGGTCACCGCTTCATAGATATGATCTGTAGCTTGGCCTATCGGCACCTGCTTGTTTAATGCCATACTGTGGTTTATTCCAGGAAAAAAGCAACATCCCATGGAGACAAGCAAGGGGCGGGTTCATATAGAGTATTGCTCTCGATACTTGCAGTGTAGTCTGGGCCTATGTTGATTGATGTGGCTTGTTATTTACTTGTTATTTTTGAACTATTTAAAACAAATTTTAAACGTCCGCAGCTAAAACCACATACGGTCTCCGGAATTGGTTGCACTTTGCCTGTTTTTGTTTCCAGTTGGGCAAGATGAAGGTTTACTCTACTGCATAGGTGTCAAACTCTGGCCCGTGGGCCAAATTTGGCCCGCAGTGTAATTATATTTGGCCCGAGAGGCTATACCAAATGACTACTAGGGCTCGGCGCGCCGGTATTATACAGCGCATTCATTCATCGTTACTGCTACAAATCCCATTATATATTGTATAGTAATAAGTGTTGCTTGTTCCATATTCATTGTTAAAGCAAATCTTGTTTGGGTCAATATTAAAAGTTTCATTTGTTCAATACTGGCCCGCGACTTTGTCAAGTTTTACATTTTGGCCCACTGTGGATTTGAGTTTGACACCCCTGCTCTACTGCATTACAGGAGGTCTCATAAGGGCTGCATAAAACCGGACATTTGTTTTAGTGTCTTCCTGCTCCGAAGTCAATGCTATTGGTTTTGGTGGCTCCTTATCATTACGCCTGGTGCCATGACACTTTTTCTGAATCAGGTAAGTTTGTAGCATCCTTCTCTGTCACAGTTTTTCTTTTTAGAACTTTGTACCTCTGCACTGGCATTTGTGGAACTTTTTTTCTTTGGGTGTGTTGTCTACACATTGTTCGTTCTCAGTTGGGCAAATGGAAGAACTTGTATGCAGATGATGAGAGCGGATGATGAACCCAAAGATGACGAAATCTACTTCGGACAGCTCAACTAGTTCGACTTTAGGACCCCTCCCGTCACCCAGCAACAAAAAATTAAATACGAATGAAAAACACAAAACAAATTACTTTTCAGTCAGAAGTTTTATCTTTTACGCAACAACAGATTAGAGAACTATTGCATTGCATTGTAACAAGCACCAGGTGTAGGGTTAACTGTCAAGATTATTTTAGCTTTGTTTCCAAGAATCACAAGTTTTAGCACGTGTACTGTCACACCTGTTAAATCACTCAACGAGAGGGATCAATGCAACATTTATTTAAAATTTTATTTGACGTGACTGCGTCCCCTCCCTCTCTGTCCCACGTCCCACGAGCCCACTGATTATCGGCTCATGTTTAGGTAAATCTCATTCATAAGTCACTTTGCATGGTCTTTTATGGTGTTTTGGAGGTGTGGAGAGGGCGTGACGGGGGTTTACGTAGGCAGATTCCAGCTGCAGGTGGGATGTATAAAGCACAAATTGCATGGTAGACAGGTGTTTTATAAATAAGGAGTTTGCGTGGCGTAAGCCTTTAGTGGCCACTTAGACTATGCACTTGCTTAGCAGAATTCCTACACAATCCTTTATAGATGAGGCCTCAGATCTGTGGGGAGACATCTTTGGGTTTTGGGTATTCAAGGTGATTTTGGGTACAAGCAGGTGGCGGACCCCCGCTATATACCCCCACAGGTTTTTGATAGCTAGAAATCCTACTTCCGGGTTTGAAAATCAGGTATCCTAGCTTCAAGGCTACAGTACTTGATTAATAAAATGCAGGTTTTGATATAAATATTCACCAGTCTTTTTTATAGAGGTGTATGTGGCCCAGGCAGGTGGTCGTAACACTTATGTAATGCTGTTTGAATGTGGGACTATAACTACCCCCAATGGGAATATAGCCATATCCGTATGCTGACTTCATATTCTCTCATGTAATCTGTTATTAAATAGATCTGCTAAAGGAAATTAATTGCGTAAATCAAAGGCTCTCTTTACAAATTTATAAGTATTTAATAAGACTATTACTCTTGTTGGCATTGCATTTATTGCCTGTGTGTGCCGTAAGTAAAGGGTGTGTAGAATCACATTAAAAAAGCAGGGGCATGTGCGCTGCAGTTTGGTGTTGCTCCCCTGTTGCACATTACTATACTACACTCACAGGAAATGCCAAGAGGAAATTTGCAGCAGCAGAAGCAAGAGAGAGCAAGAGGTGCTGTGAAGTGGAAAAAAGATAACGCCAACATGTCTTTGACATACCAGGTGTGATGTGCAGAGCCGAAATGAGACTAGAGACGAACTTTGAATGCACAGTCATTTAATCAGTGTGAGGCATTTGGCTGCAGCTTCTTGTCAAATGAACCCCTTACCATGATGGCCTCTTTTTCCTAAAACACCTGACTAAAATGACCCTCATATTCAAACTGAAGCTATTTCTGAACACTTTGGAGTACAGTGAACTTACTGTACTCTTTGTGAAGCTGACTCAGCTGTGTCCCCTAATGTCTGATTTACTCTAATTAAAAGTGGAAACATGTTTTGCACATTAGGAAAATCAGATTTTAAATCCCGGACAGATTTTTTTTGGTCTATGATAAACATTAGATGGCCATTTGTTGGGTATTGACAATTCCTCTTTTGAAGATGGCAGAGTGGCTAGCACCCTCACCTCACTGGAAGAATGTCAGAGGCTCGTTTTTGTGTCTGCTTTCGTCCAGGTGCCCCGGTTTCCCCCATCAACCCAAAACATGCACTGCAAGTAAAAATCCTCCTGCTACGGTAGTCCAGACCAAGCCCAGCAAAAGAGATGGATCGGTGGGTGCTGCACTGTGGCGCTCACTGCTCCAGAGGAGAGGACACATTTCCCCACTGGGACAATAAAGTGCACCTTAACCTGAAAACATTAAAAACTGGCGTTAATTGATTTAAGGACTTGTGATAAAGTTGTTGTTTATTTAAGTCCAGGTGGAATACAACATATCGAGGAAATGTTTTTAAATTTTAGGATAATTCTGTTAATTCTTGGGTTTAGATTATAAACTGACTGATTCATTCCACAATGGTTCATTTTAATGGAAATAATGGGTTAATGGGTAAATATTATATGATCAGCTGTAGATTTATTTTGACACTTACCACTAGATGGGGTCAAGAGTTCCTGCCTAATGTCAATTTGTATTTCAATTCAATTCAATTTATTTTGTAACGCCTGGAATCACAACAGAGGTTGCCTCGAAGGGCAACACTGAGAACAGATTGAACAATGTTCCTAGAGACATGGCAATGACCCAGCATCCCGTGTCAATTATTGATTGCAATGGTGGTATAGACAACTTTACAGATTGTTGTGCTCTAATGTACAGTTCTGCTGTGTTCATATCCCAGGGATTAGAAAGAGAAGAATCTGTTCTCCTCCTGAGTGGGTCCAGCGCCATCATCTATCTGCAAATTGAGGCACGTCCGCCTGTCCGTCCGAGGGAGTCGGATCTCTCCTTCACTGTGGAACTCATACAGGTTTCTTCTTTTTCCCAAAGAGGTTTGATAGTTTTTCCTGGCCGAGAAGGAGGGTCTAAGGACAAGGGGGCTTGGGACATCTGTCTAAGGACACAGGACGCTGGGACATTACCAAGTCCCTATGAACATTGTTTATTTTGTTTTTAATCTTTTTTTTCCACTGTAGCTCCTCGAGGTAACTGCTGTTGTGATTTTACAAAAATAAATTGAATTGAATTGAATTGAAATGAAATGAATGCATCTTTAAGATTGAGTTCAAAATGCTAATCTGAGTTGCAAATGTATAAAGAATTATAGGAATAACACAATCATTTCAGTTATATCAGAACAAGAGATTACAACGTGTTTGATTAATATTAAACAGAACATTGGGTACTTAAATCTTTCTTTTCAGTAGATATTCCTCACAAATGTCCCTGTCAGTGTCTCTGACATATAGCAAATAGATTTTATGCATTGGCTGTGCATTACCAGAACGTCAGATGAGGTCAACTCAAGTGGATCCATTTGAGAGGAGAACGGATGAAGTAAAGCAGAACTGACACTTAAAGTTACCATAAAATGTACTCACAAAGGGAGAATTGTGAAATGTTTTGTTCTTCTTTTAATAAATATATACATGCTTTTAAATTCATTTTCAGAATTGTCAAATCTAGACTGTCTTAAAAACTAAAAATGTATTACAAATAATTTGTGCAGTAAGTAATGTTTGTTTTGGCTGAACATAATGCCGTGCCTTTGAAGACGTTTTAAAGGGAATGTTTTTAGATTAGTGCTGTATCCATTATTTAGATTAAACATGACAACACTGGCTCAAGATATGGACAATTTGAACAATTTTACACAAAAGGTTGTGCATTGGGCAGTTACTGTGCCAGCCCGCCTGCATGTGTGGTTGTGTTTGTTGGTGGTTCTCAAAGAGCTTGGAGATTGCTTCTTTCAGTCTGCCCCATAGCTACAATTTTAGACCATGTTTTTGTGACCCTACAGTTGTTGCTGTGCTAATCCATATTGTGCGATGTGTATGTGTTTGTTTTTAACACAATGGAGTGACAAATTTGAGCAGCTCTGCATTGATTCAACAGGTTATCGCACAACCTTTGGGCACAATTTAAGAAAAGCATTGTGTGTAATGACAAATTGGAAAGGTGGAGCTCTTGTTGAACGGTCTTCTTCATTAAAATGGTCCCACAAAGGTCACGTCTGTAATACCTCCTGTCCATGTATTTCTTCATCAAACCTAAATCCACGAAGATTACTACATTTGCATCTACGCCTTTGGGGCACTACTGGAGTAAATATTGCTAATCCATCAACCATCATTAATTAGTTTTACCTGAATTCAAAACGCTTCCTGACAAACAAGGTCCCTGTTGACTGACAGAAGATCAATAGATGCTATTAACATATATATTCTTAACATTTGTCAAGTGGTGCTGTGAAGATTCACTCCCGGGGCAAAATTTCTAACAAAACCAGAAAACTAGAAGACTATCGACCCATTTTATTGATTGAAGTAAATAACATTGTCATTTTGCTTGAAGTGAAGAACATTTGTACTGTACATTTTGTTATAGCCAAATTGTGACCAAAAAATTAAAGCCTATTACACATGGCATGAGAGTGTCAGTACTATAATGTGTGTCATGTTAACTAAAAAGAGATTTAGAGAGATTTTTTGGCAAAAAGAAAAAGCCAATGGTATCACCCAAAAATTAGATTCAGTTTAGGCACAGACAGCATCAGAAGAAGGTGTATGGACTTTCAAAACACTGAGGGGCTTCATGGATTACGATATCCTCATGTAGGCCAGGGAAGGACAAGTGTATTGACCTCTGGAGAGGAAGTCAGACAAAATATATGAGAAGATTATGGAAATATGTGTGAATGAAACAAAACCCAACTGCAGGTAGGTTTTTGATTAGTATGTAGCACAAAAATTTTGTATATATTTTAGAATTGGACCTGAATTGATACTTCCCTGCAGATAATGTCTTTTCAATGTGTATCCCTTTTTGTGATGACTTCAGCCATTCTCTACGGTATGGTGAACAAATTATTATAAATTGTATGATCTCTTACATATAGAAGAAGCATAATTGACCCGATTATCATTCATTGTGTAATAAAACACCTTAAATAAGATTAGTGGCTGCTGACATACATGAATGCTCAGCCAAGCCATTATGGTAACATCCTTGGAAAAACCTCCTGGGAATTCCTACATCTCTGAGCCGCGCCAAGGCCACAGCGGCGTCCTTAATGATCATGACCAATGCTGTCATGCACATCTATAAATAGCATGTCGTTCTGCTATTACTGTTTGTTGATTTTGTTGATTGGTGTTATAGTAGGAATATTGAACCCATAGTCTTTTAGAATACCACAATCCATACACAAGAGTTGTAAGTATACAAAACCTATATGTTTATTATACGGAGCTAACATGCTAATCCTAATACTGCTTGCCTGACCAGTCCCTTCTACATTCTGTTCAAATGAGGATCTGTAGTCAGACCATAAAGACAGGTCAAAAATCCCTCTTAACTTGGGACAGTCCAACCACAGCTGCTAATTTATGTCCCTCAAAAGTGGAGGACAACGCCTTTGAATATCCTTGTAACATTCAGGGATAGGGAATGATTCCAGACCAACACGCATGTACGAATTTGAGTGATCGGGGAATAAGGCTGCCAGTCTTCCTCGATATATCTGTAAACTAACATTTTTTGGCCATTTAATATAGAATTGTAAGAGTAGTCCCAGACAATTGAAACTTTTAGGTAGTTTTCATCTCGCAACATAATTTCTAAACATAGTGACAGTAACAAGCACTTGTATTGTCATTCACTAATTCATAATGTCAGTGGTGTTATTCATACAGGCAGGAGAGGGGAACCCAGGATGCCCCTTTAAAGGTTCTGACAGTGGGTGGTGACACTGCTAATTGGACCCTGGAGGACCTCCCACGTGTGCCATGATCGATGAGTCACGCTCCTGAAGATGGCCCTCAGCTTTGGCCCCATGATGTACAGTCATGTCAGAGCAAAGCAACAATGGACTTACATGAAGAAAGCAGCCATACTGTTTGGATACATTCAGTGTTCCAAACTAGAGGGCATCAACAAGACCCTCTCGTATAATAATATATTTATTAAATTGACTCCTGGATTTGTGTATGGAAACATGATTTGCTGTTCTGTTCATTCATGTATTGAATATTCATTTATCATTCATTTATTAATGTATTCTTTACATGGTAAGCATTGTTGGGGGCTGCTTATACATGAACACAAAGTAATTGGTCCCTTAACAGTCCAGCAATTCAACCAATCAAACCATGTGCAAAACACGATATCATTTAAGGGGATAGGAGTCCCCATAATCTTATGGGATGGGGATGGGACAAATTGTATTCCAATATGGGCATGGGTGATATTGGAGCATTTCCCAGATGCCCCTGTGTCATTCCTAGTTTGTATTAAAGCTGGAGTACCGACAGCAAGCACACAGCAAAACTAAAAGTAGTTATTAAAATCTGTCAAACTAGTTCCTAGTTTCACAAACCCTTTGGCATATCCACAAGATAATATCCACAAGCATTCATTTTCAGCTTTAGAACAGTTCTTTCCAGCGGCAAAGTGAAATTCGTGCCGACCGCCCCAAGCACAGCCAATCAGAATGCTGCTTTCGGCTCTTACTTCTGAGTTGACGAGACATAAAATATTATTAGATGCCCAAAAAAAAGTCAGGTGCTCCGGCTTTAAAGTGCGTCAGATTTGTCTTTTTGAAAAGACTAATGGGTAAAAATGGAAATATGGCTATATGTTTGCACACGCATGTAACAATTTAATTTATATCCCAAATAATAACATTTTCTTATTATTGTGACAAAAGTGAAAAGTTAATTTGTGAAATGTATAATTAAAATCTGTGTGCTTTGCTATGAAGTTGTATTTCAACATCGGTATCAGCAAATACCAGTTATTTGTCAGGGCAGCATGAGACAAATCAGAACGGTATTGGCTTAAAATCAACATTGTACCATCATTTTTTGTATTCTAAAATTCCAATTTATATTGCGGAATAACATCGCAATGGGACTTGTATTGGCACCATGATGTAAATGGAGAAGGACTTTCACGGAGCAGGTATGATAGTAAATTAGTGTAACCTCTAGTTTATGCAGTGAGTAAATGTAGCCTTCAACAGATGGTGTGTGTGACCAATTACAGGATGTGCTTTGGAGGAAGTCTTTAGTGTAGGTGGGCCTGTTGGATCGGATCCTGTCTCCAACCGGGACCCCACACTGCCAACAGCAAAGAAAATCAGAACACAGACTGCGCAGCAATGTGGCTGGCTTTAGGTTTTATAAATCAGATAACGACACATAAATATTTGATGAGGAAAACCAACCAGACGAAAAAAGCCATAGTGTGTGGGGAATTTTTAAAAATAATAATAAAAAGGCTCTGCAGCTGTACAGGAGTAGAAAGTTGTTTATATATATTGTAGAGTAAAAGTTAGAGATGAGCAGTTCAACTAAATGTCTAAAATAGTTGGGTCAGTGTGTAAAAAACAAATTAAAAACGTGCTATTTATTTCTTGTTTATTTATCCCTGACCACTTTAGACTTGTTGCAAAAATATATATACTTTGCCCAAATAATTAAATGCAAACACCTAGATGCTGGTTATAGAATAGTAGTAGTTTGTAGAAGATTTTAAGAAGTTATTTTGTCTGTAAAGCTGCTTTCATTTACGTCTAAAGGTATAATTTCGTTCTTGAATTTTGGTTGTACAAATAAGGCTGCTTGTCCGTTATGAGAGATGCAAACAGCCTGGCCGGGCCGTTGTGCCATGTCAAAACTAACCAGAGGAGACGGATGGCTTCTCTAAGGATGTAGATGATTTAATACGCTGGACACAGTTGGATCGTGAACGACAAGATGTTGCCAAAATGATTGACGAACTGAGTCAGTCGCCGAAATCGACAGAATGAATGGATTGAATGAGCAGAGATCGAGCATAGGGAAAGTAAAGAGCAAAGGGTAGAAAGTTCTGAAATGAGGATTTATCACTGAGAACTGTACATTCTAGATTTTTTATATATATACTGTGTACTGCACTGTCACTTTCTACACTACAACTTTAAACATAACTGTAAACTTGTGTACATAGAAATGCCTATTTTTATTTTTATTGTATAGTAATTTTAAATTGTTTCTTAATGCATGCCCTTTTTCGATTGATAATGCTTGTTTTATTATTGCTCAGTGTTTTATGTTGCACCTTAAGGCCGAGACAAGTCCTATGTTTGTGAATTTTGTTCATTGACAATGGCAATAAACTCTTTTCTGATTCTGATTCTTTGATCTGTATATACTGTGTGTGTGTGTGTGTGTGTGTGTGTGTGTGTGTGTGTGTGTGTGTGTGTGTGTGTATATACCGTATATATATATATCATATGAACTTTTTGTGGAACTTTTCAAGCAAGTCAATAGTTATAGCTAGGAATATCTCCATGGAAACAAGCATGTGGTAGAAGTTGCATAGTGCACCTTTAAATTGTATTACCATCACCAATACAAGTGTCCAGCACAACTAAACCACCCCAAACATTTTTTGGGCCAAATTGTGCAGACGTATTACCGGTTAATGATCTAAACGTTTGTTTTTATTTGTCCTTTGAAAATTGGTATTTTATGGCCTTTCTAAAGTTTGAGGCTTGCCCTGTAGCTCTCTCCACGGTCCTGTATGTCATTAACAATCAGCACCATTTCAGACTCCCCCTCACAGTGAACCGATTGCATGTGATAGATCGCAGTTAATAGTGTTATGTCATGGCGTACAACATCAAATAACGCCCTTTCTGCTCTGGGCTGTTTTAACTCAAGCTGTTCAGCTGAAATTGAACAGTTCTTTCTCAAATGAGACTCCCATTCGCCCAGCTCTGCAGTGACAGAGTTTGGAGACCGGTCCCTCGTGGAGCCGCTCACAGAATTTAAATACCTCTTCAGCCTCAGGTGCTTCGTGTCATGAACAATGAATATCTCTGTGAAAAAAAATAAAACATTCTGACAGTTACATCAATACACCAAAGAGAGGTGGCCACCTGCTACTGTGGAGTTTTTTCCAGTTAGAAATATTGTACGAGGCTTATTTGTTTTTCCATGTATGTAAAAACTAAAGAGAACTACTTGCCTAATCTAAAAACAATAAGTAAAATATGCTGAATCTGGTATCATGACAGGATATTGTGTCCAGAGGTGTTGGACTGGGGGTGTTTAAACAGGGCCCGATGCAGTAAAGTGCCTCTGCGAACTACTGTAATATGCATTTATCATAAAAAACATGTAGTGCGAGCATGCTAAGATGGTAGCATGATTTCCTGATTTTGCCAGTTGGCTGTTGTTGGTGCAGAACATTGCATAATATTCGAGGTTTTGGTCATTTTAATGTTGTTCTTTATCCCCACTACATAACTATTTAGACAAAATATAGATTTGTCTTTTTAATTCATTTGTATGTTTTTATTACAATGTAAAGGTATAAAAACAAACGTTCTTACTGTGAGCAGGATTGTATCTTGACTTAAAAGACATAAAACCTCCATAGAGAATGTTCCAAAGTACAGTTTCTATGTGGTTTTGAATGAAGACTACATACCAGAAAAACTGGGAACAGGATATGTCTACTTTCAGTCTCTTGCAATGGCTGATGTTGGGGATAAGCAGATGCGTAATGGCAAATCAAAATCGGTATCAGAACTGAAAAAGGTGAATTGTGCCATAAAACTGAAAATGCAATTCACTATTTGGATGGTTTGTCCTTTCTACAAGAGGTTTTTTAGCCTTTTTAGCCTTCCTTTTTTAAGGAATCTTACATGAAATACATAATTATATAAAGTTTGCAGAATGAATATGTATGTTACAGTTGCAGAGTGAAAAACTGAGTGATGTTCACGGTCACGAATCATGACGCTCATTTTGTATTTTATTGTTGCCTCTCCCTCTCTGTTCATACACACCCACAATTAAAATTATATTTATCCACCTTTGTTTCTATTTATGCTCATGAGAAGGACCAAGTTCAACCAATCCACTCATTTTTTACAAATATTTATATATTCAAGGTCTAGATCTTGTTGTTTCCCAGATGTGAGAAACATAAGTTGCTATGGGTTACTACTTGCGCCTCCTTCAAACTATACATGCGTCACAAATCTGAGTCACTTTCCAAAGATCTTCTCACATTTACAAAGTTCAGCCTTCAACTATAACTGCAGGCCTGTGTAAAACTTGATCCCATTTTGCAAGCTTTGAGACAGAAAGATTAAGTTTAAGGTACAGAGCCTAATACGTTAGAAAATACTACTACTATGCGGAACTACTTCTCAGGTTGAGTATCTACCGTCCCAATTTAAATACTAGTGAAAAACTAGTGCGCTTATAAATTTCCCACAATGCACCTTTAAAAGTAGTGTGCAGCAATGGTTTATAAATCGGTCAAATAGACACAAATGCATTAAGAGTCGGAAAACAACAGGACAGGGTTTTTAACTGGACACAACAGAGCTGAATGAAGCAAGAAAAGCTGTTTAAATGCACTGTTGACTAGAGAATATGAATCAAAACACACTTAAATAAACCGTTACGACGCCACAAAGTTGCTAGTTGTTGGCAGCTTACCTTAACTTAGATACAGATAAAGATCACTTTATTTGTCCGCAATGGGGAAATTCCAGTGTGAACCAAAGACTTAGTACAGAAAATTGAGGTACAGAAATATAATAATAAAAACAGATAAACTTAGAAAAGAAAACTCTTATAATATTAATATAATAACATTCTTATTTACATAGCTGTCATATGGACAGAAATATTGCACAGGGATGATTGACATTGTGTCACAGTATTGCACATGATTATGAAAAGCCGAATGACACGTTCAGGACTAACAGTGTTTGTTGTAATGTCTGACAGCAGCAAGAAGGAAAAGACCTGCGGACCTCTCCTTCACGACAGCGAGGGGGATATAGTCTGTCACTGAAGCTGCTCTCCAGAGCAGACAGAGGGTCCATGAGGGGGTGAGACTCATCGGTCCAGCATAGACGTCGATTTAGCAGGACCCGTTCTGTTCCCCCGCCGTGACGGTCCAGAGCACGAGCCCAGGACTGCGAGCTGATCTTGTATGACTTTGTCCAGCTCATCCTCTCGCCTCTCTGTGATGCGGCTGCTCCAGCAGACCCAGTAACTAACAGGAGGCTGCATGCCACCACCGCCAGTCGTAGAAGGTCGTCAGGAGTGGCCCTGTCACTCCAAAAGGCTGGCTCTGGCTCTTCCTGTACAGTGCGTCTGCGAGTCCACTATGAGTTTGTGGTTCAGATGAACACCCAGGTACTTGTATGAGTCCACTCTCTCAATGTCCCTTCCCTGGATGTTCACTGGTGAGGGGGCAGCAGAGAGGTGTCTGCGGAAGTCCACCACCTTCTCCTTGGTCTTGCCCGCGTTGATGAGGAAGTGGTTCTGTTGACACCAGTCCACAAAGTCCTGCGCTAGTCCGCTGTACTCCGCATCGTTGTCGTCCGTCGTCCGAGTCCAATGATGGCAGAGTCATCAGAGAACTTCTGCAGGACACAGCTGTCCGTGTCGTGTCTGAGGTCTGCATTGTAGAGGGTGAAGAGAAAGGGCACGAGTGCAGTTCTGAGTGTCCGAGACACAGTCCCGAGCTCTCACAAACTGGGATTGGTTTGTGAGGTAGTCCACCATCCACTCTGCCAGCTCGTCGTCCACACCTGCCATCTCCAGTTTAAGTTACCATCACAGACAAAAGGTTGAATAATCCAGTCCATTTGTTGTTGAATGTGAGATCCATGACTATTTTTATCTGAGTTTTGCTGACTTTTTTTTCTCGTGGCGACGAGAAAGTGAGTTGAGTGTTCAAATCACTCTGTTATTGAGTGGCAGTGCCCCTCGAGGCAACTGCTGTTGTGATTTTGGGCATTACAAAAATATCTTGAACTGAATTGAATTGAGTGCACTATAAATTCTGCAAAATAGTGCAGGACTCTAGAGTGAATGAGGGGTTAGGGGACGAGAGTGGACATTCGGACGCAGCCATAGTTTGAGAAACGTTAAACTAAACTTCTTGAGCACAACATTTCCATTCCATTTTCCTTTCACCCATGTCAGCTTAGTATGGTACCATATTGAAGAAATATCTCCTTGGAGATGTTTACATTTACAAGTGTTTTTATTGCTTAGAAAAGCTAAGTCAATGCCCAATGTCATCTCATCACAGATTTGAGCTGAAACTATATGGATAGTTGGATAAGTCTAATGCCTCATTGTGGAACATACCAGACAAGAATATTACACGGAGAAAAGCAGGTGGCAGACCCTCTGCAAGAAAAGTTAATACTTTGGAGAAAATAATACTCTTGAAGAAAATAAAACTAGATGAAACAAAACCAATGGAAAGACAATGATATGCCTGCACAATCAAGTCGGTTAATTAATTGTGGCATAAAATGTAACAATATAAAGCCAATCCTGCCCACCCGCACATACAGATAGTGATGCGCATCTGTTTGTGAAGTTTCAATCCATTCTGTCAATAAACGCGGCTGATTCTAAAGCAGGTCTTAACCCAAGTTGCATTTGTAGCCCTGTCCACTCACCGCACACTGCATCTGATCAATACACTGTGCACCGGCTGCATTTCAATGGCCCTACCTCACTGCTACTGCTTACACATGCCAGGGCAAAGCAGCTTGGAGACTAGATTTCGGCCCTGTTTGATATGCACTTTCCAAAACTAATAAGCTGCGAACAGTTTTGTTAACAGTTGTCTTGGGAGGGGCAGCGTTCACTTTTTATTTCTGTAGACCACTGATTGCAAGGATTAATTAACTCCGCACTCCTGCCGTGTGTCTCTGAAGGGGCTGTATCTTGACGTGGGAATACTTGATACAGATTTATGTTCGCCTAATTGGTTTTGGCAAGATTAAATATCAGAGGTTTGAAGTGATGTAAAAGCAGGCTTCTGAAAGAGAGGAAATGCTGACTGCGCAGAAATGTGTAATCATGTCTGATATGAACAAGGAGGTCTCACTAGGTTGTGGGGGATGCATTTTAATTTAATAGAATTCAATTTTATTTATGTATGAGCCAATGCCAAAACAGCATTCACCTCAAATGGCCTGACAATGCACAATGCAATATCAGGTGGTATTCCAAGGAGATCTGGTCGTTTAGCCATGACAGTTAAGCTTTTGTGAAACTTGTATGTTTCCAATACTCTTAAAAACATACAATGTATTGTGTGTTTTGTATGGCAGTGGCATTAAACCAGGCCAAGTTACAGGTCAGAGGTTTTGTATGTACTGGGAAGGTACGTACAAAATGTTACGTACGTTAAGTTTCTGATCTATATGAAGACCACTGGATGTGGAAATTCCAGTCACTTAGATAAAATGTATTTTTGTAACGCCCAAAATCACAGTAGTTGCCTCGAGGGGCTACAGTGGAATAAATAAACAATGTTCATAGGGACTTGGAAATGTCCCAGCATCCTGTGTCCTTAGACAGATGTCCCAAGCTCCCCTGTCCTTAGACCCTCCTTCTCGGTCAGGAAAAACTACCAAACCTCTTTGGAAACCTGTAGGAGTTCAACAGTAAAGGAGAGATCCGACTCCCTCGGACGGACAGGCGGACGCACCTCAATTTGAGCTGGACCCACTCAGGAGAAGAACAAATTCTTTGAGGCTGATGAAGAACCGTACATATGGAATAGAGACCGCGTCTCCAGGCAGACCGTTTCTCCAGACAGACCGTTTCTCAGGCAGTTGAGGAGCATCTGGATCCAGGTCGTCGATGTGCCTGCTCCACTCCCGTCGGGGAAGTGGGAAAAAAAGAAGGAAAAGCGATGAACAAATTGCAAGCGTAATTAAATATTAAATATTGTTTGATAGAAAAGTAGTAAGAAGCAGAGGATAGTGCTCAAGCTGCCATACTTCCCCCAGCATAGTTGCTCCTAGGGCAGCATAGCTGGGAACTATAGGTTTTTTATTTCTGTTCCTAACCTGACCATAAGCGATTTCAAAGAGGAACGTTTTAAGCCTGGTCTTAAATGAAGAGACTGTGTCGGCCTCTTTAACATGGACAGGAAGCCGATTCCACAACACAGGAGCTTGGTAGCTAAATGCTCTACCTCCTACTGTGCTTTTAGAGACTCTAGGGACCACCAGAAGTCCAGCATTTTGAGAGCGAAGTGCTCTGTTTGGATGATCAGGTACTATAGCGTCGTTTAGAGTAGGATGGGGCCAGGTCATTTATGGCTTTGTAAATCAGGAGAGAGGATTTTGAATTTGATTCTAAACTCAACAGGGAGCCAGTGAAGAGACTCGAGCACCGGCGTAATGTGCTCTCTTCTTTTAGTTCCTGTTAGTAATCTTGCTGCTGCATTTTGAACCAGTTGAAAGCTTTTTTATAGAGCAGGGAGTTACAGTAATCTAATCTAGATGTTACAAACGATACAACGTTTTTCAGCATCACTTTTAGGTGAGATTTTTCTGATTTTGGCTATATTACGCAGATGGAAATATGCTGTTTTACAGGCTTGATTTATGTATGCTTTGAATGAGAGCTCTTGGTCAAATAAGACTCCAAGGTTTCTTACAGTGGAGCTGGAGGTTACACTGACGTTGTCCATTGTGACTATCTGCTCAGATAAAGCGTCTCGTGACGCGGCACAATCCAAAAATGCTGAGCTTTGCACATTGGGGCTTTCAGAGATGAGGCAGAAGGTGATCTGTGCTTAGAGAGAGGAAAAGTGAGCAAGTTTGAGAAGGTTTACGGAAGTTTGTGGTTTTTCATGGGAAGGGATCTAATATAGTTTTAATCAGGCAAGAACCAATTGGATTAAATAAAACAACAACGCCACTGGGGATAAAAAAGGACACAGGTTTGTTAATTGATAGAAGCAGTATTGAAGGTATAAGTTACACAATTTATTTTAGGTTCACAGAAGTTTAGCTGGTTAGTTCACAGTCTTTTGTCATCTCCATTCACATTACATTAAGTCCCTCGGTTCACACACGATAGTTACAAATATAAAAGAAAACAGTCATTAAAAAGGGCCAGTGCCGTTGAATCTCCCCAGCCCAGGAGGCATGCAGTTAGGACAACCTTGCAACCGGCTATACGGAGGACTCCGGTACCGTCAGCCGGACCACACTGAAAGAGGCGCTATGGAGGGTGGCGACATGCGACATCCTGCCTTGCAATGGCACTGGCCCTTCCGAGACAACCTACGCAACCTGATGATAGCCCCAACAAACAGGAAGGCGGAAGTGGCAGAGAGGGAACGCAAGAAATACAAGAGATTTCATAGTACAGATGTGCACCATCTGCCGGCATGATGGGCACACTGCAACAATACGTAAACTTTTAGTATGAATTCCACACAAAGTTTCAAAGCGCCCAAGGACACTGTACAGGAAAACACATTAAAAACAACAGAATAAAGCACACAATACAGATACGGAAGAAGGTGTGAAGAGTGACTGAGGTTATGTGGTGTAGGAATATCTGAGCATGTAAATTTTGAGTCTGGATTTGAAGAGTGGAAGTGAGATTATGTTGCGTCAGGAGAGAGAGAGTTCCAGAGCTGTGGAGCAGAGCGGCTGAAGGCTCTGTCCCAAATGGTGACAAGACAGACAGAGGGGACAGAAAGCTGGAGAGAGGAAGAGGCGAGAAGGAGTGGAAATATGGAGGAGGTTAGAGATGCACGCCGGAGCCAGGTTATAGATAGCTTTGAAAGTGGCGAGAAGGATTTGGAAGTTATTCATTTGTTTTATGCAGCGCCAATTAAGTTGTTGGAGGATGGGGGTGATGTGGTGGTAGAAGGTTGTTGGGGAGACCAAAGAAGAGAGAGTTCCCGGAGGTGACGAGACGGTGGACCAGTATGGCTGTGTGTGTTATGTTATTGATGAAAGAGTAGAAAGAAACTGCACTGATGACACACAGACTCTTGACCTGAGGGGAAAGGAAAACAGTAGAATCAATGATAGAAATAGAGAAACTGCCAGGTTTGGAGAGCGTGGAAGGGGTACCTACCAGGAAGACTTCAGTTAAAGCTGTAAAGTTTGTGAAAATTGGAGGAGAACCAGGAATTGATTCTCCTCCTTTAGTTCACAAAGCACTGATTTCTCATTGCTATATACCTTTTTACCTCATTACACCTGCACCAAACTTCTAGTCACCTGTGTGATGGGTTGGCGTCACTAAGCAGCTAACTAGACCAAGTCAGACAGAAAGGTAGGTGTACTAAACAAGGTTGTTATGGAACAGATTCCAGCGAACCAGACTAAAAACAAAAACTCCACAAGACAGATAAATAATAGATGTGTGTGTTTTGACCTCAGGTTTTTCATATTGGAGGAAGATTTCTAATATTTCCACACTTTTTATTCTGGTTTTATTCACATTGCACATCAGTAATTCTGATTTAACTTCAACCAATTTAACCAAAAGTGTTGCATGCATAACTTTTCTGGTGGGCGGCCCACAGCCAATTATTATTTATTATAATTGTTACAATACAATACAATCTGATTGCTGTCCAAAATGATGTCCTTGTTCCTCTGCTGCCTCTGGGAGCTCATGCAGTGGGTGTTCACAGCGACCCATCTGTGTGACTAACTGCACTGCACCCTACTCTCTCCTGCTCTCAGTGATGGGAGCTCCAGTGCTCTGAGCTTTCCTCTGGAAATGATCTTCAGAGCTCTCATTTGTGCCCCCTTCAGCTGTACGGCCTGGCTTTTAATACAGCCCAGGAGGACACGTCCATACTCCAGACACAGCCTCACCAGTGCGGTGTAGATGGTTATCAGGTCCTGCTGTGCATTCAGGAAAAGGAGGTGCTTAGAAGCCTTCTTTACCTGGTCCATGTGAGATTCTCCACTTAGGTCAGAATCCAAGTGGAAGCCTAGAAAAACAGATTCAGAGTTTAATTGCGCTTTTATTAAGTGTTATTAGATCAACTGCACAGCACCTGAGCTGGTCTGGACGGTGTTTTACTTGAGAAAAAAAAATGATTTAATGCCATACTGTAGAACCCAGGTCACTAAAAGGTAGACTCCGGTCTGGATCAGGACGCAAGCGCAGTCCTGTCCGGACCCGAAACTCTGATACAAAACTTTGGTTTGAACAGCATAAGCCCCTCATTCATGGAGAACGAGCAGTGCAGCCTCCCCATTTGTTATGAGCGGCTTTTATGTAATTGTTTCTAACAAACTGTGAGTTTGAGTCTTTTCTTAACATCCCCTTGCTCTCCCGCTTGCTCCAAATATGCAAGAACCTGACGTGCACCTGAGCGCCAGCGGCCTGCGTATCAGTGTGCATCAGATCACAGCGCGACGTGAGACATCGCAGGAGATCAGTCTGATGGCTGTTCTATTCTGATTAAACAAGAAAGTAGTTGCGCAGATTGATGAGAGAGTTTGCTTTGCCACACTTAACTTTTCTGCTCTTTAGAGCAATGAATGGAACATAAAGGTTTTTGCATGTAACGCCAATCAGCCAATCACATCACTGCATTGTTTTGTGCAGAGGAAGTCAGAGTCCAGTGTGTGATGTTCTGATCAGCACAGCAGAATTCTGCTCCACATCTCATGTAAACTTTATATTCTACCTCAAATCAACTTTTAAAAGAGCAAACTATCATTATAAAATATAATTAATTGGTAAATTGTGAAATAACTAGGCCAATTATAATAACATAATGATATGTATTATAATATAAAAGTAGCAAAGTATAAGGAACGCCGTGAAGTTCCGGACCTAGGCATGTGGAAATGTCTCAAACTGGACCTCGGTGAAAGTTTATTAGTGACCCCTGCTGTAGCAATAACCTGGAGTAAGCAGGTAACAAGTTAAGTATTCAGTGGCACTGCAGATTTTGTATGCGTCCTTTTTAGCGTGTTGTCCCATGATGTCAGTAACATCCGCAAATGAAGGTGCCAACTTTCTTACCCTTTAATAAATGTTCCGACTCCTCAGGCCTTTGTCCTACTTTCTTGCTCCTGAAGTTGCCTCGACTATTTTTACCTGAGCGAGGAGCAGCTCAATCAACCACATCAGCCAGAATGAATTACATGGCATGGCTAAAATGTTGAGCAATTGTCCAGGGCAGTGTCCCCAAATCAGAGCTCGGACTGGAGGAGACGGTCAGGATGTGATAAGAGTTAATAACGTTCTCATTTTGAATTTTAAATGTATTACAATTTGTCCTACTTCTAACATTTTAAAGACTTTAAAAAACTTTACAATGTTATGATGTTTTTTCACTAGATACATACATGAAGCTGTGTTTGGTTTTATTAGATCTGGAGATGGGTCCCTGGATGGGTCAAATACAGAGAAGAAATGTTTCTTAATATTTTATTGAATCCATGCAGATCCACCTTTTGAAACTGCTATTCAAAATAAATGTATTAAAAGAACACGAACAAGCAACATTAAGTTTTCAATTCCCTTTTGTTCCCTCTTAAAAACACATGTTCACTAAAAGGTAGAATCAAAGAAGAGTCTCTGATAGAAGTATGTGGTAAGATATAACTTGAAAGAGGCTCCAGATTCTGGCTTTAGTGCCTTGAGCGAATTGTTCCAACAAGCCTTGAGGCGTGGAGTACAAACACAGATTTAACAAATCCTGTGAAATCACACTCTTTCATGTTCTGTCACAATGCATCCATCAGCGCTGCATTGGCCCGGAGTGAAAGCAGGTTATTTTATCTTCACATGTTTTGGCTGTGATAGTTATCGTTTGGGCAATGAGCTGATAGCATCTTTAGTTTAAAAGATGAAATATTAAAGTACTAGTCTACTCTGCTTTCAGAACATTATTGGACTACACCTTATTGCAATGTTTATCAACCTTATTCCAGCCACGGCACCCTTTCCTGGTTGAAAATATTCTGCGGCACTTCCCCTTCTAAAATACTATCACACCATTTAGGAAACAAATTGATATTTAATGTAGCAAATATTGTCCATGCCAGTGCCACTGCGTCTGGTTCTTTTGATTTGGCAATGCTGATTGTTTTGCTTTCTTTTTTGGTGAAGTTGCTCTTGGACACTCCAAAATGGTAAAAGAATCCATTATTAAATCCATGCATCTGACATTTTTTCGAGGCACACCTGGCAACACCTCAAGGAACACTAGTGTTTCTGGCACACTGGTCACATTAGACTACTGCTGCAATACAAATACAAAGCAAAGAAAAATATTTTTTAAAAAACACTTGAAATCTTGATGAAGCATCTCAAAAAGCCTCACAAATGTATAAAGCATTACAATAAGAGTGTAACATCAAGAGTTATTTTGCATTATAGTTCCTGCATAAACTTTAGAGCAGAGGCTTGTATGTTTATTAGCTATTAATGTTCCTTTTACTTTTAATTTTACTTTCTATCTAACAGAGAAAATTCAATGCAGTGTAGGCAAGTCTTGAAATCACCACTTGGGGCCGCAACACAAGTTATAGACAGTGATGAAGTTTCTCGAACATGAAGAGTGCACGTGCAGAGCAGGTGCAGCGGCGTGAACTCGCGGTCACAATACAAACTGTAGTAGAAGCAGGGTCATTGAGTTCATATCGGGGGGCTGCAGCTGTGGTGGTGAGAGCAGTCATGGAGGTTGGGATCTTAACAAGGGGAAAACCAGAATAACAATTAAGCTACAGAGTGGTGCAACCAACGTGTCCCCATAGCTAATAGTCTATAGCACACCTGGGCATTTGCGGCCCCAGGGGCCGGATCAGGCCCTCGGCCTGTTTTAAGCCGGCCCTCCTCCCCCAGGGATCATATGTGTTTTACTCTTAGTTTCTCTTATTTTTACGCTGTAACATGTGTCTGCACTTGTGTCCTTAATAAAAATAACATGAAATTAATGAATAATAGATTCAGTCGACAGTATTTTACAGAAAAGTGCTTATAATGATAAGAATTTTTTACACCAATGATCGCGGGCCGGCCCTCCGCCACTCGCCTGGATTCCAATATGGCCCTCGAGGAAAAATAACTGCCCACCCCTGGTCTATAGGATAAGGTTATCTTACGAGGGGAGTGTCGGGGCCAATATTCATGAATCAAGGGGAGGTGTAATGGCGAGTAACAGTTGGAACAGCGGCTTTTTCTGCAGAAACTGTCCGGGTCTTGTCGGTGTTTTGTCGTCTTGTGTGGTTCATCAATAGAGACTATTTTGCTTTGAAACTTCTCAAGTCTGAAGTTAGGTTATTATTCACAAAGAGCCTGATTCAACAATCTAAAGTAATATTAATGATTTGTGCCAAAACACTATGTATTATTCAACAATAAGGAAATGGTTTAAATTTTCAAGTATGTGTTTAAATCTGTCTGGTAATACCCTTAAAACCCTTTGGCATTTTTAATACTTACATACATTCATTTCCGGGCTTTAGAACAGCTTTGAAATGGGACAGACCACCAAAGCACTGCGGATCTTACTTCTGACTTTATGAGAGATAAATACTTTTGATGCAGACAGCGTGCAGCATCTGATTTTGTCTCAGTGCTACTTATATATATACTTTTAACCAAATATTGGCTACCATATTACATGATATTCTTATTTTACAGTTAGTAAAGACTAGGTCATGGGAAAAGAACAACAAAAACAAAACAAAAAACATCATAAAGCTACAATTAATGTATTCTTTACTCGAGCAACCGAGAGTGTCATCATGAAATCAACTACACCCACATTTGGCCTCAGATAAAGAAACAGCTGTCCATATCTTCTGTTATTACCACATCATACACAACTGAAGAGATTAAATCCATGCAGCATCAGAAAAAGTCCTATCGCCTACAGATTTCCAATAGTAATCACGCTTTTAAATCACATCTCATATTTTTCAAACATGTCGCTATGGATTGATTTTCATCTTCTCAGCGGTAGCACCTGTGGCAGCACACCCACACTAGCACTACCCTCTCATTTCCTTTAAGACCAAGACTATTTTCTGCTGCAAAACACCCACAAATCAAGGACCACCTCTGTGTGAACGACAGACGCATGAAAAAAGTAGTCACACATTTTATATTTATTTCTTTACGAAATGGGTATAATGTGTAATATATCAGAAACTACTACAATCACTTCTGAACTTGAGATGTCTTCAAATCTAAGAGACATCTTACAGCCGAAGGATCTGTCTGCCATGTTCCTTTCTGATAACCTTGCCAGCAATTTTTGGGAATTCACAAACTCTCGAGAATCCATCTTGATAAGCTCCCGCTGTTTTGTTTGCTGTCCTCACCAGGGGTAAACAGGCCAATCCCATAGCATGTAGGGGCCGCAGGTGGGACTGGAACCAATCACAAAGCAGCTTTGTGGTTTGGGCGGAAGACAAAACAACCCGAACCAAAACAAACATGGCGGCCGTATTTAGGCCTACTTTAGGAGAAATATAATCTATTTTGTTTTTCAAAAACCTGCCCACAATGGCACTTTGTACGTTTGTGGATGAGAACGAGGACTGTGCTTTTCTGCTTTCGCTGTTGTGACGCTTCAACCAAGCAGCGTGATTTATTTTTTAATGTCCTGAAGGCTTTTCGCGAGAGCCTTCCCAGATTGATTCATGTGAAGAACTCAATTCAGTGAGACGGGTTAGCTCTCTGATGAGATCCTCGGCTTGAGAACCATAACAACAAAAAGTTTTCATGTAAAATATTTTAATAATTGTAAAATAAATCAGCATTACAGATAGCACATGTGTGCGGCTGGGAAAGAATATCTCGGACGACACCACCCTCACTGGGCTCATCACCATCCTGAAGTAGACCGGCTGGTGTCCTGATGCGGGGGTAACAACATGGAGTTCAACGCCCTGAAGACAGTGGAAATGATTAGGAAAGTCACAGCCTCCCAGTCCTTCCTCGCCCTGACACACTCTCCCATCACCACCGTGGACTCCCTCCGCCTCTCCAGGACTCGGGATGAGCAGATCAGATCACAGGTGACCCTTATACTTCCCCTAATATAATAAAAGTTAGAAAAATAGGAGAACTTGTCATTTGCACTTTAACCTTGCAGATTCACTTTTGTGGTGACTGAAAGTGAAAATCTAAAATCTAGTACAAGTAACTCATTATTTCCACCAGCCTGTTTTCTTTTCCGAACCAGGACTATATTTACCTTAACAATGACAACCAGCGCAGAGATGAAAGGTGAAGAGGTTGGGAAGTTTCATGTTTCTACAAAACTTGGCCTGCCCATTGAAAGTGGATCTGACAAAGAACATGGCGGTGTGTTGTGCCACAGAACAGACAGGCTGAGAGCCCCTCCCTTGGGCCTGCCACTCTCCACTTTCCCGTGTCTGGGCGAGAGGACGAGACGAAGCAGCACCCAAGGGACCCAGGGCTTGTGAACGCTCTGTCACTGGCGGATCATAGCACCCACACATAGCTTTTGCTTTTGTTTTGTAGGGTGTATCGCACTAGCGTTAATGATCTCAGCAAGTGCAAAGGAAGGGTTGCAGCTGCTTTATTTATTCATTTCTCTGTTTGACAAGGACACCGCCTTCAGATAGTAGCAAAACAAGGTATGAGTGATTTGCTTTTCTTGTGCTTATATGGGCTAGTCCTTCTAATGAAAAAGTGGTTAATGTTCCCCACTGTGGCATGCATTCAAAGCAAGAAAGGGTGGGTCCGGGTGGGTTTCTTCTGGTTCATCGACACAAAACATGCGTCATCAGCTACGGAAGTCCTGACCAAGCCCAGCTCAAGTTCTGCAATGCAACGACCGCTGCTCCTGACAGGTTGGACAGTGGCCCTGGGTGAAGGCTGGGTCAAATGCAGAAGACAAATCTGCGGCGACAATAAAAGGCTAAGCTAATCTACACCAAAAGTATTCATGGGCAGCTCGATTCCAAATATTGATATATCACTACTGACTGAGGCATTGATTCTCTTGCAAAAAAGTTTTTACAATGGATACTTTTTACTTTCTACTCCACTACATTTTTAACTGGACATAAAAGTAAAAAGTACTTATCATTGTTTGAGGGGTTATTTTTAGCATGTTCCTGGTGACATCTGACTGTGGCTGTGGTGGTCGAAAGGACAGCACACATGCCGGTCATGTGGCCAGGCTGCAACGATGTGAGTTCAAATCTGGCTCTGACAAATGTTCTTCCCGGTCGAATAGAAATTCACAAGAAAAGTGAAAGTAATTTGAATAGCTATACTGACCAAATGTATTTATCAAAATCATTTACATCAAAGTTTTAACAGGTCTCAAAATATGTGGGAACTGCTTTTACTTTAAACTCCTTAAGTACATTTTTGGGGTTTTTTTAGTAACAAGAGTAAACAAAATGAGTAATCTTTCCACAACTGATTATTACCAGGATTGCAGTCCCATGTCCAAAATAACTCAACAAATGCAACAATTTACAAAGACAGGAAGAAAAAAATGAAAAAATATAAAACTAATGTTTTGTTTTGTTGTTCCGTTTTGAACCATGAAAATCCAATACAGTGATCAATCCGAAGAGGGCACTTTGGTTAATTCAGCTTCACATAGAAATTTTTTCAACTAAAATATACATCTTTAACTGGCTTTGTGCAAATACATCATTCCCCAAAGCCCTTTGCCGTCTTCACCTTGGCCCAATTAGAGTGGACTGCTAGAGACAAGTCAAGCATTAACGCCTTCCCAAAGAGAGCCCGGAAAGATCCACTGTTGTTTATTTCAATTGCAGAAACCGCATTAGAATTCCCTTTCAATGCTGCCTTTTAGTAAGTGCCAAAACAATATATGCAACATGGCCAATATATGTTCAATTAGGATTACCCAGAGACGCTATTCACTGCAGCGTGGTAGAGTTCCAGTCGCTACGAAGCTTGACACACTGCGCCCCAACTTTCAGGAGGCTTTTAAAATATTTGCAATTAAGTCAAGCTATAGAACAATGCACCAATGGCATCCACCCCCTCCTCCAAAGCTCCTTCTATTATCCTAACAAGCCAAACAACAGTCTCTGGTAATAGATTGTTCCCTAGTCTTCCGGTGCTCTTCCTGTTGTCAGTCTCATTGATTAACAGGAAGTTAATTAGAAACAAATGGCTGTTTAGCATTAGTATTCTCAGCGTTGTGTCACCTGTATTGTTTTCACAGTTTCCTCTTTAGGGAGTTGCCAGGCTGAGAATGGACGCTAAATCCTTTGCTATTGTAATTGAATACATGATTGGATCTATGATGGTGTATTTAACCCATATAATATGTAAACATTCTGTCCTAGATTGGTTCTGGTTTGAGCTCAGTTAATGGTGATGGTTTAGGGATTTGAGAGTTATTTTTTTAATGTATTTATTTACGAACCTTTATTTAACCAGGTAAGAAAAAACATTGAGATCAAAACCTCTTTTTCAAGGGTGACCTAAAACATTTTCAAATTCAAACAATAGACATTTAAAAATATATGTATTTATTTAAAAGCATGGCTAATTTGGCTCTTTGTTGTTGTTTTTTTAAATAGAGTGAAAACCCTTTAGTGAAACCAGCTCACACAACAGTTCAGTTCAGTTCAGACTTGGGAGAGTTCCGTGGTGAGGGAGCAGCATTACAAAGCAGAACATAACATCGAGGGACAGACAAGCAAAAAATGTCATGGAAGTGAAGCAAAAAATGTCATGTAAGTGCAAAAGGAATACTGACCTCCAGCTCTCTGTGCAAGGGCGTTGTTAGGTTGTGGCGAATGTTTTGCTGTTTATTGGCTTGGATGGTTGCACATATAAATAGGCACCTGGCCTATGCCTTGCCTTGACCTCCGCACCTGAATTGATTCTTTGACAATATAGTTGTGGACAGTTTAGTTGTGGATGTTTTTGCCTTTGAGTTAGTGATGCCGCATCTTTTTGTTGTGTTGTAGGCCAGCTCACCAGGTCCACCTTTCTTTTGTTACTTTCTTTTGGGCACGCAAGGGATTTCGAGGTAGTTTTTAAAGTAACTTAAACCTAACTTAAAATAAAACAGCTTATATTTTGCAACCCTTTTGATGTGTCCTCTTTAATATGTTTGATCCATTTGGGTTATGACAGATGCACAGATAGTTTGAAGCACAACACAAATAGTCCTTGTGTAAACCTCTGAATTCCATGCGCTTTAATCGAAGAGTTCAGAGGTAAAAGCACTATTGAGATACACAGACTTTTCTAATCTTGAAAAGAAAAATAAACCACAAAAACACCTTTTCTTATTACCTGAGGCCAAAGTTCAGAACAATTTTGAGTCACCCTGCAATGATGTAGACTGAACATCATGACAGAACAATAATGAAATGATGTTTGTTTTCTTTCAAGTGTTTGGCTGCTTCATATAGATAATTATGCAGTCACCTCCCAGTAAAATGTGTTTACTCATTCCTCTCAAACAACATGATTGAAAAAGTCATCTTTCTAATGTATGCAAATAGAGTATAGAGGGATAATAACTGACTAACATTTGCACATTTCCATCCATTTCAATTTACTATTACAAATGACACGCTTTCTAAATGTACTGTTTATATAAAATACTTTGAAAAGAATCAAAGGTTACATATTGTTAGTGGAATTAATATATTTTTAAGACCCTTGTCTGTCAGGCCCCAACATACGGAGAGTAGTGGTCCGCATGCTGGATTTTGCAATTTGCATGTCATTTAAATAATCTTAAAGGTCCAGAAATCAGATAATTATAATATTTTGGTGTGCATGTGAACGTTGCCACAGGCTATGTACATAACAAATCTGATCATGATTTGATTTATGTTATCAGATTTCTGATAACAGATTTCTATTATTTCTTTCTGGTTGTTCACACCTGTGCAGGTTTTGAAAAGCAAACATATGCAAAAACTAACATGGAAAAGAAAACATTGAACTTTGAATTAGTTACATTAAAATTCATTGTACTTTGTTTTCCAAAAACAACAGTTATTCTTAAAATCCACTGATTAACTGACAAGTGTCACCAGGTTTCTCCTGGGAATAGAAACAGATCTAAGTATTGGCTTATTGACTTATAGTTATTGGATTTTTACTAGCCATTGATTGCCACTAATTTATTGTAGTCTATACTCCCACTGTCTACTTCCACACAGTAAACACGAGTGTGACTTACAACATATTTACAGTATTTTTACCATTAAATGTCTTCAGCCCCAGAGCTGAACAACAACATCTGTCATCCACCATCTTCAATGTTCTGCAGGTGTGACACAGTATGTATGCCCCCTTCTCCCTGTCCTGCGGCTTTTCGTTTTTTGTTTGTTTGTTTTTTTACCAGAAAACAACATCTACCAAATATTTCTACAACCTTGTTACAAATTACATTGTGCAACCTTTACCTCTCATTAAATACCTACCATCCAAAATCCCATTTCCACTGTAGGAACATAAAAATCTGCCCTCTCAACCATCTATTCCTCTTCACTGCCACCACTTTCTAGGCTTTAGCAGAGATTATTTTCCCAAACAAACTTGTGTCTTGATGATTCTGGGGGTCTAAGTACCAACGTTTATCTATTCAACAAACCCCTCACCCGTTATCTGTGTTTTCTATACTGGTTTTGTGAGTTTCCTTTGTGATAGCACTAGAATAGAGAATTAGTGTTTCCCCCTTCTTTCTTTTTTTGAATGAGATAAATTTCGGGGGTTTTATTGTGGAGTACAACTGTGTTTTAGGATGAAGATCTGTTGAAAATGAAAAGAAAGATAGAGAGAGAGACGTGCGCTGTTTCTCACTGACTGCTGGTTCACTCCCACACACTCGTCCCACACAGTTCTATTCTATTCAAAGCTCACTATGTGATAATATGTTCAGGACCTGCCAGTTAATGATACACTTGTGATTCTGTGCGCATGAGAGCCACACAGAGGAAAAAAAAGCTTCTATCAGGACACCATTTGGCCATCAGAAATGTCCTTCTTAATAACACGCTTAAATTGATTTGTGCAGAAGAGGGACATGTCTTGTGCTTTTATACGCACCATGTAGCTTTTGTGGTGAAGGTTTTGCCGGCTATACATCACAGCTTTAACTGGAAGTTACGCAGTATGACATTCAACTAAATGTCTTGCTTTTTTTTTTCGATTGTAGGTATTTTAATTACTCAAAAATACCTTGAAAGACATGCATTCTTATTGTAGGCGGGATTGGAAAGCCATATTCAATATGTAAGATTCCAGGCAAATGCAATAATATCTTTGTAGAGACAAGCAGGATAAGCACCTAAGGGAGAAGGTGGACTATACATAAATTAAATAGACTATAATTTGCATATTTATTTGGATAATAGTAACGGTGGTAGAAGTTGTATGTAGAAAAGCTCTCAAAGGTAGTAATTTGGACACCGTTTTGACTCATTTTCAATCGGATGGAAATGGTTTGAGCAGTTAGAATTTATAGTAGTTGAGGGATAAGGTATGACAATGACTTAGAATTAGTAGAAGCTATTTTGTCAGTGTTGGTACTTGAGTAGATGCACAGCAAGAGTATTGCTGCAGCTCAGTTGGTAGCATTTGTCTTATTATGGCACATTAGCGGTTTGTACCCAGCTCCGATTACTGCATGTTTTGGTTGTGTCCTTGGGCAAGACACTTCAACTACCTCGCCTGTGTGAATGTGTTTTGTGAGCCGCTGTTGGTGGTGGCAGCAGCTGTAGTCCCAAAATCTGTTTACAAATAGGGTGGGCACTTCATCAAATTTCAATCGAGATTCAGACCTTCCTAATCGTCAGTCAGCTTGTTGATCTACAGCCAAACCTAAAAGCATTTACGTAGTTTGGAGCGGAGTTCAGAATGATAATGATCAAAAATACGTTGTATATGTTCAGGAAATTCATATTAAAAGCCATTTTATTATTATATTTTTTAATTGAGACTAAATAAAAACGAATCACAAATGATGATTGATCAATATGATCAAATAAATTGTGACACATTTTTTTGTCATATTGCTCTGCCCTACTTACAATAACTTACAATATAGTAAGTGAATGAATAATGGCCACTGTTGGGCTTTGAGTGGCTTGTCAAGCTTGTAAAGAGCAATATAAATCCAAGGCATTCATGCTATTATTGGTCACAGTAGATGTAGCTGAGTATGATTTACTTTTGTGACACAGGGATTTTATGAGTGGCAGTATAGCTACAGTAATAGAAAAAGTTTTACTGTAGTTAGGGGGAGTATGCAGCAAATGTCCTTTTAAGTTGAGACGTATCCTTGCGCTTCCCCTTTCTCACATTTAGTTCATCTTTGATTCCAGTTTTTTTAATCTACCTACTCCAACGGTGAGAGCCACTTCATCATTAGGCTTTAAGTGACTCTTTATGTGATTTGTGAGCCAAGTTCACTGAGCAATCATGAAATCACCAGAAGAAAACTTTGCGGGAACGAGGCCTTTTCTAAGTAGGGAGTGGTGTTTTTAAAGTTTAAACTTTGCCTTCCCAGAACCTTTATTCTTTAAACAGAATCCTATTTAGAATGACTTAAAATCAGAAAGACCACTTTGCATAAAAGGTCATTTCATTTACCCACGCAAACTGCTCTCCTTTCATCAGCATCAATCACAAGATAATCTATCTTATTTGCAATTTTGTAGCTTTAACAGCAATTTAATGCATCTAACTAAGCCTTAAGTAAAATGTTGATAGTCTTTTTATTGTTTCAAAGAAGTTATTTTCCAGAGTGCGTCCAAGGTCTTTCATGTGACACGTTTTTAATTATAATCATAGAAGTTTAAGGAATTATATCACCAACTAAATCAAATCATTTTGTGACTGGTTCGCTGTGGACAATCCAAAGATTCAAGGAGAAATATTCTGCTTTTTCCTCCACGTAATAAGTATTTAACTGTAACATTAGTAGATCTTACATTTTGTTCATTGTAAACTGTTTAAACGGCTTCATTATAGAAGCAGATTTCTGTTTCAAAACTGCAGATCCGATAAGCCCCGCCTCTTCTTTGTGACATTTCACTGTAACAAGCAGCAGATTGTCATTTATATGTTTTATGTTTGAAAAGTGGCTGCGTGACATTTCAGAGTCGTACATGTGTCACGCGGAGCCTTCATTTTTCAAATTATCGCAACTAAATACAAGCATGCGGGCAGGGATAGGGGAAAACAGGAATCTTCTGAACATCTGAGCCCCAGTTGTAGAATAATACAGCATCACATGTATGAATTAATCAAAATACAACTTTGAGTAAACTATTGATGAGGGAACATCGTTGTAACACGGTTAAAAGCTCATCATCATCAAGTTGATCTTACATAATATGTCACAAATATAGAAACAAATATATACAGGAATAAAATCAGTCAAAGACAATGAGAACAAAAAGACAAAAAATAAAAAGAAAGAGTCGCCTAGAAAATGTCGGCCATATGTCCTCAAAAAAGTAACTTTTTTCCTCTTATAAATATCCAATGTTATTTCAGTCCAGTCCTTGATTGTTGGAGCCATCCTTGTTATACAGTTTCTTCTTCTTCTTCTTCTTCTTCTTCTTCTTCTTCTTCTTCTTCTTCTTCTTCTTTTATTTTTTATTGCTGATGCCAAAAGTACATTCCTCACTTTTCTAAGGCTTTTCTAGTATCCGAATGTTTCAACTTCTAGGGTTTTTCTGACATCGTAATGCTAGAAGAGGATAAAAGAGAGGATGAAAACGTTATACGATTAGATGTAGACAGCCGACAGCACACTGCAGTCTGATTCTCACCCTAACAGCGGCTTTTACAATATCTGCACTGTATCTGTAATGGGATAAACAGATTTTACATCAACAAAATCAGGTCATCTTTACTAAATTAATATTACATGTTTTTGTTCATTTATTCGAGTTTTGAGGTTCAAGGATTTTGACCCTAAAGCCTTTCTTGCAATTGGATTTTCTCTTGGTCTTGAATTTGACACGATCAAATTCAGCACTTTTGAACATTTAATATTCATAAATTATCTTTTTAGCCTGTCAGATCCCGCCATTTTAAAAGCTAATTTCTTTCACTTTGCCGATAAGAAGAGCTTAAATCTCCCTCTCAGCTTGTGCCTGAGGTGGGGGCAGATTTGTCTGTTGTTCTGCAGGAGAAACTCCTCATAGCCCTGTATTAACGTCGGTGCGGTCAATACTGTCCATTTAGACGATGAATAGATTTAGGTAATTGAAGATCCGGGTTTTTTCTTGCACTGCTTAATCATTTATCTAAATGGTTAAACATCTGTTGTAAGTCTCTGCAGCGACGTGTAAACAGTGGATGTGAAATTGAAAAGGAGGAGACAGAAAGAGAAAAATCTTTGGAAACATTATTGCAGACGATTACACATACATACATACATTCATTCAATAATTCTTTCACATGAATAGAGTCATTTTGCTGAATGTCCAACCAAAGCTGTATGGGAGCTTAATCGTACATTTTGTACCCAAGTCCTTGAACCCTTCATGAAGAAACATGACCCCTTGCGGCTTAATTCAATGATACATTTCCAAAGGGGACTGGGGAGAGGGAGTGAGAGGGAGTGAGAGGGAGAGAGGGAGAGAGAGGGAGTGAGAGGGAGTGAGAGGGAGAGAGAAGGAGAGAGGGGGAGAGAGAATCAGAATTTTAAAAACACAAAACAAAGAACGTGACAGAGCGGGGACATACAATTTACATAAAACATCCACACAGCATTTATTCAGGCATATCCGATAAAAAGCTAATGTGATTGTTGTCTCACAGAGCCATATTTAAAAAGTGAGTTTTCTTTACTGGCTTTAGGCTATTGCTGTTGTTCCTTATTTAAAAGCAAATAAGTATCTGAAATCTTTTGTCCTGACCCTACTTCAATTCATCTTTTTAACTTTATGTGATAATGTTGATGCAATCGCTTTTCTTTTTATGTATTTGCTTTTATGCTTTTACTGACCTCAAAGCTCCTCTTTGTTCAAAACCGTTCCGTTGTGTCTCATTTGTTTTTGTAGTATGTTTGGCTGTTTACTCTTTGTACTCTTTAACCGTTCGAGCTAATTGCCCTGGTGCCCTGGTGGGAACAAAGTTATCTCTTTCTGAATCCGTATCAATTACGGGGCCTATCCACAAAAACTGGCGCAAAGTTCAAAGTTTTTCTTTTTTTTCATCAATAAAAAAGTGGTGCCATTATTCTACCCAAAGTCATGTCAAGCTGTCAATTGAAAGGACTTGAGGATACAAGATTAATATGTCCACACTTTGGGGCCAGTTCCAAATAAACAATGATAAAGTCTGACATGTGTGGGTTTTCAGTTTCTGCCATGGAGTTACACAGGCCTGGTGAAACCTGTTTAACTGACAAAGGGATTGCATTTTTGATTAATCACCGTTTTAGAGAGGCGAGTTCAGTTTCAGCGGCCAAATCCAGCTCTGATTACCACCAGAGGGTCGAGCATGCTGCAATATCTTGAAAAGAAAGAAACGCATTATGCCGTGATAAAATGATAATGAGAAACCATGATTTTCTCCCAAGTGTGCAACAACCACTCATTTGGGAGGTCACAAATGCACCCACAGTGACATCCAAATACCTGCAGGTCACACCAGCCTCAGTTAAGGGCAGTGTTCGTGACTCACCCATGAGAAAGAAATGGGGCAAATAAGGCACCAGAGAGAGAGTTTCAAGGTGAAAAGCACAGCTGAAAGAATGAACACAAAAGCTCGTTTCACAAGAAACATCTGGATGTTCCCCCAAGAATATTTTGTCGACTGATGGGACAAAAGTTGTATTGCCCATTACATCTGGTGTGAAACTTACACAGCTCTTGGTGAAAAGAACATCATACTTGGTGGTGACAGGGTGATTGTCTGAGGATGTTCTGCTTCAGGACCTTGCTTCCTCGCGAGCAAACGTTGACAACCGGACATTAGAATGCTGTGTTTTGACCCAGTTCATTCTATATATAAAACAAACTCAAATATGTTAAAACAATTCTGAAAAAATTTCAAAGTCAGTAAAAGTCAGCATTACTTTAAAGGGTGGCCCAACAACATAGATTCATTTACTCTGAAATAAATCAAATAACCATTTAATAACTGCATTTTATGTTTACTTGCGATGTCTTTGTGAAATATTAAAATTGGTTTGATGATCTGAAACATTTCCAAAGTTATAAATATGCAAGAAATTCCAGAAATCTATATTTTGGCTTTATCGAGCATGTTTCTGATGTAAATCCCCACACTGGAGTTTTATGAAATGGATGATTTTCTTCTTCCATCTTGTCTTGTATTTCTATTGCACCTGCAGCTTATGCCACGCCTCCAGCTGCGCTCCTCTTTTCAAGCTCAGTGAGTGACTAAAAGCTGCAATTAGCTCAAGTAATTTCCATCTTCTGCTTTTATACGTGGCAAAGAGACGTTTCCTATCCCATCTCCCTGCTTCTCAATTGCACTTTGTGTCTTCCTGTTACAAGCCCTTTTAACAAAACAGGCAAGTATCTGTGTTGTTCCCATTTTCGTTCTAATAGAGACGAAATAGAGGGAAAGTATTTTTATGTGTAATTTGGAGAGTGTTTAACACCTTAAGAAAGATGGGGTAATTCCACTGTGATGCTAAAGCGAAGTGCGCTAGACTTTTAGCTTTGATCTTGCCAAACGTCCTCTCCGTCGCGAGAATCCCCTCAAGAATTACATAAAGATGACACACAGACACCTTGAGAGATTAACATAGATTTAACTTTATTCAGAAATACGGTGTTTTCTATCCATCCGGCAGAAACTCCAGCAAAACAAAACTGCATTAAAAACAAAAGACATATTATGAGGGAAAAAGTAACTAGAATGTATTTGTTGCTTAAAGGTGCACTATGTAACTCCATCGACATGTTATTGTTTTGCCTGGAATGTTCCAGAGTATGGCATTAAACGTATCCATCTTGCATTTATTTAATCACGGATGCACAAAAATACCATGAAAAACACCTCACCTCTCTGCACAGATCTGACGTGTGACTTGGGCTGGAAGCGTCACCAGCAGCAGCATGGATAGAAAGATTTATTGCCATTCTGTCGAACATTCCTGGCAAAGCAATATCATCACCATGGAAACAACCACCAAAAAGGTTACATAATGCTCGTTTGAATAATTTGTTCTTAACTTTTTGTGAGATTTCAGACAGAATAGGAATATTCATTTCACCATTTTCAGAGGGTTGATAAAGACACTTTTTTGACATGGTTTACAATTTAAAAAAAATATATACTAATAATTCTTGGGCTACATACTGTGGTTCATAGTTTTCTTAAGGTGATTATTTTGTTAATTATATAGAGTTTTGCACAGATTATTGTCATTTGAAAGAGGAGGCCTTTAGAATAATATATATATATATATATATATATATATATATATATATATATATATATATATACACAGTATATATACATTTTTAAGATGTTAGGATTTGGTGTCCTTTCAAGAAAACATTGAAAGGGAGGAATTCAACCTTTGCCACATGCTTGCAAGATCTGTATTTTAAATTGCTACAAAGGCCGACGCAGATTGTTTTTAAATATTCCACAAAATGTTCAGTAAATCAACCAACTATGGCCAAAACCTGGTCTTTGTTTTTTAATTCTTTTCAAAGCAGTCCAGAATGCTTTACAACCGGAGCGTGACGCTCTGTGCCTTTCAAATAGGCGCAAAGTGGCCACAGACGCAGGCTTTTGTGATGAGTGGTCCGTCACGTTTGACGAAGCCTATTTTTACATGCAAAAGGCATTATTATGCACATTCATTGTTCTAACCTGAATCAATGTTGAACGCAGGTGGAGGTGAATGAAAAGAGAGCCACCTGTTGTGTGACATTTTGATTGTTCATTTTCCATCCAGGCGGCGTCTAAAAGAAGGCTGTCATTTTCAGGTTTACTTTACTTCAGAGCTGAGTGGGCAATTGAGTATTTCAAGATGGACGGTGTAACTTTTCCAGTGCGTTGTCCATCATCAGCCTGTCGAGATGGAGATTGCTTGGCCTGGAATGTTCTTTAGCATTTGTTCAATTACAGGTGTTTAACTTCTCAAAAGGGTAGCCTCTCCACAGATCCTATTACTTGGCTTGGTGGTGTCACTTGCTTGTACACAGGTATAGACAATGTTGGAAAGTTGACTTCAAAGTAAAAACAATCTACTTTGTCTTGGAAATGACAAAACAAACGTTTTGTGTTGGAAAGTAACTGAAAACATGTACCAAATATTTGTTGTCAGAATACTTTATTATTTACAGTATTATGGCAGTTACTCTTTCTTTTAGTGTTATTCATAATACAGTTACTTTTCTAAAATAAGAGGAATACATTGCAGACTTTTATTATGAAATTTAGCCTTGAAACTGCACTGAATTAGTGGCAAGACAAGGCAAGTTTATTTGTACAGCACAATTCGTACACAAAGGTAATTCAAAGTGCTTCATATAACAGGAAAAAAATGCAATAAAATCACAAAGACATGACAGAATAGTTTAAGAAATAAAGAAGAAGAGTGCAAATAAAACCATTTCAGTCATATGCACAGCTAAACAAAATAGTTTTTAGCTTAGATTTGAACAATGCCAGAGTAGAGTTTTGTCTCACATCCTCAAGAAGACAGTTCCAGATTTTAGCTGCATAAAACTGAAACGCAGATTCCCCATGTTTAGTCCAGACTCTGGGCACCAGCAAGAGGCCGGTCCCTGAGGTCCTCAGAGTCCGAGATGGTTCATATGGCACTAACATGTCCGAGGTGTACTTTGGTGCTAGGCCACGGAGAGACTTGTGTACAAGCAGAGCTGCTTTAAAGTCTATTCTCTGAGCCACAGGGAACCAGTGCAGAGACCTGAGAACAGGACTAATGTGATCATACTTCTAGTCGGGACCCGAGCAGCAGCGTTCTGGATGTACTGCAGCTGTTTTACAGCTCGTTTGGAGAGGCCGGTGAGCAGGCCGTTACAGTAGTCTAATCTACTAGAGACAAAATCTCTCCAAGTCTGGTTTAGACACTAAACTTTTGATTTTGGCAATGTTTTTTTAGATGGTAAAAAGCTGCTGATGTTATTTGATTTGACATGGCTGTTAAAATCTGAGTCCATTATTACCCCCAGATTTCTGACTTGATTTGTAGGTTTTAGAGCGAGACTCTGGAGGTGACTGCTAACACTTTCTCTTTGTTTCTGTGGGCCAAAGACGATGATTTCAGTCTTGTCTGAGTTCAGCTGGAGAGAGTTGTTTTGCATCCACACACTGAATCCACTGGTCCATATTCACCTGCCGTCAGTGAAACATAGATCTGAGTGTCGTCTGCATAATTGTGATAGGACACATTCTCGCTGCGTATCAGCTGACCTAACGTCAGCATGTAGAGTGCAAAAAATGCATGTTATAAATAAATGCATAACAAACAATGAAATAAAAACAAAAAGCTGTTTTAATCCTATTGTGTTATTTTGTCAAACTGTAATTTAATGCAACTAAACTTGAAAGTATTCTAGTTTTCAGAATACAGTACTCTGATTAGACCAATTAACAGAATACATTAAAATACATTTAATGCAGGAATTGAGTTTTCTGTAATCAAACACATTTTCATAGTATTCTTCCCAACACTGTTAAGTATATACAATACATTTAATGCCATATTGTGGTATATTCTGGCAAATCAGTCCATGGAGGCTAATAATAAAATTCCCTATAAAGGTTTTCTTTTGTATATCAGCAAATTATACAACAAAGTACAACTGCTGCTATGCAGTACATTTTAACTTTTTCAGTCAACCAATTTGAGTCACATATTTGTCTTAGTGTCTTACACCTTGTCAATGTTTTAGACAACTTGTATTAAAGTGCACACAAGCAGCATGACAGATCTGCAGCGTCATTTCATCTCAGTGTGATGGCAATAGCTCCATTAAGCATCACTGCCACAACACATTTACAAACTACTTTTACCAAACTTTCATGACACAGTTTTTCACCAAACCAAGCAGAAATACATGTCCTTCCAGCAAAACTATTAAATGTGCTGTTTATCTTCCAACGGACATGTGTACTTTGAGTTTAGATTTTAATTTGGCCAAGGTACGCTGCCGGATGTACGGTTTTGCTTGCTCATTAACTCTGGTGAATTTATGCAACAAAAAAAAACCCTCCAGGCAACTCTCATTCATTAGCTGCTCCACTGCATATTGTATGAACTGGGATCTGTGGCAATTGGTTAATTAGATTTGAATTATTTTAGATCTACTGCATATGCTGTTCTGATTGGTTTGCCCTGTCAATCATTGAGACCCCTTGGACACCATAACCAGTGAATCATTTATGGGTTATGCTGCGCTGACTTAAAGGTTGGTGTGCCTTTTTTTTCTTTTGGATGAACAGAAAAACTTGCAAAAGATGTAGCATGAGATGGTGGAAAAAAGAAATCGATGAATAAAATACATTCTCCACTGAAATAGAATAGCCAATTTGAAACTGCTACTAATTAATAAATCAGGTTATATTATGCATTATTCAAGATTTTAGAACAGTCATTACCTGCAGACAAACTTGAAAGAATGTAGTGGTTGTAAAATCCACAAAAGCATTTGTTAACAGTAAAAGTTGATAATCATAATAATCATAATAATCATAATAATCATAATACGTATTCTGGAGGAGAGTCCGTCAGCTTAATGTCTCATGAAAAGGTTAATGTTTTGCCTGGGACGTTCCACAGTTTGGTATAAACTCATCTGTTTTTTTATTTATTTATTCAATTCCAGGTTTTTTTATTACCAAAAATGCAGAATCACCTACTTGTCTCCAAGATTGCTAAACTGCATGTTTTGGTGTATAGAAAAATAATGTAGTTTTTAAGAAGTTAAAAGTAACGACACCTACTGATGGTAAATACTAAACTGTGGAGTTTATTTTATTTATTTATTCGAATGTGACAGAATGTAATGAACAGCTAATGCTTTAAATGCACCGGATTTAGCTCAAACCTGTGGATGAGACTGGAGCGCTGTCATAATCAGAACCAGTCTTGACTCCAAACTATCCCTGGAGTGGATGATGGACAGGTACAAGCAGGAGAAGGGCAGCGTTCGTGTCGGAGACCAGTGATTTTAGTTTCTTGCCCCTCTCTTTGACTTCCATACAAAGTTGTGCAATTTTCTTAGGATAAAGTATAATCTTAGTATCATTCTATGTATGGTTTTGATGAGGTCACAACATCATGACATAATACAAACGGCAAAATGGACATGACAGATATTAAGGTTTAAAAAGGACAAATCCAGATCAAAACACTTGACCCAAAGAAGTGTAACTGTAGTTTAAGAACCGCTGACTTAAAAACTTGTGACTGTATTACTGTATAAGAGCATATTGGCACATGATGAAATAAGAGGAAATGCATTTACTGTTTGCATCATCTACAGTTCAAAGTGCCGTAAAGGGAAGGGTATTAAGTAGGAAGCACAGTCAAAGGATTATTGAGACACTAATTTAAAAAAATGTAATGGTTATTATCGCTATAAAAGCTATGACTTATCCTATGTACAGATATTTCAAATCTTTCTCGTCTCTAATAGTCACCTCACAGTTATCACCCTTTAGCTGCTTTTTAATCATTGCATCATTAAATATGTATTATATTGAATATTTTCTGACGACGCAGCATTTGGGGGAAACTTTATATTGCAAAAACAAATTAGAGAGAAAAATGAAACTATAATTTCCCACAGTTAAGTTATGCTATGCGCCTAAAACGCAAAAACGTTTTTTAATCAGAGTTTACGTGGCCATTCTTCAAACTCAATATTTCCCTTTTAGAATAATTGAAGCAGCCACACCTCTCACTGTAATAACTTTCTGTAATAATCAAATTGCGAGACAGGATTTCTTTGTTAATGTCACAAAGATGAGCGCGGCATGAGTAAAGACTTCATAACTTTACAGAGAAAGACATTTAAACAGTCCCAAAGCAAATATAAATGTGGTGACTGATCCTGATCTACTGTATCTGATTTGTACCATGGCTTTTCTTTAAGTGGCAGATTGCCTCTTATATCAGCTTAACTTCTAACTTCAGTCATTGTATTTTCTTCTCTTTTTTTTACAGATAGTGACCCTACCCTGCGACGAGCTGGCCCCTGTCCAGGATGTATACCGCCTAAGGCCCAAAGTCACGATGAACATCATTCATTTAAGTATATGATAATAACTCCTAACACTGCAACGTTCACCATTTTGTTCAATGTGACAAATTGTTCAATTGTTCATGTGACACGAGTGAAAAAGTAGGGCATTCTTTAAATAAGTGGGACAGAGGCCTGAGGCTGTGCAGGACAACCACAAGAGGGACAGGTGGTCGCCATAACAACATTGCCGAGACTTGTCATCGGTCCTTGTATTATTTAGGCTCCATAAGAAAGAGTGTGAAATGGGGATGAGACTGGGGAATGACATGCAGTAAATCATCATATTCAGACTCAACACTGCAGCCTGCCCACACGGAGCGCATGTGTGACCACTTGTCCACCGAGCGGCACAAGATTGTTTAGAGTTTTGTGCTGTACTGTGGGACATTCCAGGCAAAGCACTAACATCTCATAGAGACAAGGAGTAAGGTTGCTAAGGGTTCTCAACCTTTTTCAGTCGCGACCCCCAAACTAACAACCAGTGGCATTCCAAAATTACCCCTAAACATAAAAATTAGGCTGCCCCCAAAGTCATAATTTAACCTCATGTCTAATGTTTAATCTTATTTTGAAGATAGACTTAGATGAATGACTTTGGTCAGCAAACAAATAATGATCTACATTTAAGACTATTGTATACATTTAAAACGTTTCCCTCATATCATCTGGAGACCCCCTGAAATCATTTCATGGCCTGCAGGTTCAGTTTAGTTTAGTTTATTTTCAGACATTTTGCCAAAGGCTAAAGTAATAAAGAGATAATGTGGATAAAGTCTGAAAAAGGAATAGGCAGAAGCCTGAGCTTATAACGCCTACCGCTTGGTTTAGAACCACTGTCTTAGGGCACCTTTAACTTGGCGTATAAAGTCAATGTTACTCAGTTTTCTCAATCAAGCCTGTCTCCACTCGCTGACATTAAGTCCAAAACATCATGCACGGTTCTCTTTTTCTGTCCTCGTCATGAACAATGAGAACCTCGACATTCAGCTTTGTCTGTGCGTTTTAACCCTTACAGACTTTTCTTCCTTGCTGTAATATTCTTTGCCAAAGTGTATTGCTCTGCCCTTTTGACACTACATACATAAAATCACATACTTTCCAAAACTCCACTCCAAACACTTCAACCGTTCAAACCATTAGTGTAATTGCTGTAGGCTAAATAGTCCACACTTCTACACGGCATTTTTTTCATACAGGAAATAGTTTGAGAAAAATAACATTCTTGTTTTGAGGACATAATTATGCATTGTAATGAAAGGTTTCTTGGAGATAAAAGTCTCCTTTGTAGTTTGTGTTCCAAATATGCCATCAAGCACACACACACACACACACACACACAGAGACCTTAGTGTTGTTATGCAGCTGGCAAGGATTGTGGGAAAAACGCCTGACCGCTGACCTGGATTGGTTGTTTGATGCTGTTGGCTCTGCCTCAGGAAAAAGGACTCACCGTCCCTTTTCAGAAGACATCATTAGAGCAAAGTTGTGTATGATTACTAGGTACAATATGGTAAAAAAAAATGAAAAATACAACTATACCATTTTAGATGTATAAGTGGGTTCTTAGCTTTCTGAATCAAAGAGAATATTAAAATTTTGTGTCGCAGGAAGCGTTACGGTACTTGTCCCAAATGGGCTTCTTCGTAAGTTATGCTTTGGAAATGCATAATAACAGAAGAAATTAGAAGAAAAAAAAATTGTATATCCTGAGTACAAAAAACAAACACAAAGAAACCCCAAAGCTTAATATTGACTTGAAAATGCAGCCAAATGTGCAGTGGGTTTTGAGTGTATACAGTTATAAGGTATTTACAGATGGTTAGTACCTTCTTATAAATGCTTGTAAACATATACACAGTATTGATGTAACTTACTCTAAGGCGTGTCTCCGTACTTCATTCCTTTTTCCCTTTACTTTTAAAAGTAATTTGAATCATACAATTCTGCATTTTACATTACAATTTTGATATCCAGCTCACAACTAATTGTCAGGCAACTACCGGTATCTTCTATTATGAATATAAATAGAATAGAAATATCAAAAGAGTTGCAAACTTGAATCGATAATGATAAGTTATTATAAACCAATTATATTTTCAGATGCATGGCGGGCATTGCAAAACCTCTTCCACTGTTCAAATAATAACCTGTCTTCAAAAATGTATTAGTCGTTGACACCTTGAAAAGTGTTGAAATACAATCTCTGAGGTAAAATTGCTCGAGCGGAGTAGATTTGTTTTTGACTGTCCCGTTGATAATGGCGTTACCCATCCATTGTCACCGTCGTGATTGCGCAGCCAAAGCGATGATAGAGAATAAACTAATTTCAATTTTGTCATGGATAATGCCACCTGATTTTCTACCGTCGAATCTCGGCAAAAACATCTATCAACCCAGACGCATAAATCATCAGTGACAGGACGTTTAAAAAGAAATAAACGTTTAAATCATGAGAACGGAGCTGGCGGTGCCCTGGCAGTGAATTGAGGCCATTTTGAGGACAGATCATCAGGTTTTATCTGTAATGTTACTTTTGAGATTACAATCATGTGCTCTCTCATTCAAATTACATTATTTACATACTAAAGCTATATAACTAGTGTGATTATAGGTTATAAATTGCCTACAAAACTAGAAAATATGTTTGATTTCCTTTTTTCCCACATGACAGACATTTTGCCGTCATCACATTTATATGTTTTTCGTTTTTGTTTGCTTTTTGTTAAATAAACCAATCCAGTGCATACAATTTAAAGAAGACATATTAAGGTTTTTTGTGTGGTATTTAGTATTAAACTATTTCACATGTAGATAAGTCAGCACAGTATTTTTTTAACACTGCTGTATGACTTACAGTCTGAATTTTTGAAGAATTTAGTGGTGCACTTATACGAAAATTTTAGGCCAATACAAATACCAATGTTATTGGAAACGCTTCTGTACGTTGTTGGTTATTTTAAACACTTAAACATATTTTTGACATATTTTTAATCAAAAAATATTGCTGTAGACTTATACATTTTCATTCTAAAATAGGGATCAAATCTATTTTAAAATGTTGAGTAAGAACACATAATAACCTTCTTTGTGGGGAAAAGGAAAACAATTTGATCGGGCTATCGTTTATTTAGCACTATGTTTAGATATAGGTAAGCTACAGTGTAGGATTAGTCTTTATTAGAGTAAAATTTGTCTTCACACTTTTCACAACATTCTATCAGACTAAATCCTCTCTCTGAACCTGTCAGCGACAGTCTCTGCTCCTCAGACTCTGTGTCTGATCACACTCTCTCTAATCCTTAAAACCACACCAAAATTATTTGGAGTAAACATGTCTAGACTGATCGTTTAGGAGGAAAAAACGAGTCAAATAATGTCTGAAAAAAAACATTGCGTTTATTGTGGTCAGGAGTGACTACGTTGCTTCTTATATTTAATAAATATCGTCTAAAACTTTCTAGAGCTTTTAAAAGTCTGTAATTTCTGGGTTTTTTGACTCAGAATAAAAAACTGGATTAAAGTTTATAGCCTGTTCTGGAAAGAGTTCTGCCTGGTTGTAGAGTGGTTAAGGGGGCAGCACACATGCCAGGCTCCATGTGCAGCCGGCTGCAGTGTCGTGAGTTTGAATCCCGGCTCTGACAATTTACTGCATGTCCTCCCTTCTCTCTCATCCCCCTTTCATGTTAAAATGTCCTGTCTAATCCCTAGAAGAATTGCAATAGAGTGAGGACAGAGGGAAGGTGAAAACAGACATTTTCACCAAGCACTAAAGTGTTGAGTGCGGCTCAATCACGGAAACGTGAATCATTTAAAATACAATTTTGACAATGCAAAGAGAACACAATTTATTCTTGTCCGTGCTGCACTGCACATGATATTTTCACACACTTTTTGCTGTCTGTGTTAGATTGAAGTCTATGCTATGTGTTGCAACACAGGAATTCCCTCATTAAGGGACCAATAATGTTCTGTTATCCAGTGCCGCTGCTCCCATTACACAAATAATTTTTTGCAATTAAACTGGGAGGCTCGAGTAGATCTACTTTGTCTTTACTTTACTGTTATCAATTCAAAAATAACTCGGACTCGAGTGTCACCACTCTCCAAGCTTGAGATGCGCAGCAGCCACAGTTTAAATAGACGCTGAGAGATCAGGGGCAAAGCTGGGAACACATACATATTACACGAACCACAGGGAGCAAAACGGTCTATAGATGATAAAAATTGGCCTCTTATTCAATCAGAGACCGTGAAAAAGAGGGAAGGAAACAAGACATGCAATGCGTCTCCTTCACTTCTCACAACTTTTCAAGATAATCTTTCGTAATCCAAAGTAAACAGGTTGGACCATGCACAACTGGAAGGACAGATAGTTTGTGTGTTCTGTGTTAGAGACGCTGGAGAGAGAGAGAGAGAGAGAGAGAGAGAGAGAGAGAGAGAGAGAGAGAGAGAGAGAGAGAGAGAGAGAGAGAGAGAGAGAGAGAGAGAGAGAGAGAGAGAGAGAGAGAGAGAGAGAGAGAGAGAGAGAAGAGATAAAGAGAGAGAGAGAGAGAGAGAGAAAGAGAGAGAAAGAGAAGTCATGCTTGTTTGGATCCGAGCTGCACCGAGCGCTGATGTGCGGCTGCCTCCAGGGCCCATCACTGATTCATGAAAACACTGCACTATTGCTCAAGAAGAATCAATGGGGCACCTGCCATGTAGTTACTCAGGTTGATTCAGAACAGGACATGCTGCGCTGGCCGGACACGGGCATGACCAACATGATCCGCATCTACTCCAGCCCAAATGCTGACTAAAGCCTTGCGTTCAAAGAAGCTTGCACAATTGCACAATTTTCAAACTCTTTTCGATTCTAAGGAAAAGGCTCATTACGTAATATTGATTTCAATACCAAAAAGATAATTAAAACACACAATTTCAATATATATTTTTTAATTTAATCAAATGTATTTTCACATCGTTGATACCATTTTTTACCGATAGACCGGTGTTACTGAATTAGGACAATAGCGCCATCTAGACTTCAACTTCCTCAGAACGTCACTGACATTTTTGTAAATAACAATCTAGGGGCATCACCACATGTGTGTTTATTTCCACAAGACAATGCAATTAAAAACAATAATGCGCTTCATATTCATATTTGTGACTGCAGTGCTGCTGACTTTCAAACTGTATTGGTTGTGAAAAAGCTCTAAATTATCATTTTAGACGTAATTTTGGCTTCGGTCCTGTTCCGATTTAGTCTTGGTAAATTGTCAGATTAGTCGAGTTTAGTCTCAATGCGTAAACACACAGTGAACAAAAATTCTCATCTACTTCTACGGTTTCTCACAGTTTATTATAAGGTGCATAGTGCTTCTTTAAAAAGTGGTTTCTTATACTTCTATCTCTAATTACTGGTGTGTCCTACAAATTAGTAAAAACATTGTTGGCCAAGCTCAATTAAAGACCAAAGTGTGTTTGTAAAATTATAATTATCGAGATGGTGAAAGAGATTTCTGTTTGAAAGGTTCTTGCTCAAACAGAAATGGAAAACCTGAGTAATTTACTGATTATTCACACTTATTTAAAAGGGAATTGCATAACTTTTCTGATAGAGAAGATATTTCTTTAGCTGGAATGCACAACAGTATGGCATTAAACATTTTAATTCCAGGAAGACAGCAGAGGTGAGGCAGATCGGAGAGGCGAACGTGCTCAATGCATAGAAGTTGTTAGACCTATTCCCAAGCCCCGCTAAAATATGTTCGTTTGACTGGTCTGATTGTGTATTAGTCTTCTACTTAGTTTGTTACCCATTGTGTGGTGATTACGTACACCCTCTGTCCAAAAAAAGTTGCCATAGAACAAAGGGCCACACGCTCTAATATGTCATAGGACCGCCTTTAGCGTTGATTACTACACACGTTCAATGTGGCATACTTTCAATAAACTTCTGCTATATTGAAAGACTTATTTCCATCAAACGTTGCATTATTTTTCAAACAGATCTTGAATTGATGATGGGGGAGAGTGACCACTGCACAAAGCCTTCTCCAGCTCATCCAAAAGACTCTCACTGGGGTTCAGATCTGTAGTAGATTAGTTTCTGCTTCTCCTTAGATATTTCTCAAACAGACTGACATCTTTTCCATGACTACGGGATTTGTCTTTCCACATGGTTGTTTAATAAATGAGACGCCACTCACTGCAGCAACTGGATTTAAATACTGTGTTGCAGCTGAAAGATCATCACCTGCATAAATTATCCTGTAGGAGGCTCTTACCTACTGGACATGTTTAAGGTTTAAGGGTGAATGTAAAATAGTTAGAATTTTGAACATTTGCACATTAAAGGTATAGCCTAAACTTATTATAACCAGGCCAAATGGATCTATGAAAAACTGATCTGAAACCCGCAAAAGGACAGCAAATGTCACTTTAAGTAGTTTAGTCTTTTGATGCTCAGGAGCCCCCCGATACAAGAAATTCTAGGGAGGCTCAGTGTTTGTTTGTTTTCCAATAAAAACATTTGTTTATGAATAAATACAATGTACAATACAAAGTTTGTAGTCTACCTCTAAATATATCTAATTGATGTAATAATTTAGAAGGAGTTTTGTCAATGGGCTTGAATAAATAAGCAGTTTGCTCATCCACATCTTAGGGATGAGGGATGTTTGCTTGGATACTTGTTTTGGACACTTCTCATGACACCTTCCTGTAGGATCTTCTGGCATTTCCTACACGAAGAAGAGGCACTGCCAGCTCTGGACACTCGGTCTGGCTTGGGACAGCTTAGTTTACGCGTGGATGATGTTACTGGCAAAACAAAGTCTAGGCTGAAATGAACTTAGAATAGACCTTGCTACAGGCCTATGCATCATTCTCTGCATTTGACATTTCCCCCAATATCCCTAAAATTGTTGCTGGATAATATTAGATATTGCCCTACATATGTGTATTGTAAACACACATTTTATTTGTTCAGGTTTTTGAAAATAGAACAAAACGCAAAAAAAAAATGTTCGTTACAGAATTATTCAGTACAACTTCCTACACATTAATATAGTATGAGAAAGGCTTAATTAATGGTAGTTTGTTGAGAATGATTCAGGCAAAGTACTTAATTAAGAAGGTAGGCTAATTAAGTAGTTATTATAAATTTTTCTAATGAGAAAAAATAGGTTGTTACCTGGATTACCAAGAAGCTGCTTTGATGACATTCAATAACAGTATTCACAGGTTTCAATTTCCTATTTATAGCTGCCAGTTTGAGAACTTACACCATTCAAAAAAATAGAATAATATTGTGTTAATAGCATGGCAACGATGCTAATTATTCATCACTCTTGAAACCCACGTACAAATATTTAACACCAAATCCATAATGACACAATGTAAAATGTGTTCAGTGTGCCTGTCCTTGAAGAACACCTCGTAATAGCCCTGTGCATTGATACAGTGATTCCTGTGCTCAGCATCATCTCTTGTTTATTTCCTCATCAGTATTTTTCTGCCTTTATCGACCTCATTTGCCTCAATGACAAGCGTTATTGACTAAAGCTGGAGTCATTTTGTTATCACCGCGACTACCGGCGACATAAACTTTCACCCTTGAGTAATAATACCACAAATTAACTAGGAAAATCCTGTTTGGCGTGCAACATTTCATCTTACCAGGCAGCCGAGCCGGAGGAAAAGGACACAAGTTGGAAAAAGGTTCTCTCACGTCCACAAAGAGGGATGGGAAAGGGTTTTAGCAACAACAATGTAAAGTAAATTGGACCTGCAGAGGAGTCTAGTTTCTCTGCGTTTTTGCTTCAATTGGTCACACTGACAAAGGCAACACCATTTTCAGCAAAGATTGGAAATGTAATGAGACAACTGTGCTTCAGCTGGACTGTTTCAGAAGCTGTAGTGAGTTTTCAGTTTACATTTGGATGGTAACGTCACCATTATTAGTAAATGGTAAAGGGACTTAGTAGTCGCCTGACTGCTACTGACTCGGTTATTATTGGAGTTAAGGTTATGCAGGTTTCCATTCATTTAAAAAATCTCACAGCTAAAATATTATGTAAAGCAGGGTCATTTTTGGGAAATGTTCAATTTATATGTGCACCAACAAGTCAACAATGCACCCTTTCTCTGGGCGGCTTGAAAAACAGCTTTGTACTACTTGTACTACTTGTGCTCCAAAAAGAATTCTTCTGTTTGCTTCATTTGAGGTTTAATGACATTTCCTGTTTGTTTGTAAAATAATATGCTTATTTGACTCTTTTACAAACTGATCAAATATGTAGTCGGTAAAATGACAACAAATAATGGCAGCTTCCTTAATAAAGGGAATTATGCAACGTTTATTAGAAGTTTCAGGTCATTCATCGTTTCTTTAAAGGTGCACTATGTAACTTTTCAGGTGGAGGGTCTGCCACTAACTTAGCTCCAGATTTGTTTAAGAATAAATGTTTTTCACTGTATTTTGGAGTAATAAAAAACACCCGCACTTGAATAAATGCAAGATAGATTATGTATGTTTAATGCCCTACTGTGGAACATTCCAGGCAAAGCTAACATCTTCATGGAGACAAAACGGTGCAGAACTCCCCTCCAATGAAGTTACATAGTGCACCTTTAAGTTTGAGTTGGTCTAGATAGTGAAAGCAACATTTCAATATTGATCTCTTCTCATCGAACCAGGGAAATAATGAGCCTTTGCACAATTTCGCATTTGAACAGGCTATAAATGAGGAATAAGGATGTAAAATAAGCCACGTTACTGGACTGATTGGATAATATTGTCACGTTTAAAGCCTCTACAGCATTGTAAACAGCACATGATCCGATTTAAATAAACTACCGACATGGCTGACACACCTCTTTGCTCCACCCAATCGTGAAGCCTCTATTGAACTGGCTTTAAAAGGAATTCCTCCATAGTTTCCTGGTAACTATAAACTTTAATTATCCTCATTCACCATTTATAAGATGGAAATAAACATTTGAAACATGTCGCCCGGTGCCGAGGCCCGAAGAAACCAATACACTTTTTGAAGTCATAAAAGCGGCGCGTGAGTAACAGCGGTTAGTGAGAAGCGGCATCGTATTTGGGCCGGCTGTAATAATGTTCTGATGTGAAATGGTGCGGTAACTAGGAAGGCCCTGTCAAAAGGTAAAATGTATGCCTCTTATTTATGGAACATCAATAATATGGACGTTCTGTCGGCGACTTGCTCCTTTGATTAACTCACTTCATTCGGATGGGCTTGTTTCGGTCCCGACTCCGATCGATGGCCTTTCTCCCCGTGTTAAACAGTCACATGAGCCCCGCCTGTATTTTAGTTGCATCTACAAACTCAAGTCACGGTATTATGGCTAGAGAACTTTTAACTAACTTTGTACGTGATTAACATGTAATCAAATGTGTTCCGCTGAAGTCTGTGCTGTATTCTCACTGTTTTCAAATATTTAAACACAGGCATTTCTTTGCTTTTATTTTAGGATAAAATTAAGCCAGATACACCTCACACACCTTTTTTTCTTTTTTTTAATCAGAACACCTTTTTATGATAATAACTTCCTTCAAAACTATACAATTGTGCTTTCCCATTTCGCTGCATACAATGAATCAACAAAAATATGTCATTTATATGTTTGTATGTATATGTTGTTGTGTTACTTTTAATGACGGTTGGCAGCCGAAAGGTGCGTTTACCGCCACCTACTGTAGTTGTACGTCTTCTGTAGTTGTACGTCTTCTGTAAATGCACGTCTTCAAAGCACGCGCTCTATGCCTCACCGCAAAAAAAAAGAAATAGAGAGAGACAATTTCTCACATTGTGTCCAATTTTACATCAGAATGAAAATCTTTGTCACTGTTATGGCCACACAAATTTGGTGGAATTTGCTTTGGTACAGCATTATAAAGGAAGCTCACATCAATTGTCATCACAAACAGACAAAACATTACATACAACAGTACAACAAAAAAGATTTATATAAATAAACAATGGTAAAGTGTCATTCGATTAAACACAAGTACATTGAGCAGTGTCACTTCAACAATATGTGAGAAGACGTCGTCATAATGATTCATTCTTCTTTGTGCATGAGGAGCGGCCGCTCATAAAGCTGAAATACGATGCCCGTCTCCTGGGGATAGTTAGGCTGCAGCTCTGACAGTGATTGTCAGTTACAGTTAATGTGATCGATGGGTGCAGTCCTGAGAGCGACCAGAGAGGCAGCGACGAGAGCCCTAGACCGTGCTTCAAAGTCTATTTAGTCGTAATGAGAGCCAACGCAAGGTTTAGGAAGGCTCCAGTAAGATGGAAAATGCACAGGACGGTCATAAATCAGTAACGTAACAAGACCTGCACCAGGATGTGTTGGTGAATACATGAGAACAAGAATATTTCAACTTTTATATTGAGTCAAATTCTTTCAACGTTATGACAAGTTTAATGTCTTTTCAAAATATTTCTGAATGAGAAAGTTGCAAGATTGAAAGAATTTGGCAGTAGCTTGGTGGTGGAGTGTCAGCAGTTGCATACAAAGATATACACATTAGATATTTATTTTTATTTTTGAAAGGATTTTTTGGCCCTTCGGCTTTGTTAGACAAGACAGTGTTAGTATGAAAAGGGATTAGAGAAGGAAGGACATGCAGTAAATTGTCAGAGTCGGGATTCAAACTTACAACGCTCACAGGAGCGTATGGACGCCTCCTTGGGGAGGTGTTCCAGACATGTCCAACCAGGAGGAGGCCCCGGGGAAGACCCAGGACACGCTGGAGGGACTATGTCTCTCTGTGGCCCCTGGAGCAGGAGGAAGTGTCTGGAGTGAGGGAAGTCTGGGAGTCCCAACTCAAACTGCTGCCACTGTGAACCAGCCCCGAATAAGGGTAATAGAACCAAGAAACCTTCACTATGTCAATATGACCAATGCTCACATATTAAGGTAAAAGACGTTATAGTTGCCTTTGGGAGTCTCAGTGCTAATGATGAAAATGTCTTGACAGTGCTTACAGGTTTTGTGTTGAAAGAAACTATCAGTTTTGTAATATCTAGGTGTGCACATTGCCAGCATTCACTAATAGGCATTTTTGTGCTTTGCTATGTCCAAAGGGGGATTGGCCATTTATTTAGCCCACACGCTCTTCTCAGCAGGTCTAACATTTTAGCTTCATTAGTCATCTTTTTCTTTTTTTTCACACATAAAAAACACATCCCCCGTCGAGAACCAGTGATTCCACATGAAAACAAACAAATACCAGTAAATATTTTGGCTCCTTCACGGGTCATTTCACTTGACCATGATTTAAAGGAAAAGAAGCCAGGGAACGGTGTGTTTTTGGAGGGATAATTGACAGCTGCGTGGATTGTTATCTGCAGCCTGCACACATGTGGAGGTGGTCCCTGGCAGATTCATTATTGGGAACAAAACATGACTAATATTGAAAACCGCAGTGTGTTATCTAGTCACAACTTATTAACACCAGATGTTATGAGAGCACTTCACCATGGATATCATTAGGCTGACTATAAAAAGAAAGGGAGTAATTTTACCTGTCAAAAAAAACTCACAACTCCCTCTAGTGGTACAATGTGATTACTATTTCCTGTTGTAGCTTTAACTACCGTTATTTCCGCACTATAAGGCGCACTTAAAAACCTTTATTTTTCTCAAAAATGACAGTGCACCTTATAACCCAGAGCGCCTTATATATGGATTCATTCTGGTTGTGCTTACGGACCTCGAACCGATATTATGTGGTACACAGCGCTCAAAAATCCGTCAAAATGTTTTATCACAACTTTGGTAAACTACAAAGCCGCACCGCTTGCAGCATTACGGTTACCGTAGCCAGGAGCGTCGCGGAGTAATACTGTGCGTCACCATAATATTACAGTGTGTGTATAAGGAATTTGAAGGATTTGTGGACGAGGAATAAACTGAAAAAGTGAGTGTATTGTGTTTTATTTTACGTGTTATAGTGTTAACTGAACAATTTTGAGTTATTGTGAATACGCCAACGTTTGATTTAGCGGTATCAGACTGTGTTTTTTTACGTGTTGTACCTGAGCCATTTTGAGTGACTGTAAATACGCCAACGTTTGATTTAGCGGTATCTGACTGTGTTGTTTTTTTTTACGTGTTGTACCTGAGCCATTTTGAGTGACTGTGAATACGCCAACGTTTGATTTAGCGGTATCTGACTGTGTTGTTTTTTTTTACGTGTTGTACCTGAGCCATTTTGAGTTACCGTACTGTGAATACGCTAACGTTTGATTCAGCCGTATCTGACTGTGTTGTTTTTTTTTACGTGTTGTACCTGAGCCATTTTGAGTTACCGTACTGTGAATACGCTAACGTTTGATTCAGCCGTATCTGACTGTGTTTTTTTACGTGTTATACCTGAGCCATTTTGATTTACTGTGAATACGCTAACATTTGATTTCGCGGTATCTGACTGTTTGTTTTTTTACGTGTTGTACCTGAGCCATTTTGAGTGACTGTGAATACGCCAACGTTTGATTTAGCGGTATCTGACTGTGTTGGTTTTTTTACGTGTTGTACCTGAGCCATTTTGAGTTACCGTACTGTGAATACGCTAACGTTTGATTCAGCCGTATCTGACTGTGTTGGTTTTTTTTACGTGTTGTACCTGAGCCATTTTGAGTTACCGTACTGTGAATACGCTAACGTTTGATTCAGCCGTATCTGACTGTGTTTTTTTACGTGTTATACCTGAGCCATTTTGATTTACTGTGAATACGCTAACATTTGATTTCGCGGTATCTGACTGTGTTTTTTTTACGTGTTATACCTGAGCCATTTTGAGTCACTGTGAATACGCTAACGTTTAATTCAGCGTATCAGACTGTGTCAGAACGTGTTTCCATTGAACAAGGTTGGGACTGTTTTGTTTAGCTTAATGCGCCTTATAGTCCGGTGCGCCTTATATATGGAAAAAGTTCAAAAATAGACCATTCATTGACAGTGTGCCTTATAATCCAGTGCGCCTTATAGTGCAGAAAATACGGTATACAAAAAAATATTTGTCTAACGCAGGAGGTCTTTTCTATGTTGCGCGTAAGGTGGAATACTGCATGAAAAAGCAGTTAATTCACCAATAATTAACTTTTTGCTTAGGTTTCTAGAGATTTCATAAATAATTTTGCTAAAAACCCAGGCACAGGCAGAACTTATCATGCCACTCGATAAATCAAGATATATCGGTAGTTAGAGTAGCCAAAATATGTACATTATAGTTAGAGTAACGTTATTTTAAAATGTGATTACTCAAGAGAAATTAAAAAGTAGTGGCCCAAACAAAAGTGTGAACAAGAATTTGCAGAGACTAATACTTGATATATATAATGCATAAAATTTAGTAAATTAAACATATATATATATATATATATATATATATATATATATATATATATATATATATATATATATATATATATATATATATATATATATATATATATATGAATACAATACAATTAGTATAATTAATATAGTATAGTTAATGTAATATTTTCTAGTACTGTTACTTACTTACTTAGTGTTACAAACTAAATATTACTCAAATAGTAAAAGCATGGGCCGTGGAAACTACTTTAAAAAGTGCAGAAGAGAAAAGTGCATAAAATCCACTTTTAAACTGTTCTGAAATATTCAAATTCACGCCTTCCAAAAGAGAGAGCATTTGTTATGACATCTAAAACTATTCCTTTTGATTTGACACTAAAATTCATTGTGTCATATTGTAACTGCACACTAATTAATTCTAACTATTATTCTAGTATTACAATGCAGCACTCGCTCTAACCAGGATGTTACGCTGTACCTCCTAAATCAACCTTTCCTAATGAGAGCTTTGTAGTGCCTGCCTTGAGCAACTCTTCCCTTCCTGGACCTGCGCTGCATACAGGTACTAAATAAAGAGAGCAGGAAACTCAGTGCACCACATGCCTTTAGCCCAATACAGCCCATTAACATATTGTAGGAGATCGGAGGATACAAGCCCATGCAAAAGGACTCCTAACATTGGGCTGTACTGGTGAGAAAGAGTCACATAGCAATGGGGAATTCATTAAATAGACTGGCAGCTCGAGAAACTTTGCAGTAGTTCTTGAATACTTTACTATCATTTCAGAGACTTTACTTTCATTTACGAGAAACTGCATATAAAGACTATAACACAGGGATAAAGTTAAACGAGTTTTCCCAACATGCTTTGCGGTAAATCAAAGGATAACGGGTCCTCACATGTCCTTGGTGGAGGTGATACGGTCATTTTACTTAAGAAGATTGATAAAGGTGAATTTCACAATTAGATTCCATTAGAAGGAGTTTATTACTTTATCATGGGAATTAGCCATAGCATTAAGCCCTATTACAGGTTTTATGAAGAGGTTTGGTAGAGTTATAAACGCTCCAGGAATAGGAATAAGGTGCAATAATAATGTGTATGTGCGCTGCATGTAAGACAAATACAAATGGCAGGTACTGCAAGGTGGTACACAATTAGGAAACAAAGCAATGGAAGACTTTGTTGTTCTCACTGTCTATGATAATAATCACTATCAGCCCAAAGTTAGGTTGAATGTAGTCTTATCTCGCTTTTCCTGGAATGTTCCACTGTACGGCATTAGGCAGCGATCTACATCTTTAAGCACAAAATATAAATAAACATAAAATACCACAAAAAAACTTACATTCATACTATGCTCAGGATCGCCTCTCCACAGATCTGATCAGTAACTTGTCTGTGTGGCTAACCTGCTTGGCTACATGGTCAAGTCTAAAGCCATACTGTGAAACATTCCAGGAGACAAGATGGTGGACCTCCATTTTTCAGTAGCATACATTTACTTTTTTATATGGGCTATAATACTTCATGAAACACCTGTGTGCATATTGCTGCATTCATGTGGCCCCCGGGAGCTCGGCTCCAGAATGAGAAGTCGGGATTCACACTTGCTTGCAATATATGTGCTTTTTATATCAGAAATAACAGAGTTCGCTCTTTGTTTAATAAAGATAACCGCTGATATTTGTTGTTGTTAGCCTTCCCAAAAGCAAAAGAAAAAATTTGTTTGTTTTGGAAAACATTCTGCCAGTCTTACTTTAGTTAATTATTGATGTAACGTTAGCTAAACAATAGTGTTGAATCTTTTATTGGACAACAGGCACATGTATTAAAATCTGGAAAATATATTTTGTTTATTAGGGGATATTGTTTATATTTTGTTATTAGGGAATTTTGGATAATGTATTTAGGATTTGCGTAAACTAGATCTGACTGAAAATTGCTATAAAAATTCCAACTTTGTCTAGTTTTTTGGAATTAAAATCTTAATCTTAGAATTAGAATAAGCTTAGAAGGCTTAGAATATGGTGTTAAAAGATCCTTCAACATTCTGGCAAAGTACAGCATTGTAAAGTTTGGTTTTGGTGTGTGCGTGTGTGTGTGTGTGTGTGTGTGTGTGTGCGTGTGTGTGTGCGTGTGTGTGCGTGTGTGTGTGTGTGTGTGTGTGTGTGTGTGTGCGCTACAGTACTCTTTATGCCTCTATGGAAGAAAAAGGCATTTTGAGAAAAACAGTCTGAAAACTGAATGTGCTTTACCACAACAAAGAAGGCTTAAAATGTCTGTACGACTGGTTAATAATGAGAATAGTTTTAGAGTAATAGTAAAAGTAATAGTTTTAGAGTCATGGCCTACTTTCACTTCAGTGCAAACATCCAACGTTGAACTACTATTTCCGACAGCGGCTTGACATACGCCTTTGAGTCACCCTTCTCACCGTATATGCAACATTAATGAGGCCAAATCTGACATGTTTCAATTAGAGCAGTGTGGAGGCATGAATTATGGACAACACTAACATAAGCACTCACATCAGTGTCACATAAAGCCCCACGCTGATGAAAAGCATGTAAATAATACACGACAGGGCTTTGTGGAGAGTCGTAGAGCCCAGCAGAAGGACTGATTATTTATCTGATTAAGAGCAGCTAACGCGCTAATATTCACCAGCCTCTCTACACAGCTGTGAGGTCTGACCGTGCGCTGTGTAACTGGACGAGAGGCAGGCGCACTAATAACGCTGCACAGATGTTTTCTATCATCTTTACGATAACTGATGCTAACAGATATAACCGAGGCTGTTAGGGATATTACTGTGAATAACGTTAGATTGAATGATGGTTATAGATGTAGGAAACAGAAGGCAATCTGATTATGCTTAGTTACTGCTTTAAATGCAATTCATTTTGACAATTAGAAAAACATTTACGTAAAAGCAAATGTTAGAAAGTAGGAGACTGAAAGTAGGAGAGTAATTGTATTCCGGGAGTTATTCTCCGAAAGTCAAAGTAATACATCACAGTATCTGATCAAGCAATTTAAGCTTCAAACTGCACATTTAAGTGAGAAAAATAGACTCTTTACATGAGTCTGTTTGTGATTTTCCTTTTCCTTATCAGTGATAGATAAATAAATGTACAAAAATCGGTGCAACAAACATTGCAAGCTGTTTTAATTCATGTTGCATTTTCATTCATAATTCAGAATACATCTTGACCATATTATGGAATACATTTGAATGATTTTACAATTTATTTATGTTGCGCTTTAGCAAACAAGAATGATAATAACAGTGAATCACATAGAGAAAAGGTATTCAAGATTAATGCATGTATTCGACATACATAAATTTTTTAAGAATTCTTCCCACTAACAACTGGTCATCATGTAATGGCAGGTAAATGACACTTCACCCACCTTACTATATATGAATGTGAGTCCAAAAAAGCAAATGCAATATATTATTGTATATAATTCATTTTAGCACAGGCCTCAATCGACTATAGTTTTGTAACCAAAAAACACTGAATTGTGTGTAAAAATCCTTATATTTTTCACGTATAATATTCATTCCAAGAATAATTTTAAGAGGTTCTCAAAGTAAACCACTCCATGTGATGAGACTGACCTTCGTGTCCTGCAAGCAACAGAATGAGAACTTTTCAAATTCCTGGCTAATGCCTTCTTCCCTGCAGCTGAACAAAAATAAAATGTACCTCAGACAGTGTCATTCCAGGACCATTTTCATGAGGTAAAAGTCATAAACCCAGAAGATGAAGCCGCCATATGGTAAGGCAGTGGGGATATGGGTGTGAGTGCACAGAAGGACAGCCACAAATATAGAGACTTAATGGGACTCAGGTGCTGCTCAGTGTTTCATCAGACACAACCCCCATCTCCCTCATCCACACACACACCTCACCTCTCTGCCCCCGTTCACCCTTCGTCCCTGACCGGCAGCCAGACCACCTCACTCATGCACTTTACTCCTATACCGCCTCATTCAATCATTCGCTAGTATCTGCGGTTCATTTCATTAGAGCAGGAAGCAACTGCACATCTCGAGTCCATTTACATGGAGCAGGAATAATGTCCACTTATGTGCGGTAATTATTAGGTGAAATTAGGTGAGAGGATACTATACAAGTATAGGCTTCAAAAAACTATATAACTAAATGCAGTTCTTGGTGAATGTCATGAGGGGTGGACAATATATTGGATTTTAGATAATATTGTGAATGTTCATTTGAAGATATACAAAAAAAAGCTGATAAAATAAATAAATAAATAAGCTTTGTTTAGTTTAGTTTAATCTTTATTTGAAGTGACAGTACATTAAGCTTGTAAAAGACAAAGATGTTCCGCACCAGCTAAGTAGCTAATTTCCATCTGTGGCCCCTAATGGACAGGAATAAATGATACAGTGCAAAGAAAACCCATTCAACAATAAAATCATTTCACAGAGTCCACTTTCTGACCCAAATACACTCACACATCTCATTCATTTACATAAGCATAAGGAGTATACATGACCAACCAGTTGCCCTATTAAAACAGTCCATAAAAAAAGGAAATACAAAAAAAGGTAAAAGGTGATCTTAACTTTTCTGATTAATTTTACAAACATCTCACATTTTTCTGATAAGAAAACCTCAAATAATAATAATAATATAATTGGAAAATTGTTATCGAGATACTTATTTTGAGATACAGTATTGATTTTTGTCAATATCACCCAGTCCTAGTGGTCATGGCACTTGTCATAATGTTATGCCCGACTAATGTGTTCAAATGTTGCATGTGTTGTGTCACATTTTAAAACAGAACAGAATTGTGCGCCAAGTAGCTAACAGCTGCTTGTGAGGGAATGTATTATTATTTTTCCTTCTTTTACAGGCCTGAAACCTGTTTAAATGGGAAGGATCAAATTAATCTAGCAACAAAAACATTGTATCAGTCTTGTGGTCGCATGACCCTTGTGACAAGTTTTGAAAAACATTATCAACCTTAAAGAAACTGTGTGTTGTCACTTTGTGTTGGTCCAGGGCCTGAGTAAATCAGATTGAATTAAAAAAGGAAAAAATACAACTTTCCAAACTCTTTTTGTTCATAATTATATTATTATATAAATATTATATAAATGTCCACCAACGTGAGAGTTGGAGAGAAGGGTAGGCATAATAAGCCTTGGCTTCTGCCTACACCTGGTCAAATAACATATTTGTTATGTGCTTGGATGTAGAGCACTTTTTTTTTTTTTTTACCAAACAACAATAAATAAAAAAAATAAATATTCAAGGCTTCAAAGGTTTTCTGAGCACACCAACAAATCAAAACTATGAAAAAAACAAAAACATTTCCTCAGGCTAGTCACACTTATACTGTACCCCACAATACTTTAAAATCCCAAATGACAATATTCCACTGTGACAAGATAATGACTTGTACTGTATGTAAGATGAAAGATTTCCTTTGAAAAGTAGGGAGATGTTTGGGCTTTACATTACTTTGTATGCAGTATGCTGTTTGTTTGTGAGCTTACTGTCGGGAAACAGAGGCAATGTAAAACACCTTTATAAAGTCCTCAAAGATCCTTGGGAATTATGAATATTTAAAATCACAGCTTGAACAAGCAAAACTCTAATCCGGTAACAAGTATAATTCCTCCCTCTTGCATGACAATGAGGACACATCTTTCCTCAACATTCATCAACCACCCGCTGCTCTTTCCTCTATGAGCAAATGTTAGATGCCTTGTCTTGTCTTTCCCTACTACCGCTGTGGCCTGACAACGCCCCCAACAGGTGACGTTTTGCACCTTCCAGCGACGAGACGAGGCGACCATAACAACCTCTGTTGGAAGCCCCTTTTAGACTGCTCATGCCTGTAATCTGTCTCGCAAGTTGCCATAACAAAAGCAAAAGCCAAAATCAGCGCTGTTGACTCACACACATCCAAATACAGTGCTGACACAGACCCACAGGGCGCTCACCGAATAACCCCACGTCAAGCTTAGGCCTACAGCGCATTTAGAAAGATTAATGAGCGAGCGCACTCCAAAATTCTCCCCAGCCCCCGCGCTGCTAAGTAATCCACAGGGCTTTCTTATTATTACCTGAGATGCTAAGTAGGTGAGCCCATACATCAAAGTCTTGCATTTGATCAACATTTTGTATAATTATGCCTGGGACCTAACATAGATGTAACAAAGTGTAAGTGGGAATTGGCCAATTAGCTTTAAATTAGGAACTACCACATTTCTCCCCATAGAGTTAAGAAACCTAATCATA
>BJKM01000047.1:0-297103 GCA_015082035.1 Chaenogobius annularis
TGGCGACCGAATGAACCTTTTTTTTTTTTATTATTTTGCTGGCTCGGGAGGAAAAAAAAAAAAAAAACGCTTTCGAGACTGTTAGACAAACATATACTCATCTTCCTCAGGGGTTGAAGCTTTTAACACAAACAAAAAAAAAAAAACCCCTGAGTGTGTTCGCGTGGCCCCGTCTGCGCTAACGCCGATAAGCGTCGGCGCGCGCGGGGGAGGAAGGCGGAAGCTCTAGCATCTGGACGTTTTGTGAAGATTTGGGGACACCTAGACTTGCCCTCCTTGGGAACTACCATCTCAGGTATTCAATAGGCTTCTGCGGAAACATTATTAGTCTCTGATTTTGAGAGAGCCAAGCTGTATCCGGCTAGCTATCATCAATGGACATAATATTCCTGATTTTTCTTTTTTTTTTTTTTTTTTTTCTTTTTTAAATGTAGAAGTTCAAGAGTTACTCATTTTGCCAGCGGCGTTGGCGGATGCTGTCCGGAGTTGCAATGTTACACATTCTTGATATTAAGTGATTTGGAGTGAAAGTGAGAGTGCAAATGTGCAAAACCAATTGGGGAAAAAGTTGGCACGCTGTGAAAAAAAGTTATGCAAGTGTATAAAAATATAAGTCTCCAAATGTGGAACAAATATTTTAAAATGAATTTTAGAAAGTATTACTCTTTTTGAAGTTGTTTCCGGTAACGCACTATTGTGTGACTGTAGGGCAACGTAAACCTGAAATGTTAAATGTCCTGAATCATGCGTTTTGAAAAGCATTTTGCAGCTTTCAGTGGGATTTGAACTGGAAAGGAAATATCGGTATTTGAATGTTTCATCATTGTCCAGTTCTTTTGTGACGATGCATTAAAACGATCCGGCACAACTCTTCCAATGAAATGTAACTTTCACACAGCCTCCCAGCTTTCTCCGTGCCGTTTCTGTAACTACTAAACGACTGACTGGTTGCGAGTGGAGTGTGACGCCAGAACCACAGGCAGATTTGATTATTTTCGGGGGGGGGATTTCTACTTTGTGCGAGGGCCATACTTGAGTATATAAAGCAACATGTCTGTGTTTTTACTTTTCTTTTTTTTGGCTGTTTGTTGACTTAGCCTCAGTCGGACACCAGTCCCCCACGAATACCTCACGTCACTGTATACCTACGTTTCATGCAAGGAGAGCTCAGAAAACGGTTGCCTTCTCATCTCACAAATGCAAAATGCCATAGTCCGTACAGTATCTGAAACCATAGACATGACTTTTTACCATACGTTTGAATGTCCGTAATGCTGCTGTGACTATTTTCACACTACTCAAGGATTTGTAGATGTTTAATATGACGCTAACCATGATACTACGTGGCTAATATTCTGTTTTTGTGTTGTTTTTTTTTCTTTTAGAGTGAGCCTGCAGTCCGCTCACTCGTTCAGACTGACCTCAGATATTCTGACAAGTACCTCAGGCTTTTTCTACATGTATATCGACCTGTGTTTATGTATTTTATTGTGTTTTAGTCGTCGAAATATTTTATTGCCGGTCAGGCCTTTGTCGTCTGTAGAGATTTCCCCCGCCACCACCACCCCCCCCACCCACCCCTTTCTTTCTTTCTTTTTCTTTCTAAAATTATAAGAGGCTGACCACTTGTCGAGGTGTTTGAAAAATGCTGTACAAACCGAAAAAAGAAGACGACGACGACGACGACTTGGGCGATTAGTTGTAAATAGCCCGGACACAGTTCTTGTACACTGTTTTTTGTTTTTTAATTTTATTTTTGGTTTTAAAGATATAATCAGGGCATTATTAATGTTGTCATTCACCACAAAGGGATCCCTCAGCTCCGATCCTGCAGGCACATCTGAAGAAACTGGAACATTGTGTACAAGTGAATGTATTTTTACAGCTCAATTCAAAGCGAACTACAGATTGTTATAAACCAATCAGGAATTACGACCCGAACCGTCTTATTATTGATTTATGTTTTCCTTCTTTTTTTTTTTTTTTTTTTTTTTTTTAATGACCACTTGTATATCATGCCCACAACTAATTCTACCACTTGCCACGTAATAGAAGCGGCATTCTTATTAATAAAGTAGAAAGTACAAGTATTTTCTAACCCTTTAAACCACTTTTGATGGACAATGACCACTTCAAGATGACATATTTTAGGACTGTGATGATTAATGACATGCCCAAGGGTGTTTTATCACATACGGCTGCATTATTCAAACAAAATTACTAAAGAAAGGAATAAACGATTTGACTTATGGTTAATAATGAGGCCTGGGTGAACCAAAATGTGTTAAAACGTGTCTTTAATTGTGTTAGTCGAGGTTTAATTATCATATAAATGCTAAATGTCTGTAAAATGAATCGCTAAAGTGCTTAAATGTCACTTTATACTTGTTTAAAAGTTCGCAACACATCTCTTTTTTGGGTCATTTTTATATTTCATCGGCTGTTTTTGTAGCATTTTTACTATAAATATTACATTTTGCATATCTTCAAAACAGAATTCTAGCAGCCGTCAGTGAGCATGCAGTTACTTCTAATCTGGTAAAAAAAAAAAAAATACTGAAAATGCATGAAAATGATTTAAATTGTTGACTAATCCCACACATAATCACTGATTTTTAAATTGCAGCTTTATCAAACTTTACGATTATTGAGAGAAGAAATGTCGAACAAACGGTGAAATCCTTAATTTACTTTTTCACAAGTCAAGCTTTATGAAATGAAACTTTCTGAATAAAAAAAGTGTTGCTGTAGTCACAAAAAGAGCCAGATAAAAGGGCTCCACCTTCTCCAAAAAAGTGAAAACGCACAGAGATTACTCATGGTTACTCATTTTATTGTATTGTACATTATTTTTATTATATTGTGACCTGAACAATCACAATTAATAGAATAATCTTGACATGTAGACTTGATGTAATTTTGTAAAACCTGAACAACACAATTAAGTTCACTTTCATAATTAAATAATATAAAGACTGAAATATATAATTTTTTCTTCTCCTTTTTTAATATATATATATTTTTTTCCTGATTGTTGTTTATAACGCATTTCACTTTCAATTTAGCTATTTAAAAAGTTAAAATATTGACACACAATCCAACTTTTCAGATGCGCCTGCGTTGACGACCGTGTTGACAACGAGCCCTGCATTTTTTATTATTATTTTTTCTATACTGATTTTAACGGTGTCAGTTTGTCTGGATCAGAAGCTGTGTAGGTAGCACTTGCGTCATTATTGGGGAAGCTAATTGTCGCGCATCGGCATAAAAAGGACTTGACGTAATAAGAAGACATTGGCGTGGGGGGCGGCGTAAGCGATTGGGGTCCTTCTCTTCTGCCGGGAAATGCCAGTTCAAAACAGTATTACCTCTATATTAACCCGCTGATGTGATAAAGGTGTTGAGCCGCGACGGACAAGCGCGCGACGGTGGCGACGTCGCGGTATTACCCGAGACGGTTTTGTTTTCGTGGGTGCGGGAAGTTCACACGGTGTTCGGGGGGGGGAAACCATCCGGTGTCCAATCGAGAAGGCCGTTCCGTTGACGTACGCTCAAAATTATCGGGGCGTTTCGAGTTCAAAAATGTCCGCGTCTTTTTCAAACCCGTTGGAATTGGAAAAAGCGCCCGACGAATCAAGAATTGTTTTTTTTTTTTAAATTTTTTTATCGGTTTGTCGTTTTGGACTGCCCCCGATCGTTGTGCTACGCAATACCAAAGTCGTTTTCTTAACAACAGGAAGCGTTTATGGCGTTTATCTTAACCGTTCAAGCTAAACATTCTTGACTAATTCAATCAGCAAATATGCTCGTTTAAAAATCTCAATTTCTTGTTAAAAATCCCCGGATAAGCTAAACATTTCAATAGTTTCCCACCGTCACGTCGCCACTTCGCCCTTCGAGAACCAGTGACCTCGAATAACCTTTCTCCCTCGTTCTTAAAGGTGCTCTTTTTTTCTGTGCTTTCTCGTCTCGCGGAAATGCCGCCGCTTCATCTGGAATGTTCCACGGTGTAATAATAATAATAAATAAATAAGACGACTCCCATGTTGCGTTGATTGAATGGCGGACGTTTGCGTTGCTAGAATGCTTGGATTTGGAGCCGTTTGCTTGCCCGTTTCCCGCGGAGATTGCCAACTCTTATTGCGTTGTGGAAAAAAGACGTTTTCCAACCCAAAAACGGTGGGCGTCGTCGATACAAGAAATGATAAACAATTTCCGATTTCTATCACGAATACACTTTTTAGTTGTAAATATTTTAATCTAGAAGCCTTCATTTGCCACATTTCAACCTTTTTAAAAAAAATTCGGTTCGATAACGTATTTAAAAAAAAAGACTTGACGCGCAATAGAAATAATCGTTTGTCAAGTCGACTAATAAAAAGTAATCGCGGGCTCGTCGATTACTAAAATAATCGTTCATCGCGACCGGATATCGTGGAACGCTCCGGGGGCAAAACGGTAGAAAACGACTTAACTTTTGTGTCAACTGCTCTTGAAGGAAATCCATTCTCTTGCTGCTACATCCAATTCGCCGTTCGCGCCCGCCGGCAAGCTAACCTCGGCGCGCACCTAATCAAATGGCCAGCACGTGTAACAGAAAGTCGACGACGGACTGGGCGCGGTCCAGAAGGGGGGGCGGGGGGAGGGTCCAGCAATATTTATTATACAGCAATAGTCATTCGAATTCAAGTCATTTAGCTGCGAGTCGGCGGTTCCCGCTTCTGCCGATCGATCGGAGCGCGCCCGGTTCGCGCCCGGAACGGTGGGAAATTCGTCCCGGCGATCGCGTAAATCCGCGCGCTCATCGCTCACGTATTGTGCCAGGAAACGGAGAATTGCGAGGTTAAAAAAAAAACACAACAAAAACAAGTATTGATCGTTACCTCCGACAAAACGCTGTCTTACGCCCAGCTCTTCTGAACAGAAAACCCACTTACCTCATGCAGTACCTTGTTAGAAACACTAACACGGAGTCGGTCATCTTCTGGAATAAAATGAAAAAGGAAAAAAAAAAATGAGGAAAAAAAAAAATCTATTATCATGTGTATATATATTTACTTGACAAATGTAAAGGGTTTCTTCCTTTTTCATGTGTGAATCCTGTGAAAGCAAAATCCTACTCTCGTTTTGATTTTCCAGACATTGTGTTCATTTCTTTGTAGTGTTTTTATGAACGAGTGAATGGCATGGACGAATAAGTCAAACGGATGTGCGAGTGGACGACGCGCGGACGGACGGACGGACGGACGGATGGATGGCGGTCCCTGTTTCATGTGAATCGTGTGTGTCGATTAAAGATTGTGCGTGTTTGAATTTCACACACACACAAAAAAAACGAGCGCGAGTGGTGTGTGTGTGCGCGTGTGTGTGTGCGCGAGATGAAATGCTTAGAAATATAAAGTAGAAGAGAATACATCCATCTTTTGTATATTAAAATAAAGACAAACACTGATTAACCATGTCACTTGTCACTGGTCTTTTTGTGTTTGCGTTTGGTTTATATATTATTTTTATATTATTTAAAAAGGATGAACGTGTCAGGTTATGAGACAAATCGCAAGCTATTGAACTAAGTAAAATATAAAAAAAATATCAATATGCAAAAGGCTTCAGATAGTGTGTTGTCATGGAAGTATTTTTGCTTCACCAATTTTAAAAAGATGTAAAAGTGTCGCCTATTGTCAGTCACGTCTCCACTTTATACAACAAAGAAAATGGGTAAATTGTATTCATTTGTGTTGTACTTCTTGAAAAAACATTCACTTTAATTGCATTGCTTAATTTAACAAAAATTAAAATTCACAGTTCCATGTTCACAGAAATGTTTTAGCAAAAAAATGAACAAATATTTTTTTTTTCTTGGTTTATTGCATTGGAAAAACATGGAGAAACGTGTCCCTCGTTGTGAGAGCGCTTGCCTCTCCGCAAACCTGACTCGTCACTGTCCCGGAGGAGCCTCTTTCCGCTCGTTTCCATGGAAAACGCGTGTCCGTAATAATCCAAAGTAAAGCATGAAATGTGTCTTATCGATCTCAATGGAAAACGTTTGAACGGTTTAAACTTTCTGTTGCCATGGAGTCGTAAACGGAGAAGGTGACCCGCGGCGAAGAATAATTGGAAAACGCATTTATTTCCAGAATACCGAGTACCCGCAGTGAAATGTATTTTGTCACATGTTCCGTTACCGGGGGCATTGCCCAAAGGCGATGGTGCTGTAAAGTTAAAAGGGTCTTTATTTATTGTACTCGCCATAAACCGTTTGAAACCGTGAGCGAGACCTTCCTCCAGGCCTCAGGGGCTTTAGGGTTTTAAGCCATTAATGCCAAGGTTGTCCTCTAGATGGCAGCAACACGGGACCTGTAATTTGTGACAGAATTAGCGTTACAAAAACGATGGCTTGTTTTTGTTTCGTTTGTCATGTGTGTTCCTTTGATTCCGTTAGACCACCGTTTGAGCGACAAGGACCCCAATAGAAATATGATTCATTTAGGGTTTAACCAGGACTAAAACAGGACTAAAACAGGACTAAAGCAGGACTAAAGCAGGACTAAAGCAGGACTAAAACGGGTCTAAAACAGGAATAAACCCGGACTAAAACAGGAATAAATCAGAACTAAAGCAGGACTAAAATGGGAGTAAACCCGGACTAAATCAGAACTAAAGCAGGACTAAAGCAGGACTAAAATGGGTCTAAAGCAGGTCTAAAACAGGACTAAAGTAGGACTAAAGCAGGACTAAAGCAGGTCTAAAGCAGGACTAAAACAGGAGTAAACCCGGACTAAAGCAGGACTAAAGCAGGAGTAAACCCAGACTGAATCAGAACTAAAGCAGGACTGAAACGGTTCTAAAGCAGGACTAAAGCAGGACTGAAACAATTCTAAAGCAGGACTAAAGCAGGACTAAAGCAGGACTGAAACAGGACTGAAACAGGTCTAAAACAGGACAAAAGCAGGTCTAAAACAGGACCAAAACAGGACTAAAGCAGGACTAAAACAGGTCTAAAACAGGACCAAAACAGGACTAAAGCAGGACTAAAACAGGTCTAAAACAGGCTAAAACAGGACTAAAGCAGGACTAAGGTCTAAAACAGGACCAAAACAGGACTAAAGCAGGACTAAAACAGGTCTAAAACAGGCTAAAAACAGGTCTAAAACAGGACTAAAGCAGGTCTAAAGCAGGGCTAAAGCAGTTCTAAAGCAGGACAAAAACAAGAATAAACCCGGACTAAAAGCGGACTAAAAGCGGACTAAAGCAGGACTAAATCAGGACTAAAGCAGGACTAAAATGGGTCTAAAGCAGAACTAAAACAGGAGTAAACCCGGACTAAATCAGAACTAAAGCAGGACTAAAATGGGTCTACAGCAGGTCTAAAACAGGAATAAAGTAGGACTAAAGCAGGACTAAAGCAGGACTAAAGCAGGACTAAAGCAGGACTAAAGCAGGTCAAAAACATGTCTAAAACAGGTCTAAACCAGGACTTAACCAGGAGTAAACCCAGACTAAAGCAGGACTAAAGCAGGACTAAAATGGGTCTAAAGCAGGACTAAAACAGGACTAAAACAGGAATAAACCCAGACTAAAACAGGAATAAACCCGGACTAAAACAGGACCAAAACAGGACTAAAGCAGGACTAAAACATGTCTAAAACAGGACCAAAACAGGACTAAAACAGGCCTAAAGCAGGTCTAAAACAGGACTAAAGCAGGTCTAAAACAGGGCTAAAGCAGGACTAATGCAGGACTAAAGCAGGACTAAAACAGGACTAAAGCAGTTCTAAAGCAGGTGTAAAGCAGGTCTAAAGCAGGGCCAAAGCAGGACTAAAGAAGGACTAAAACAGTACTAAAACAGTTATAAACCCGGACTAAGGAAGGACTAAAGCAGGACTACAACAGGACTAAAACAGGACTAAGGCAGTTCTAAATCAGGACTAAAGACGGACTAAAGCAGAATGAAAGCAGGACTAAAACTGGAATAAACCGGACTAAAGAGACTAAAACAGGACTAAAAGTCTAAAGCAGGTCTAGAGAGGTTAAGCAGGACTAGAGCAGGACTAAAAAGGACTAAAGTCTAAAGGAAGCAGGTAAAGCAGAAAGAGATAAAGCAGGACTAAGCAGGTTTCTAAAGCAGGACTAAAGGACTAAAGCAGGTCTAAGCAGGCTAAAGCAGGTCTAAAAGCAGGACTAAAGCAGTACTAAAGCAGGACTAAAGCAGTCTAAAGCAGGTCTAAAGCAGGAAAGCAGGCAGTCTAAAGCAGGACTAAAGCGGACTAGCAGGTCTAAAGCAGGACTAAAACTGGAATAACCCGGAAAACAGAAGACTAAACAGGATAAAGGTCTAAAGCAGGTCTAGAGCAGTCTAAAAGGACTAGAACAGAGTAAAGGACTAAACAGATAAAGCAGTCTAAGCAGGACTAAAGGACTAAAGCAGGACTAAAGCAGGTAAAGCAGGAAAGCAGGACTAAAGCTAGAAAGCAGGTCTAAAGCTAAACTAGAGCAGGACTAAAGCAGGTAAAGAGATAAAGCAGGACTAAGGCAGGACTAAGAGGTCTATAAGCAGGACTAAAGCAGGACTAAGCAGGACTAAAGCAGGACTAAAGAGCCTAAAGGACTAAAGGACTAAAGGTCTAAAGCAGGATAAACAAGTTTCTAAAGCAGGATAAAAAGAACCCGGACTAAAAGGACTAAAAGCAGACTAAAGCAGTTCTAAAGAGGACTAAGAAGGACTAAAACAGGAATAAACCGGACTAATGCAGGACTAAACAGTTCTAAAGCTAAAGCAGGTTATAAGGTTAAAGCAGGTCTAAGTTGGTCTAAAGCAGGACTAAAGTAGGTAAAGCAGGTCTAAGCTGGTCTAAGCAGGTCTAATAAAGGGTCAAAGCAGTCTAAAACAGACTAAAGTTAAACAGGTTAACAGAAAGCAGGTCTAAAGCGGTCTAAAACAGGACTAAAGCAGGTCTAAAGCAGGTCTAAAACAGGACTAAAGCAGGTCTAAAAGCTAAAGGTCTAAAGCAGGTCTAAAGCAGGACTAAAACAGGACTAAAAAGGTCTAGGCAAAGGTCTAAAGCAGGTCTAAAGCAGGACTAAGCAGCTAAAGGTCTAAAGCAGGACTAAAGCAGGTCTAGCTGATCTAAAGCAGCAGGTCTAAAGCAGGTCTAAAGCAGTCTAAAGCAGCAGACTAAAGCAGGTCTAAAGCAGGTCTAAAGCAGTCTAAAGCAGGTCTAAAGCAGGTAAAGCAGGTCTAAAGCAGGTCTAAAACATGACTAAAGCACAGGTAAAGCAGGTCTAAAGCGGTCTAAAGCAGGACTAAAGCTGGTCTAAAGCTGGTCTAAAGCAGGTCTAAAGCTGGAAAGCTAAGGTCTGAAGCAGGACTAAAACAGGTCTAAAGCAGGACTAAAGCAGACTAAAGCAGCTAAAGCAGGTCTAAAACTAAAGCAAGACTAAAGCAGGTCTAAAGCTGTCTAAAGCAGGTCTAAACAGGTCTAAAGCTGGCTAAAGGACTAAAACAGGTCTAAAGCTGGTCTAAAAAGGACTAAAGCAGTCTAGCTGTAAAGGGTCTAAAGGGTCTAAAGCTGGTCTGAAGCAGGACTAAAACAGGTCTAAAGCGGTCTAAAACAGGCTAAAAGGACTAAAGCAGGTCTAAAGCAGGTCTAAAACATGAAAAAGCAGGACTAAAGCAGGTCTAAAACTATCTAAAGGTCTAAAGCTGATCTAAAGCAGGTCTAAAACGGTCTAAAGCTGGTCTAAAGCAGGACTAAAACAGGTCTAAAGCTGGTCTAAACAGGAAAAGCTGTCTAAAGCTGGTCTAAAGCAGGTCTAAAGCTGGTCTAAAGCAGGACTAAAACAGTCTAAAGCTGGTCTAAAGCAGGACTAAAGGTCTAAAAGCTGCACTAAAGCAGGTCTAAAGCGGTCTAAAACAGGTCTAAAGCTGGTCTAAAGCAGGAAAAAACAGGTCTTTAAAGCTGGTCTAAAGCAGCTAACTAAAGCTAAAGCGTCTAAAGCTGATCTAAAGCAGGTCTAAAACAGGTCTAAAGCTGGTCTAAAGCAGGACTAAAACAGGTCTAAAGCTGGTCTAAAGCAGGACTAAAACAGGTCTAAAGCTGGTCTAAAACAGGACTAAAGCAGTCTAAAGCTGGTCTAAAGGTTAAAGCAGGTCTAAAGCAGGTCTAAAGCAGGTCTAAAGCAGGTCTAAAGCTGATCTAAAGCAGGTCTAAAGCTCAAAAGCTGGTCTAAAGCTGGTCTAAAAGCAAAGCAGTCTAAAAGCAGGTCTAAAGCAGGTCTAAAGCATCTAAAGCAGGTCTAAAGCTGATCTAAAGCAGAAAACAGGTCTAAAGCTGGTCTAAAACAGGACTAAAACAGGTCTAAAGCAGGTCTAAAGCAGGTCTAAAGCTGATCTAAAGCAGGTCTAAAGCTGATCTAAAGCAGGTCTAAAACAGGTCTAAAGATGGTCTAAAGCAGGTCTAAAACAGGGCTCAAACAGGACCAAAACAGATCTAACCCAAGACCAAACCATCAACAGGTCAAACCCCCGAGGAGCCCGCCGGCCAATCAGCGCGCGCCGTGCCGGCCACGTGACGCGCCCCAGTAAATTACGATTGACTTGAGTTTTGCGGATAGAAGTCGCTCCGGCTCCTCGGCTTGTACAGTGACCGCGACACGGCACTTTTCCACCGCTTTGGGACTTCACACACGGGACGGACACGCATCTGGACTCAAACGTTTCGCTCTGGACGTGTTTTCGGCCGGACAAGCGGGCCAACATGTCATTTAATCGCGCTGCAGGTGAGTAAAAAGAGCAGACTTTGACACACTTTTTGCCTGTGTCGGCACAACACTTTCTGACGGGAGCGTTTGTGTTGCCTGCACCGATTCATCTCATTTTAGCATCACTTCTTCTCTGGGTTCGTTCGTTCGTTTGTTCCCCGAGATTTGCGCGATTCACGGCAAACTTCGGGCGATCTTCTGCGTGCACGTTGTTGCACGTAATCTAAGACGTTTTTTCCAAGTTAAGTGAACCGAAAAATACAGTCTGCGAACGCTAAGCTGCTTTAATACCCCCACTTTAGTCGCTTCGTCTTTCAACAACACAAACAGCAAAATGACTTGTTTTACGCTGTTTATCCTGTTTTTTGGACGGATTCACGTGTTGTTTACAAATGATCGGAATTATTTTAACAGCACTCTTTATTACGGATGGATTTTTCCGTCATAAAGCATGAACAAAGACTTAATTTCTAATGAACAAATAGTCTATTAGTAATGATTCAGGCTTAGTAACGTCTTAATTTATGCCCTAACACCAAACTCCTTACAAAAAGAGTAGTAATAATGCGTAATAAACATTTTTCACATCATGAATTAAGTCTTTGTTCATGTTTTATTAAGGCTGATCAGAGTGCAGTTGTTATAAAGTAGTAATACACCGACATGTAATACTTATTCATGTTTTTATTTGTTTGTGTTGTGCGTTTATTATCTTTTCTTGTTCAGTAAAGCACTTTAAATGCCCTTGTATACAAATCATGCTCTTACTTTACTGAAGGAACATTGTTTTCTTTGTCGTGCCTGTTCTTTTCTTATACGTTATTACACGTTTATTATCATTTAACAGCGATAATCACACTTTCTTGCTCATGGAATCGTACTAAACATAAAAAGTAACTACGCTGTTCAGAAAATACTGTTTAATATAGTGATTTTTTTGTTTAAAAAGTCATTCAAAAGTCATAAAATGTGTAAAATGTGTCCATAACCTACTTAAAGTGGCTTGAAATTGAATATAGCAATAATTAGAAATGAGTTAGTCCGCGACACTGGTATAAAAAGACTTAAATACTAGTTTTGTTTTTTTAGGCCTGGTTTAAGCTTATTGAGTTTAGTTTAATTTAATTCAATTTAATTCAAACGACACACTTTGTTGGAAAAGCAAATGTTTTCTAAAGTCGTAAAATGCCGTTCAACTTTCCTATAAACAAGTCTCAAACATAAATCCTTCAGTTTGATATCAGCGCTTCCTTCTGTTAAACTTTTCACATCGTTGTTGTTATGATTAAACATGTCAAACTCTGAACCAATGCCAAGAAAACGGTACTATTTCTGACACCACAATGTCATAAAAACTGATATTTTCTATGCCTTAGATTGTAATTTTCAACACAGAATAGAAGTACTTTCCGTATGTTTCCATATCATCTTATTCTAGTCCTGATGAAGCTCGAAACCTTTATAAAAGGGTCAAATTTTGTCCTGTTTGACTGTATAAAAGCGTGTTCCAATCAGCATCTAGGTTCAATAATGATTCTAGCATCGATCTGCATCTCGTTTATAGTTTTAGTTGAGTTTATTTTTGCCATTCGCGGTTTAAAACGCAACAAAACATTAAAAACAAGCACATAACCCAACCTTGGACGTACTGTAAGTTACAAAATACACAATGAATAACACTTTTTGGTACTTCAGACAAGGTTATTTCACATAGTTCTCATTCGTATACCAACTTTTATTTATTTTTTTGCTCTTTTCCCTCTCCAGTGGCACTTATCCAAGAAAGACCCAGGCAGCGTCTTGTAATCAGGGGCTGCGCTGCTTAGCCACGGCCTGCTAAGCCACCTCAAAGCGGGGGTGGTAGCATCTGTTTTCGGGCTGCCGCTGGTGGGATGCTACGGAAAAGCAGCAGTAGCAGCGGAGGAGTAGGAGGAGTAGGAGGAGGAGGAGGAGGAGTAGGAGGAGGAGGAGGAGGAGGCAGTAGTGGTGGAGGAGGAGCTAAAGGCCTGCCGCGACACGTTTCAAACCCCCACTCGGGGTCTCTCTCGTCCGGATCCACCAAAACCTGGGACGTACGGAGACACAGAGGCCAGAACCCCTTCACGGGGCTGACCTCCAACCTGGCCGGGGCCCCTGGAGTGGACCCCGAGTATGTCATGCAGCTGGTGAACGACGTGAGGTGGTTCGCCGACGTCCTGCTGAACCTCAAGCAGGCGTTTCAGTGTAAAGGTGAGTGCAAGGCTGATTTTATTTGTTTTTGCGAGTGTATTTATGTCTTAGGGCCTGGTTTAGGGCGCAAACGAAGCGATTATATCACCAACTGTCAACTCTTTTCATAGTAATAATAGACTAAGAATAAATAGAATAAGGGTTTTCTGATTCCAGGACGTGAGAAGAGCTTTTATGAATCGGATGAAGCAGTATTTACACCAAAATGACACAAATAAGCGTGGCAAAAGTGTGCGTTTTTCATGGAAACTGGAGATGTCCTCAAGCGGCATCTCTTTAGCCTCGCTCACTCACATATTGTAGAAACAAAATTTAAAAATCACATGTTCAACAACCTTTTCATCGACAATTGCCAGATGAATCGATGACCAAAATGATCGTGAGTTGCAGCTACGGAATGTCACGATTTAACGATTATTTACACGATTATTGAGACTGTGACTTCGACAACGGTGAAATCTTACGTTCCCGCTGCTGTTCCTCAAGTTTGTGACCGGCTTTATGAAATACGAACTTTCTGGGAAGACAAAATAAAGTTAAATGTGACCAAAAACAGTCAGACAAAATGAAGTTCTTTACATTGAGGTCTAATTTTGGGGCTGTATATTGGACAAAAAAGACCTCTAAAATGTTCACGATTCTTATTCTTTTGCGATTATGTCTTGTGAATGTGAGCGTGTGAAAAGGCTGGACCGGAGCGGCCGATGGCACAGATCGGCAGCCTCTCACGGGGCAGGACGGAGGGGATGAATGCAGTGGTGTAAAGCGTGTCTCGACAGGCACATGAATTAAATATACGTCTAGCGCATTATGATGTGGTCGCGTTACTTTTTACACTTGATTGTGATTAATATTCAACACTCTATATAGATTTTGATACCACAATGATGATTAAAAATAGACAATAGACAGACTAGTACTTTCTTTGTTACCATGTGGCTTTATGCTAGTTCGATGTGTTCAGGAAAGGTCAGTTTTCGTATACTTTTGAATACTTTCTGTCATCATAGTGTTGCATATCTGCTGCAGGCGTTTGTGTTGAATACCCGCTGTTGTCCTGTTGTTTCCTGATTGCGCCTGATAATTGAATTGGCATTGGTTTTTATCTGTCTTGTACGTGACATGTCAGCGCAGAAATGAAGATAGCACAAATAAAAGCAGCGGCTGTGACACGAGGGGGACGAAGGAAAACCTGATTCGATCCGCGGTTTCAAGCGTACTTTTGAAATGTTTTGGCCTTTTTTGGGGTGCCATTGTATAAAATGTGTTATAATCCATGATCAGCTCGAGGCTTTTTAATCAAGAGAACCAATGCCCTGTCGGTAAACGCACGTGCTTTGGAGGATTTTGACCTTTTGTTTGCGTGAAACGGCACTTTTTTTATGTTCGTTAAAGAAAAAAGTCATTGACAAGTGTAATTGGTCACTACAAGAAGAAGAGCGAACATAGTATAATCGATATTTTTGCCACATTGTCCAATCCCACCGAATGATTGGCTGCAGGCTTCTTCAGCGCGGACGAATAAAGCAGCGCTATGGAACATTTTGCAGTGGTTAAAGTGACGTATGACTTTATTTGGTGTATTTAAACCTGTTGTACATGTAAATCATAGTTCGACACCAATCGAGTAGGTATTTGTGGTAAAAAAAAAGTCAAAAAATCTGTAGAAAAATGACAGGAAGTGACATCACACTAGGGACACTCATTCCAGACAAAGTTCATGCGTAAATTACATGAAATAAACGACGTTTTTGACATTCTAAGCATTAATTCAACTAAATAAAGTCGCTCTCACATATTTTCATATGTCACATTAAAAAAACATTAGACATTAGATGAGTTTTTTCTCCATGTTTCCTAGTGTGATGTCATCAATTACAAACAGGAAGTGAAATCATAAACCTAAAAAAAATGAGCTATTCTGGGATAACAAAATTCAAACTATATTTCTATCTTGAGTCGTCCGATCCGGTCAGAGGCACTTTAAATATCGCTGTTATGAATGCTAATGTCGCTAAAGCTTTACGACGGTGTTAAACGCAGTCTCTCCGCGCGGCGATGACGGGCAGCCAGAGCCGCCAGAGCCGCCAGAGCCGCCTGTGGAGTCCCGAGTGTAATTACGCCCAGCACGTCCTCGTTTCCGAAGTGTTGACCACCGAGAACACCCACATTCATTCGCACGTGTGAAAAACAGTTACACGCTTCTCTCCTGCTTTCCTTGCGGTTTCAGCGTCGCTTCTCACAGTTTTCTTGTGACTAAAGGTGTCAAAATGATTACTATATCATCTTAAATCATCCGCACGGTTAATAGAATTGTTATAAAGCCGGAATATAATCATTTGAAGTTGCCGGCGAGCAGCAAACGTGTAATTTTAGTCCCAAAACATGTAATTTTTGACTAAATTAGCAGCGAAAAGAAAAGCGTTATTTGTTGTTTAAGCGAGGTTTGTTTATAAAGCCTGTCTTGTTTATGTTTGTTTTAGAGCTGCAAGAAATATCATACTTGAACTGCAATTTGAATGGTCCATTTATTTCAGTAACATAATGTCTTCTGCAAACATCACGATATCCTGTCACGCTAATGTATGAATGCTGCGAACGCTGTAGTTTAAACGTTCATTCAAATCCATATTTGTTTGTTTTTAAGATGAAAAATGTACCAGTCTTTTTTGGATCGAATCAATACCACAAATGTATGACTGATTATAGATACTAACGTGAGCTTTTTTCTGTGTCTGCTCTGGTGTTATTCGCTCGTGTTTTCACTTGGAAATATGCCGTAAAGTAGTGATAGTGTCAGTATCTGTCTTCATTATGACTCGAATGCACACTCCGAAGCTGATTGTTGGAGTTATACGATGATTGAAATGACATTTACGCAGCAAAACGATCAATCATGGTCCCTCGGATTGCGCTCCATCATATTGCGCCGTTTACAATAGTTCAAATGTGAAATAATGTCGTATGTTACAGTTTCTTTTGTCTCTTCTTTGAGCTAAGACAACATGTGCTGAATTAGTCTCCAGCTGAATTTGGAGCTAAACCGGGGCTAATTGTGGGCTTGAACCGGGTCTAAACCAGAACTGTCTCTTGTGGTCTGAGTCGGAGTCTATTATTAAAATGTGCCAGTGGAAGAAGACGTATCCTTCAGTCGACGGCTTGTACTCGACGGGAGATAAGGAAGTACTGCATGTCGTCCACAAAAGTACAAAGGCACGTTTTTCTGCCTCGACTGGCGCAATTACTGTGACATCGTGTATCCAGCTTTGAGCCTGCCGAGCTGCTCCTGTCGAGCTGCTCCTGTCGAGCTGCTCCTGTCGAGCTGCCCCTGTCGAGCTGCCCCTGTCGAGCTGCCCCTGTCGAGCTGCTCCTGTCTGAGCTTGCTCTGTGAGTGCTCCTGGGCTGCCTCCTGTCTTGCTGCCCCTGTCTCGCTGCCCTGTCTCGCTGCCCGTCTTGCTGCCCTGTCTCGCTGCCCTGTCTTGCTGCCCCTGTCTTGCTGCCCTGTCTCGCTGCCCCTGTCTTGCTGCCCTGTCTTGCTGCCCCTGTCTTGCTGCCCCTGTCTCGCTGCCCCTGTCTCGCTGCCCCTGTCTTGCTGCTCCTGTCGAGCTGCCCCTGTCTTGCTGCCCCTGTCTTGCTGCTCCTGTCTTGCTGCCCTGTCTCGTGCCCCTGTCTCGCTGCCCCTGTCTCGCTGCCCTGTCTCGCTGCCCCTGTCTCGCTGCCCTGTCTTGCTGCCCCTGTCTTGCTGCCCCCTGTCTTGCTGCCCCTGTCTCGCTGCCCCTGTCTCGCTGCCCCTGTCTTGCTGCCCCTGTCTTGCTGCCCCTGTCTTGCTGCCCTGTCTTGCTGCCCCTGTCCTTTTGCTGGGCCCCTGCTCCCCCTGTGCCTGTCTCGTGCCCCCTGTATTGCTTTGCCTGTCTCGCTGCCCCTGTCTTGCTGCTCCTGTCTCGCTGCCCCTGTCTCGCTGCCCCTGTCTCGCTGCCCCTGTCTCGCTGCCCCTGTCTTGCTGCCGGTGGGAGTGAGTTGTTTGGTCATTCCTGGAGCTGGAGGAGTGCAGCTTTGGCCTGTGTCCTGCTGAGTGTTGCTCAGAGCCATCGCTAAAACACTTTTTCACACTTTCCATTCATCAGAGCTCCTTTCAGCAGGTGAAGAACAGACTTAGACATGCTCAGGAACAATATCACAACAATTTCATTATTTTGCTTATTGTGCATTACAGGGACAGCTCCAAACAGCATGTGATCTTCAAAGTCATCTCTTCCAGATTTTTCTACTGGGTGTTGCATGACCTACTTTCAACAGTGTTACTTTGGGCAAAGATTAGTGACGCTGCTCAGATAAAGAGATGAGTAAAAGAGTTCTTTTTGGGATATTTAGTGGAACATTAAGAGTCACAATTGGAATGAAAAGAACAGCTTGAATTGTCACCAAATCAAAGCTCTACGGTTGGAAAACACACGGCAAACAACATCATGTCTTGCCATTGGATGGAAAAAGAAACTTGCCAATCCTGTAGTTTGGTACTTAAAACCTCTAAAAAGTTCTTCTGAACTGCATGAATCAAGCAGTACATGTTCCAGTCTTCTGTCAAATGATAATGTTCAGTACAGGTTTTGTTAGATATTTTTCCCCCAAAGTTTGCACTTTGCTATTTATAATTTTCTTGAGTACAACAGTTTTCCACATTCTCACCATTTGGACAAGCAGCAGACAGGATCTAAACAAAGGCTACTATAGACAAAAGGGCTTCCAAACCTAAACATTTCAAAACACAGAGTTACTTACACGCCAAGCGTGTGGTTTGTAGTGGAATTTTCTCTTTATATGCTGCACGTACTTCATACTTGGGGTTCGATGACTACTGTAGTACTTGTACAAGTTAGTTTGTTGGATGTTTGAAACTGAAGTACAGTTGTAAATGAGTAAATTGTGTGTTTTCCCCCCAAAGAGTTTATAAAGCAGCACTTTATGACAAAATGTGACCACTGTACACTGTCTGCATCTAATAATCTAATAATGTATTTGTATGTAATGTATTTTAACGAAGCGCAGAAAGCTGCTCTCTGATTGGAGTGCGTTTGCTAGATTTAAATACTTCCTCCGTTTGAAAATCTGGGCCCTCCCCTTTCAACCAAATTGACTGTTGCCGCGTGTAAAAAGAACAGTTTATTGGTGTTTCCTTTCTTCTATTGCAGCCACAAATATAAAAAGCCTATCTTCGCTCCAGGCACGTCGACAGAAAGTTAAGGGTCCCGGCGCAGGAAACCTCAAATGGGCCCCCTCTAACATAAATGAATAGGAAAACAAACTCGATTCAGCTGAAATGACTGCTGAACTAAACTGCTTCTGGCTCTTAAAATAATGAGAATTTAGTCAAGCTAGAATGATTGACTCGGGGGAATGACAGGTCGAATTCAGGGCCCCTAAAATCCTGGGGCCCCGGACAACAGGCCCTTTTGCCTCTACTCTCATGCTCATTCTTCTACTACGACCTGATTCTGTCCTGGTTCAGTCCTGGTTCAATCCTGGTTCAGTCCTGATTCTGTCCTGGTTCTGTCCTGGTTCAGTCCTGTTTCAGTCCTGTTTCAGTCCTGGTTCAGTCCTGGTTCAGTCCTGGTTCTGTCCTGGTTCGGTCCTGATTCAGCCCTGTTTCAGTCCTGGTTCAGTCCTGGTTCAGTCCTGTTTCAGTCCTGTTTCTGTCCTGTTTCTGTCCTGTTTCAGTCCTGTTTCAGTCCTGTTTCAGTCCTGTTTCAGTCCTGTTTCAGTCCTGTTTCAGTCCTGTTTCAGTCCTGTTTCTGTCCTGTTTCAGTCCTGTTTCAGTCCTGTTCCAGTCCTGTTTCTGTCCTGTTTCAGTCCTGTTTCAGTCCCGTTTCAGTCCTGGTTCGGTCCTTGCTCCAGACTGGGACTGACAAAGCTCTGTTTTACTCAACACCAGACTCTGTGAGCTTTATTGACTCACACGTCTGTCGGAGTGTTTACTGTTGTGTTTATGTCTAGACCTCAGAAAGTTGCAAAGTTCTTTTTTTCTTTCTTTCTCGGACCTCATGCAGCATCCGCAGGCCGAGTGCAAAGTGTCCAAGTCGAAATGAATAAAAACTGTCTACAAGTATATCCAGCTGTGCAAAGGTGTGCAAAGGTCTAGTTCTGATGTTGTTTAGATGTTTCATGATGTGATTTCGATGCATGAATAGTCTTTACAATGAGTTTACAATGAGTTTATAATGAGTTTACATTTGTGTGGTTGGAATTGTGAGCTCAATAGAAAATGCCTGCCAATCACGCGCTGAAACGACTCTGACTCAAACGTTAGAATGAGTGCCGCAGTATTTTTCCGTCATCTTTTATCTCGTCTTTGCGCGCACCGAGCACATTCTGTGTACTTGTCACAGTGTAACTTGTTTGCGTTGTTGTTTTTCCGCCGAGATACGACGGAATCATGAGAAATCCTCTCTCCTTGAACGTGCGAGGACGTTTGGATTGCCAAAAAAGCATTAAGATCTACATTTTGAGTCAGTAGAGCTTCAATTGTGGTTGAAGCTCTTTGGTTTCGAGCTAAATCATGGAGCAAAGAGATGTTCCAACTGTTTCGTTGACGTATTAAGTGCTAATTCCTGCGTTTGTGATCCCATCCACACGTTTATTTTAGTTTTAAGTAAGAAAAATAAATGTACTGTTACTGACAATACTGAGGAACAGGAAATCGCACACAAAGAGCACCAAAAAAGGCTGTTGTTTTTGGCATTTTCAAGACAAAATAATAGTACTTAACTGTTATGAAAAGGTCAAATTTGGTTATGTTTGTGTTCTTTTTTTTTAGTATTGATACTTGCTCCAATTATTAACCACTTTCCACACTAGTTTTAGTAGAACTTGCTATCTGATCGCTGATTCTTTTGACAAGGAGTGAATGAATCATACAAACCACACACAAGATCTACGTAGCTCGAAATCGGAAATAATCGAATAACTAGGGCTGAAACGAACGATCATTTTGGTCATCGATCTGTCTAGCGATTATTCAAAAGTCACGTGATGAAAATTGTTTTAAGAAATTGGACCCAGGTGGAGCTAAAGTGAAGCCGTTTGATGATCCTGGTGGAGCACGTTTATGGACTGAAGAGAGACATAAAAATACACTGAATTTACACATTTTCCACCTCATTTTCATGGAATTACGGCTCAATTTCTGTCATAAAACGTGTTTTCATGTTTTGGAACACGTGTAAAGTTGCGATGAATCTATTAACCTGTTGCAGACCCTACAAATAAACAAAACAAACCCGTCCATCGATCCGTTCTTTTTCCACTGCGCGTTTGTTTACATTGGAGCGCTGTCAGATCGACCTCTCCCATCCACGCGCTCGCTGTGCCTGATGGAAGCCCACTGGGGAACCGTATCAGCGCTCGCACAGCCGCTCTAAATGGACCCACCGCAAACACGCGACGCTGCAGCGCCTCCGAAAGTCCCCGTTGGTTTAGATGGCGGTGTAGATTTACTCGCGCGGCCATAATTCGGGGCTGTAGGTTCAGCTGGAGCGGTGCCACGAGAAGAGGAATCACAATAGAGCTGGAGCTGTCAAACAACGTAACACGAGGAGCGGTGTCACGAAAAGAAACGAGGTCAGGTCTTTCACCAAATCGGGTTAAAATGTGGGTTTATTTATGCTTCAAGTTGGTTCAAGATTTCAACATTTTTTTAAAGTATTTATTCATTGAAATGCAGTTGTCCTGGTCTAGATCATGCATAAAGATGTTGTAAGGTTGAAAGGAGGAAGAGCATAATTAAAGACTTTAATACACAGTTGACTATTGTAATCATCTTCAAAAGTATTTATTTTATTCATTTATATATAAAAAAAAAAGTGATAATTAAAAATGATCTGAAGGTGAAAAAGAAAATCTGAAAGTAAAATAAAGATGTGAAAAATTGGAAACCGGTCAACTTTAAGGAATCATTTAATTATCATCATTAAAACTTGCATTATTTTTTTCCTCTTACTTTTTTAAATAAAAAAAATAAAAAATGTATATGTCTTTAAAAAAAAACCTTTATGCTCCTAAAACATGAACATTCTAGGTCTAAATAAAATCCATTGATGTTAAACTACCAAAATGGAGCTCAACAGTCACTGCACCGCACAAAAGTAATGTGGTAACTCAACCCCACATTATATTTATTATTAAAATCTGTTTCTGAAACTTTAAAAACAGCTCAGTTCAAAACATTTAGCCAATTTTTTACTTTCAAATGTGCTTTTCAGGCTGAAAACCACCGCGTTAGCAGCGTTATGCAGTTAGCCTCCGTCGTGCCTTTAAACTCTTTATAGTAATTCACAGAAAGTCTATGGGAAACTCCAATGGAAAATTTGCTTCCGGGAAACTCAGTCAAAAGTGGGCGGGACTGCTCGGCTCCAAAGTCATTAGTTGCATTTTTACTCACTAAGTCAATTTACTGCGAAGTGAGGGCCATAAACAGTTCAAAAGCTCCAAATCCCTTTTTTTTTTTTTTTATATATATAATCGTGCGAGTTATTGAGATAAACGCTGTGAAGTTGAAGTTGAATGTTGCCGCGGCGCAGACAAGACGGCAGCTTGGTTAATGTTTTTTAATCAGGATGAAAAAAGAAGTCCTCAGTCCGTCCCCGAGTGCAGCAGCTCCCCCTCCCATCCCCCCCTTCGCCTCTGCATACCCAGCATTCCTCTAGAACAAATGTTCACTTGTGGCTCTAGTGCCTTCAATGGACTGATGGTAGGTGTGAGACTGATTCACTATTAAAAAAATACATGGACTCACACCCAATAAAGTGCGGTTTATGTTGTCGTTGAAAGTATTCGTCGGTTTTAGTCAAAGTCGCTGTTGAAATCGCTGAAATGCCATCGGCGCAAGCGAGTTTTGCTTTTGCATTCAAAGCAGAAATGAAAGCAATTAAACTGCTTTTTACAAATAAATACTCCTGGTTTGCCCTTTGTATTATCAAGCTGAATTAGCCGCGGCATGTCTGTTGAGAAATGCAAGTTATGGATTAAACCGTAAGCCAACTCGCCGAATGGGGTCAGGGCAGTTTTGCATCGCTTTGGAGGAAGAGAGACGAGACTTTCTGTTCAGTTCTTTACGGAGGAAAGTAAAAGCAAAAATGGATGGTTAAATACAGTTTGACTCCAGGGCTGGACAAACATTAGTCTCCTTTACAGTGTATTTGAAGAGAGTCAAGAATAGTAAGTTTTAAACGACGGCACACTGTCTTTTTATGCATACAAAGTTCAATTTAGTGGTAAATTTATTCCTGTTTTGGTCACACTTTGGTTTAGTCTTGGTTTTCTACTGGTTAAGATCCTTTTACTTCTGATTTCAGTCCTACTTCACGGTCGGTTTGTTCTTAATATTATCTTGAAATGAATCCACCTTTAGACTTGTTTTAATCCCGGTTTGGATCTGGTTCAGGTCGAGTCCCAGTATAGGTTATTAGATTATTTCTGTGTTGCGTCCTGGTGTAGATTTAAAAAAAAGAAAAAGAAAAAAAGGTGAATTGATTTTCATGATTATTTCAGTCACAAGTCTAAGCCTAAATGTAAAGTGCTTCTTTATCTGGATTTTTACCTCACATTAACTTTAGTTCGTCATTTAGAAAGCTTGATTTCACCAGTGTGTTCAATGTGAAGGAAAACTGGATTCCAACATATTGACGATAATGACAAATTGTAAATTTTTCCTCTCCAATAATCGTTACACAACTAATCATCAAATCCCTGGTCCTGGTTCTGTCCTCTTTTGCCTGGTAGCCAAGATTTAGACCTGATAGTTCTGATTTAGACCTGGTGGTAGTCCTAATTTAGACCTGGTAGTCCTGATTTAGACCTGGTAGTCCCGATTTAGACCTGGTAGTCCTGATTTAGACCTGGTGGTAGTCCTGATTTAGACCTGGTAGTCCCGATTTAGACCTGGTAGTCCTGATTTAGACCTGGTAGTCCCGATTTAGACCTGGTAGTCCCGATTTAGACCTGGTAGTCCTGATTTAGACCTGTAGTCCTCATTCTAGACCTTGTGGTAAGTCCTGATTTAAACCTGGGTATAGTCCTCGATTCAGACCTGTAGTCCTGATTAGACCTGTGTAGTCTAATTTAGACCTTGCGAGTCCTGATTAGACCTGGGTGATAGTCCAAGTTTAGACCTGTGTATCCTGATTTAGAAGACCTGGTGGTAGTCCCTGATTTAGACCGTGTAAAGTCCTAGATTTTAGACCTGAGTCCAGTTCCTGATTTAGACCTTCTGGTAGTCCAAATTTAAGACCTGTAGTCCGATTTTAGACCTGTAGTCTGGATTCAGACCTGGTGGTAGTCTAATTTCCTGGGCATTGATTTAGACCTGTGGTAGTCCTAGATTCAACTGCGCTAGTCCTGATTTAGTACCTTGTGCGAGTCCTGGATTTAGACCTGGTGAGTCTGAATTTAGAACCTGGAGTCCTGATCTTAGGACTTCGTGGTAGTCCTAATTTAGACCTTGCTTCCTAGATTTAGACCTGGTCAGTTTCCTGATTCAGAACCTGTGGTAGTCCGATTTAGACCTGGCAGTCCTGATTCAGACCTGGTGGTAGTCCTAATTTAGACCTGGCAGTCCTGATTTAGACCTGGTAGTCCTGATTCAGACCTGGTGGTAGTCCGATTTAGACCTGGCAGTCCTGATTCAGACCTGGTGGTAGTCCGATTTAGACCTGGCAGTCCTGATTCAGACCTGGTGGTAGTCCTAATTTAGACCTGGCAGTCCTAATTTAGACCTGGCAGTCCTGATTTAGACCTGGTAGTTCCGATTTAGCCCTGGTTTAGATCCTGTCTAGTCCTGTTCAGAGGAGGTGAGTCGCTGTGAATCATTTGGGTTGCAGCATCTTGAGAAATACGTTTTCGCCGCGTCGTGCCCGTCATCATCGTGCCTCTGGTCTCGTCCTGCACAGATAAGATCGCCCGCCGTCCCGTTAGACCGCATTGTTTCTACGGCGATGATGAATCTCACCGCGGAAACGTGACAAGAGGCAGGTTCCTCACGCTTCTTAATCCTCTGCCCAGTTCCACACAGGTTAACTGAGCTTCACTGCAGAATTAGGGCTGGGCAGTGTGTCAAAAATGTAGATACTATTGTGAATCGAAGTATTTTGTTTAATAGTGAAAAATGCTACAAAAAGAGCTGATTAAAAAATAAAATGAAGGACATTTTTGTAAAGTAAATGTACGAGCTGATGTTTCTGCACTTTTGCGATTTATTTGACAGAGATTTCACATTGGTTTGATAATTAAACCTCAAATAACAGAGAAAAAAAAAGACGATATTGGAGATTATTGTGATACGTGATATGGCTGTTAAATAGTGCCTGATTACAATATTTGAATATACTTTTTGATCCAATACTTTCAGACAGACAGAAGAAGGAAAATCATTAATACAACTTGCCTTTTCAACGTTTTTATTTTAGAATCTGTAAATTACTGCCAGAGGTGTTCTTGCGACGTATTTAGTCCGTTATGATATTGATTATTGCATCACCCATTATTACAATATTGATCCAAACCTAGTCTTACTTTACTTATACGTTTCAATATCTCCACACTTCAAAACAAACGGAACTTCAACACAGCTCGGCACGGCCACAATAGAGCAGTTCGAAGGAGGTTAAAACGATGCCTGTAAGCGTTAAACGATGAGAAGTGTGCCGTTTGACATTGTGAGAGGGTGGATGTACTTTAAAAACACAGAGGAGCACCTCATGGATCACCGCCTAATGATGTCACCAGGTTGAACCAAGCATTTTTGAGCTCCGGTTATGGAGATGATCTGAAAAGGATTATTTATGAATGCATGAATGGAAAGTAACGTGGGTAAAGTCAGCTATTATTTCTCTGTTTTGTATTTATTTATGAATTTAATTTATTTATTGAATGCATTTTTATTTATTATAAACACAACGCAAAATAAACAACAAACACAGGATACTAAAACACAAATAGAACATTCAATAAAATACATAAAAACACATTTATACTTGCAATATGAGATACAATTATATAAAACACATTTATACATACAATATGAGATACAATTATATAAAACACATTTATACAGCCAATATGAGATACAATTATATAAAACACATTTATACATACAATATGAGATATAATTATATAAAACACATTTATACATACAATATGAGATACAATTATATAAAACACATTTATACATACAATATGAGGTAAAATTATATAAAACACATTCATACATACAATATGAGATATAATTATATAAAACACATTTATACATACAATATGAGATAAAATTATATAAAACACATTTATACATACAATATGAGATACAATTATATAAAACACATTTATACATACAATATGAGATAGAATTATATAAAACACATTTATACATACAACTGGACTGGCTTTCTACTGCACGAGACTTTTAAATACATTATTAACCAAATAAAGGCTATTATTTGCTGTCTGAATGCTTCTAGACAGAGAATATTTACAAATAAAACATATTATTGATGGAAAAATCTGAAATTGGCCTAGATACAATCGTGATGCTCAAAATGCGACCGCAATTATCTTTTGTATTCAACTTTTTTTGCAATTAATTGTTGCTGCCTTAGAAGTAAAAAACACAACTCCACGTACATTTTGGAAGAGGAACATTAAAACACGTCTCAAAGCGCGCAAAATATCAATGCATTGAAATAGTTTTATGCCCGTCGTTTCTGGCGTTTGCGCGCCCCTTTCGGCCCGTTCCGAGCAGGTAATCCCCTCGTTACTATGCCAGTCCAGTCCTGCCCTCGAGTGCGTCCCGCTGCCAATGTGAAGTGGCCACTCGCGCCCGGTGCCTCACATAAACCGCTGATTTCTTGGAGGACATAATGGTTTTAATGGGCCGTCGTTGTAAGTGCGGCGGGCAAAGAGGATTTGTTGGGCAGTAACTTTCCCCCCGGCCCCCCCCCCAACCCGGCCCCGCCATGCAGACGAGCGGCGTTTTGTGTTGACTCGTGGTCGGGCCGTGTTTCCTGGGGGTGCGATTTACGATTATGGGCCTTAAATGTTTGTGTAGGGATTGGTCGCGGTGAGGGGCGGAGGAGAAGCGCGGCAGGGGAAATTTACGGCCGTGAAGTCGAGCTGAACTGAAACGTCGTGTCGTGGTTCAGATATGTTTCGCACGCATTTTGAAACCCGTCCACTGTTCAGGAGCGTTAACATTTGAAAACGCTATGGACGATACGTCGATCCATCAGATTTAGGTGTTTTAATCTCCTTGAATTTTTTCTTTGTGAATTTAAAATCTGATGTGACAGTTTATCTTTTGAGATGGGGCTGAAACAGGTTCATTAATTCAATAAAAGCATGATGATATAGTTATGGAAATTGTACTTTAGTGTTCAAATAATCATAAAAAACTATGCAAACGTGCTCTGTGCTGAGAGAAGAGGTTTTATGACTCAAACATAGCAGTAATCGCAGTAAAAATACACAATTATGTCTGTTGGAATCCTCTCAAAATGCATATTCTCGTACAACTACTTGATTAATGAAATAAAATAATCGCTTTGAAATAAGTTGGGGCCGCATGATTACTCGTTAGGTTGTCGGTTGTTCTAATATCATATTTTTTGGATTCGATCCGATCCGTGGCCGATTCCGAGCGCCTTTACAATACCAAAGCGTGTCTGAATTAAAAACAACAATGGAGGCTCGTATGCAGTCCATATTAACGCTGTTGTCCATGCATTTCATGCTTCTGCGTCTTGTTCCTCTCTAAAGTTTCAGTTCCAGTTTATTTGAGCAGTATGCACGTTTCATTACGTTATGTTTCAGTAGTGTATTTATGCACAAAAAGGAAGAAGGAAGAAGTGTAAACGTAAATACCCCAAAGGCTACTCAAAGTGCTAACTCAAATTTGTTTTCGGTTAATATGTGTTTGAAGTGTTAGCAGAGCTTCTACAGTTGGTATTCAAGCTGTTCTGGGGGTTAGCATTAGCCACATAGCGTAAACTCTGTACTACACATCCTCCTTTAGCGAAATACAGTGCGATATTGGATGAGTTGATCGGAGTACTCGCCCATACCTGAATTATGTGGGGTACCTTCACTAGGGGTGTGCCAAAATATTGAAATATCGATATATATCGTGATGCTAAATTTGGTGACACAGTATCAATGTCTGGGCTGCTGTATCGATACATCGCCATGAGTCATTTTTGGTTATTTTTTCCCGAATTATTTTGCGACCGCATTACAAATTTTGTTGCTTGTTTAGAGAAAGGAAACTCGATTTTTTTTTACGCAAAACATTTGACATTTTGACAGTTTTGATGATTAAAACGCGCGTGTTCCTTTTCGAGTTTGCGCAGGTCGTGGTTATAAAAATTTTGATATATCGCAGCAGATATCGCAAAATCGGGATATTAGCGCTGACTGACTTTAGCGCTGACTGACTTTAGCGCTGACTGACTTTAGCGCTGACTGCCTGTAGCGCTGACTGACTTTAGCGCTGACTGACTTTAGCGCTGACTGACTTTAGCGCTGACAGACTTTAGCGCTGACTGACTTTAGCGCTGACTGACTTTAGCGCTGACTGACTTTAGCGCTGACAGACTTTAGCGCTGAGTGACTTTAGCGCTGACTGACATTAGCGGCTGACTGACTTTAGGCGCTGACTGACCTTTTAGCGCTGACTGATTTAGCGCTGACCTATGTGTTAGCGCTGACAACTAGACTTTAGCGCTGACTGACTTTAGCGAGCTGACTGACTTTAGCGCTGACTGACTTTAGCGCTCTGGACTGCGCACTGTATAGCCCTGACTGACTAATTAGCGCGTGACTTGACTTAGCGCTGACTGACATTTAGCTGCTATGGCCACAGCTGACTTTGATAGCGAACTGACACATCGCGCCTACTTTTTTTAGCCTGACTGACTTTAGAGTGACTGACTTTAGCGCTGACTGACTTTAGCGCTGACTGACTTTAGCGCTGACTGACTTTAGCGCTGACTGACTTTAGCGCTGACTGACATTAGCGCTGACTGACTTTAGCGCTGACTGACTTTAGCGCTGACTGACATTAGCGCTGACTGACTTTAGCGCTGACTGACTTTAACGCTGACTGACTTTAGCGCTGACTTTTTCGGTGCGTTGCTGTTGTTTTTTGCGCGACGCTGGCGAAAACAGCTGCTGCCGCGTCCGGACAGCTCCCAGAATTACGAGCGAACGGCGAACACTGAGCCGTATCCGCACGCATGCCAGTCAAACGTTGTCACGGGTGGTGGACCTCGAAGGCGCGTTGCTCAAAGGCGCGTTGCTCAATCCAGATGCGTCTCAATGACATCCCCAGGCGCCTCCAGTGACATCAGCCGCTCAGGTATGTGTCAGCGTGGCCCCCAGCTCTGAAAGTTACGGCCCAATGGAAATGGAGTTGAGTCAGCAGCAGTAGGCGCTGTACTGAACTGTAAGGGCATTTTGAACGTTAAAAAAAACAACTTCTACAGTGTTCATTCATTCATTCAGTTGTGTTCCACCCGTTCCTGGTCCTTTCATTGTACTATTTATTCCAATTAAATAGTACAATTTATTTTATTTCAGACAAAGACACAATTTACACATTCTTAAAATCAAATCAAACTTTCTGAATGATCCATTTGACATAAACGGTAAGATTAAAAAAAGCACTTTACATTTAGGTTTTCTTTTTTGATGAAAGTCTGAGCAGAAATGACTTTGTTTTGCCTCTAAAATGTGTTTTAATTGAACTAAAAAAAGACCCAATTCCCAGTAACTTTTCTAAAAAACTGAATAAAAAATAAAATTTCTTCTAAAAACGTCATGATTATCATTGTTTAGTCTTTACAATTATACTTTGACTAGGGATGTCAAGATTATCAGGTTAATCGATAATTGGGATTATTCAGGTTACAATATAATCGTGAAGAACCAAAAAATTATAATTGTGACAATTTTAAATAAAGTATTTTTTGTTCAATATGCTGCTCAAAAATAGACCTAAATGTCAATCACTTTTTTTTTGTCTGGCTTTTTGTGTCACATTTAACTTGATTTTGTCGTTCAGAAAGTTCGTAAATCTGGTCACAAATTTACGGAACAGTAACGTGGTCAGACAATGGGAATTAATTAAATCAAATGAAAGATTTCACGGTAGTTTGGTCACGGTCTCAGTAATAATCGTGAATAATCGTTAAATCATGATGTTTTTCAAAACACATCCCGTACTGTGCATCGCATTGCAAACGCGAGCATCTAGAGCATTTGCCCCTAGCGTTTGACCATCCCGGGACCCTCCGCCACCAGCCCACAGGTAGTCGTTTATGGCTTGCCTCCTGTTTACCGTCTGCTGAATGTCTGTGGCTTCATCTCCAAACAAGGCCTGGGAAAGACTCGGAGGCACCAGACCATTGGCTACAAGGCCGTTGTTTGGACAATGTGGAGAGAGGGGGGGTTGATCTCTGTTTAGAAGATCCAACAGCAGCACCTGTCCCAGATAAGGTTGCAGTCGGGCCGGCTCAGCAATGCCAGCGCGGACCGCCGTATCCCGATCGGCGCTGGCTTCATCTCCCACAAACGTTCTGACCTTGCATTTCGTGGCGGGAGGAGGAGGAGGAGACGGGAGGGTTTTTTCGGAGCTTAGCATTTTTCGCATTCGGGACCGAGCGGAGTCGCAGAGACAATGCGTCTCCGATCGCGGCCTTGCTGAGTCCGCGGCTGTTTTTGATTTAAGAACTGGAAGAACGAAGTAGCTGGAGCAAACATTGCTGTCGGTTGGTGTTATATTTGTGTTGTCGTGAACGCTAAAAGGCCTTGTGGTTGTAAAAACATCCCTCATTCGTCTTTGAACGGTCCATTGGTCCAAAAGCTTTCAAATGTAGTCTTTTTTGAACAATAAAAAGTCATTTTCTTTAAACAAACGGAACAGGAACATGAGTCACGCTTGATTCGTTGTAATTTTTTCCGGTATAAATGAATTAAATCCAATCAAAATGAAGCATTCCGTTGCATGACTATCAAGGAAAGGTCCAATCCTGTTCTTTTTTTTGTATGAATGGATACTTAATCAAAATAATAATCTAATTTGAATGCTAATTTTTCACAATGTCAAATGTCGGTGTTACGATAAAAAAACACCACGATTTAACGATTATTCACGATTATTATTGAGACTGTGACCGAACAGCAACAGCAGTCTTTAATTTCCTTTCGTTCTCGTGGTCTAACATGTCGCTATTTCTCAAGTTCGTGACCGACTTTACGAAATCGAACTATCTGAAAGACAAAATAAAGTTAAATTTGACAAAACAGACAGTTAAAAAAAAGCTATTTACATTTAGGCCTATTTTTTTTGACCATCGATTGAACTAAAAAGATTTGATTTTGCTTCTAATTATTTTTTGGTTCCTACGATTCTATTGTGACCTGAATAATCATGACTATTGATAATTAGTATAAAGTAGTGTCTGAATATTTTTGACAACCCTAAAATACTGCGTTGGACCGAAGCATGTGGACATATACCTGTACAGTACTTTAGATACATGTTGTGCTGGGCGGTACTGAATACCTCTTGTGTCTTAGTTTAGGTTTAATTTTCAAACAAATGTTAAATATCATTGAATCTCAAAAGTGCAGAAATATCACCGTATTTGAAAGTTCACCAGGTTTTTTATTTTTAATTGTTGCATTTTTTTATTATTAACGATAACCAACACTCATTAACAGTCACAATATTGCATACATTTTGATTTATTATGCACCTCTGCATCATATACACATTGATATTAACATCCTAAACACTCTTTTCAACAGTTAAAAACATCATTTGAACAGATTTGATCGATCATTGAGATGTATTTTGATGTTTTTAGCACGCTCGAGCTGACCCTCCAGGTCAGACAAAACCAGCAAACCAGGTTTAAACTTGTACAAACCATGAATTAAACCAGAAAACAAGAAAAAAAATCTACAACAATAACATTTGGAAGGTGGGACGCGGGCCGGATCAGGTCGTTTGGCGGGCCTGATCTGGCCCCCGGGCCTTAAGTTGAATAGCCCTGCTCTAGACTATAAAACAAAAATAAAGTACATTATCAATATATAACTTTTGCCTCTGGGGCCCAGTAGCAGATGCCCCTGTGGTTGGGGGACCCCTGGATTAAAGTACACAATCAGCACGGGTTCAACTGTCTTGCCTGTCGTGTGCATGGTTAATCTCAAACTAATCGAAATCGCAATGCGAATGAGCAATATTATTATACTATTGTACGACTATTATACGATACATTTTGTGCGCAAAGCGTCAGGATTGTGCAAAAATGTGTCTGTCGTTCAAACATCGTTCAAAACCGGAATTAACCATAAAACCGAACCACACACGTGCAGAGATATCACTTCATGCTCTTGTGTGGAAGACCAGAGAGTGAAAAGAAGAACAAAAAACAAAACAAAATCACAAATAGACATCAACCAACATAAACAAAATCATAACACAAATTAACTTAAATGTTTTTGTTCATTTCCAATTTTAGCCCGGATGTAATTTTTTGTCTGTCCCGATGTCAGTCCAGTCCTTAGCCGTTGTGCGACGTTCGTGGAAGCCATTTCTCCTGCAGCCAAAAGTACATTCCGAAAAGTATCCGTTAACTGTGTCCTCGGCAGGAGTTTTGAGGCCCAAGTACGTCGTTTTAAAGTTTAGAGGGATGACAATATCAAAAAAGCAGTCTGCCGTGCATCGCAAACTTCGGTCCAATATCCCCGAGTGACAGGACACGCCCAGAACACGTGATTTGCCCCCTGGTGGTGACGTCTGCAGGTAATAAGTAAATAAGTTAATTCACAGATACCATTTCAGTCTTCAAATGTTTTCTTTTCAATCGCGACATTTATTTGCGCGTTGTTGTGTTGTGTTGTGTAGTGTCGTGTCGTGTGTTGCGCATACCTGCGTCGTACTCTGTAGCTCTCGGGGCCAATCACAGCTCACTCAAGCGAATACTTTGGATAAGCCGGATTGTACATTTGACTAAACCGACCGCTCGCCTGGGCTGAACGGGTGCTACTTCAAAATGCCTCGGGCGGTTCTCAAACTGCGGTCGGGGGCGTCACTGCGGCGTTGTCAGCGGCTGATAAGATGCCGATTTAAAAAAGCTCAAATGCGGCGTTTTTTCAGATAACAACCGCTCTACATTATGCAAAGTACTCGTAGTACTAAGTACTAGTACGAGCAGGTAAAAAACAAACGCCAGTCTTTGTCTAGTTTCAGTTCTGTTTTAGTTCTATTTTTAGCAACACAACATCTCCCTCCTTTTCTCTTTCTCTCTCTCTTTCTCTCTCTTTCTCCCTCCTTCTCTCTCTTTCCCCCTCCTTCTCTCTCTTTCCCCCTCCTTCTCTCTCCTCTCTCTTTCTCCCTCCTTCTCTCTCTTTCCCCCTCTTTCTCTCTCTTTTCCCTCCTTTTCTCTTTCCTCTCTCTCTTTCTCTCTCTTTACTTCTCCCTCCTTCTCTCTCTTGTCCCCCTCCTATCTCTCTCTTTCTCTCTTCCTCTCTTCTCTCTCTTTCCCTCTCTCCTCTCTCTTTTTCCCTCCTTCTCTCTTTCTCTCTCTCTCTCTTTCTCCCTCCTTCTCTCTCTTTCTCTCTTCCTCTCTTCTCTCTCTTTCCCTCTCTCCTCTCTCTTTTTCCCTCCTTCTCTCTTTCTCTCTCTCTCTCTTTCTCCCTCCTTCTCTCTCTTTCTCTCTTTCTCTCTTCTCTCTCTTTCCCTCTCTCCTCTCTCTTTTTCCCTCCTTCTCTCTTTCTCTCTCTTTCCCTGTCTTTCTCTCTCCTTCTCTCGCTGCTCTTAACACTTAACACTGTATTATGAAAGTGTAATATCTTTTAATGGGGAAAATGTCCACAAAATGTTGCATATAACAGGAAAACAGGAAGCTGTGAATAATCTCCATGGAGACCAGCAAGTGAGAGACTCTCCACCAGAAAAGTGACACAGTGAACTTTTTATTAACTGTAATTTGGTATTAAAAATGATTTAATCCTTATTTAGTCAACATTTTTTAGTATTTTTGCTTTCCGTTTGTTGCATAAATCAGTGTTTCCCAACTCGGGGTACGCGAACACTTACCAGGTTGGTTTCAGGTGAAATTATTATTATCTGTAGTACATTTTGCATCTTTTTGGACACACACACACACAGTGACAAACCGGCTCTGTACAACGCTGCTGCTGTTGTCCTTTTTTCAGACACAATAAATGAGTTCTTGACAGTATATACCACTCGTAAACTCTTTTATTTGCCTGTAACCGGAGTTGGGGGGGCTCGTAGTGTGAGACAAAGCTTCGTCGAGACTAAAAAAAGACCACCTGCTTCCTCCGGTACAAAGGTAAACGTTCCTGAGGCGTTTTCCCATCTGTGTCGGAGCCGCTCGGGCCTGTCCCGTGTGTCCAGACAGGCCACTGAACGTCCGCTGTTATCAGAGGAGGAAGGACAGTCGCACTCAGGAGGATGGGCCCAACTGCAGGCTTAGCAGGGGCTTTTATCTGAACGCTAAACAGACAGCGAGGTGTGGCAAAAGGGAATACGTTTTTGGAGTGTTCCTTTTTCTTTAAAAAAAAATTCGTATTAATTAATCCTTTACAGTGTTCGTACATACTTTTAGCAAAATACAGCATCGTCTATCATGTTTACAATTATATGGAAACAAAAATAATTATAATACAAATAAAATAATAAATAAATATAAAATAATAAAAATTGTAATAATAAAATATTATTAAATTTATTATTTTTACAATATTTTATTGTAATAAAAAAACAAATATAGATAATAATAATAAAATACAAATAATAAATAAAATAGAATAAAAAATAAATAAGTAGTAAATTCATTAATAAATTAAGTTAAATTAAGTTTTAAAAAATTATAATATAAAAATCTAATTAAATCTGAAAAAAGCAGAGGTAAATCACCATAATAATGAATAATACTAAAAAGTCAGACGATATTCTGTAATTTAATCAGAAATGTATTAGTTGAGGTTTGATTAACAGACAAATGTGAAATGTTTGTAAATTAATCACAAAAGTACAGAAATATCACTAAATGAAAGTTTGCAACATAAATGTTTTCTCATTATTACTTTTAATCAGCTCTTCTTGACATTTTTACTACAAGGTTAAGTGTCTTAACCTGATTCATTAACATTTGAAAAAACACTTGCCGTTTAATACATTCTCATAAATTAACTGAAATATTAAGGTTTTCTATTGTATGTGCAGTAAAAATGCTTTGATAATGACTTCCGATGACACGAATAGTCTTTATATCGAAAACACACAAATCTGTAATATTTTTTCTTACTTACACCATAAATATTAACATTTTTGATACTGTTTATACTATGTTGTGGTTTATAATCTTGTCAATTGCGTTTCTATTCAAAGTACCATTCAAATCCAACTTTTTAACTGACTAAAAAACCGCATGTTCACCAATAATCGACCTTAAAATGAGGACGTGCTCGACCCACACTTCCATCACAAAGAGGACTGTTCAAATTCAAGGTTTCTCTTTCATATTCCCGAGCCGTCACTGACAAACTGGGCTCGTCGGTGAAAACATCTACTACTTTCAAGCCCGCGCGCTTGGCCCCAGCCTTCTCCCGCGCACCTGGAGTTCGCCCGCGGCCGACTCCCACTTTTGTCATGTTTTCCTGGAAAGGGAATGATCCAAGAAAGAGGCATGAGTCAGCGTGAGCGACGGTGCTGTAATGTTTCACTACTCAGCGAAAAAAAACAACAACAAAACACCACAAATGAGTTGGTATTTTGGAAAATCTTTACAATGCACTCCCCATAGATTCGATGTAGCAAGATTTGAGTGTTTTTAGTCCCAGCTATTGTTGTTATTCCAGGAAAGGTTTGGGCTAAAGTGGTATTTCTAACACTAAACAACGGTTATGAGTTAAGAGTTATGCCATGTTGAACTGTGAACAGCTCTTTTCTGTGAACCAGGCCGATACAGTGCTGTTTCGTGCGTGTCCTTGGGTCATTTTCGACAGCAATTAGAAACGATTTCGAAAAACGCTGTCTCTCATTTTCTAAAACAGACGATACTATGGTTTTAGTCTGGCTCTGATCAGCTGAAAATAGATTAACTAGATTAGATTAACTAAACGGAATCGTCACTTTTCAGATTTTGTTTTTGTGTCATTTTTGTTCAACTGATTTTGGATTAAAGGCCTAAAAACCAAAGAGCGAACCGTAAGCGGATTCTTATTGAAAGGATTTAGCAATGTTTTTTTGTTTTTTTTTAATGCTGTTATTTTCCATAAAATCAGACACCGTAAAAATAATCGCTGTAACATGTATTCCTCATAAATTTAAAGGTGCGCTCTGTAGCTTTTCCGGTGGAGCGTCAGCTGTCTGGAACGTTCCCTAGTAGAGCATTAAACTTATCCATTTCTTTTTTCCCCCCTTCCCCAAGAATGTAAAACACAGAACACAGAACAACACAGAACGCCACCAGAGAGCGAAAACCTAAATAAAGAGAGCACAAGAGAAACCATACTTCAAAAGAAACAAAATAAGAGTCTCATTTGGTCCGAAGTCTGTCAAATTAATTCAAAACATATCAGTTTCCACGAGGACAAGAAGGTAACGCCGCCAGACAGTTACACGGATGTTTTTCAAGGTGATTTGACCTGTAATTGTATAAATGCAAGATAAACTTCAAGCCATACTGTGGAATATTCCAGGTTAACGTGCCTCTGACAGGTTGGCCCACTCATTGAACTAAAAGGCAAAATTTAAGATAAATATATATATTTTTTAAATTTAAAAAAAAAATCATTTTATATCCCGGAAAAAAAAAATTTTGGTCAGGTTTATAATTTTACTTCCTGGTTGTAATTGATGACATCACACCAGGGAATTACCCAGCAACCACTTCGCCAAAACTCATATAATGCCACATTCTTAAAAACGTGACGAATAAAAATAATTGAGACCTTTATTTAATCGAATTAGCATCAAAAAAGTTGTGTATTTTGTGTAAATCATGCATAAACTTTGGATGGAGTGAGTGTCCCTGTTGTGATGTCACTTCCTGTCATTTTCTACAGATTTTTCAACTTTTCTCCACGAACAGCAACTCGATTCATGTAAAACAAAAAATGATATGTACAACAGGTATAAACACACCAAATAAAGTCAAAATTAGAGCATCATAAAAACCTGTCATACGCCCTTTAAAGCGACAACATCTCCATGGAGACAAGTAGGTGGGGAAAACATAAAGCAGAAACCCATGAAAAAGGGTCATTGTTCTAGCCGTTTTGAAACTCTTACTGTCGTTTCTGTGGCGCCTTTGTTTTCCCTCAGAGCCAGTGTAGCGAGCGCTGGGTTTGGAGTGAAGATTTCAATCGCCCGAGACCGAGAAGCCTTTCTATTGGGCCGTGTCTATCTCCCCCTCGCTGCACACAAGCTCTGTGCAGCGTTAGAGCGAGGGGGGTGGGGGGTGGGGGGGGGATCTTCCTTGAAACAATACAGCTCGGCTCCGTTATCTCGGCCTCAACAACAGCACGGCCCCCCGCCATCGACAGTCGACGTCCAGCGCCTCCGTTTGATGCCGTTGTTGTGACAGGAGTCAGTTGCCGGTGGTGATTTTGGCCTGCAATCGCTTTTTGAAACGTCGCAATTTATACACAGCAAAGGGAGCAAGATTGAACAGTTATAATGTCTTTAACAGTCAACAGTTTTTGTATAAATGCTCAGTTTAATGCCCTGAAATGCTTGGAATTCTTTTCTTAGTTTAGCAATTCAATTTCCTCTCAAGGTTTCGTTGAATCAGTTTTTTGTTAGATTGCAAATCTTTGGTTTTGCTGTGATCGGTCGTCATTCCACATATTTTCCACAAAAAAACGTATAAATTGTGTTTTAAATTATACATCCGCCGCAAAGGTCCAGCACAGGCCTTTCTTGTGTAGAGCAGTGCCCTCTCGACCTCTATTTTAAATGCAGGGAATAGACTTTTTCGCAGTTTATAACCAGGGTTAATTGAGAAGAATACTACTAATCTGAGTAGTAAACAGATTATATTATATTGTATTACATTGGTTCAGAGTCTCCGGGGTTGATGAATGTTTTGCAGAAGTTGTCCACGATAAATCAATAGAAATTAGTTTGAAATTGAATGTTTTATAATGTCAGAATATTGGAAAATCAGCCTATTTGGAGGAAAACATGTAACAGTCTTTTGAACAGAGTGTAGTTTCAGTATCCAACAGAAACCATCCTTAACTTTGTGTAATTCACGCATTTTTTTCCCCTTAAATTTGATTATTCCCTCAAATGCAAAATACGTGTAACACTGGCTGATCATTATCTGTTTTCTGGAGTTATCAGATTATTGAAACAACTGATTTTTCACCTGCGCAGTTTTGACAAGAAAAATTATAATTAAATAAATTAAATTAAATAAAAAATAATTTCAGCAAGGGAAAATTATGCAAAAATGTTAAAACCCCAAATAGTTTATTATTATTGTTATTATTATTATTATTATTATTATTATTATTATTATTATTATTATTATTTATTTTTTTTTTTATGTCTTTGTCTTCCAGATACAACAGTTACTTTAAACTCCATGGATTAATTGCGGTTTTTGATGATCAGATGACTCTTTTGCTCGTAAACACACACCAAAATTCAGTCCTAATTATTGGATCGTCTGAATATTGTCTTACTTTTTTTTCGCCTTAACACGACTCATAAAGACGGTTCCCTCTGTCCTACCTACTAATCTCATTAATTCATGTCACATCTGTTGTTTACTCACTCACTCGCGATTCATTAAGGAGTTTCGTTTGTTGCCGTTGCCATAGCGCTGATTTCCTTCATCCCTAATTTGGCTTTTCCTCACGTCTCTCAAAAACAGTTTGATTAGCACGGCTCCTTCCTCTTTTAGCGCGAATGTTGTGCGCAGTCTTCATTACAGATACAATTTCTCCGGTGTTGCGGTTCGTTATGCCTCCCCTGTCATATGGTAATGGCCAAACCCTCCGAAATCTTTGATCAATTAGGCTTCAAAGTGGGCTAAACAAAACAGCACCCCCCACGAGCGCAACTTAAGGGGAAGTCAGGAGGGTTACATCGGGAGTGTCTCTTCAAAGTGTTTGTGTGTGAAGGGGTTAAGACCTTTTTGCCCCGGGACAGCTGCGCAGGTGAGGGGTAAACTTTTTGTAATTTTTCTTTTTTTAAACTCTTTACCCTGAGGCATTTCAAGCCCAAACCAACCAGTTTTTAAGAATCTCGTGAAAGATTTTTGAACACAAGTCGCAAATATTTTTGTACGTCTGGGAAAGTTCACAATGTTGAGCTCAATTGAATCCACTTAATGTCCATTATTAGAAAGATTGAATAAAAAGTGGTGGTCTGTTGTAAAGTTGGGCGCTGTTGGGATAAAACTAAAATTCTGATCACGATTTTTGGGTACGTTGTTGTAATTATTTTGGTCACAATATAATCGTTAGAAGTAAAAAAAATATATATTATTAAAGTGCCTCTGACAGCTTTTTACAATTGTCTATTTTTGACTTTATTTGGTGTATTTATACCTATTGTAAACATAAATTATAGTTTTACACCAATCGAGTAGGTATTTGTGGAGAAAACGTTTAAAAATCTGTTGAAAATGACAGGAAGTGACATCACCAGGGACACTCATTCCAGTCAAAGTTTATTCAGAATTTATACAAAAGAAACAACTTTTTTGACTCTTTAAGCATCAATTCAACAAAATAAAGTCGCTCTCATATATTTTTATTTGTCAAATAAAATAAATTGTGACATTAGATGAGTTTTTGCCCAGTAGTTGCTGGGTAAATTCCCAGTGCGATGTCATCAATTACAAACAGGAAGTGAATTTATAAACCTAAAACAATTTGTTATTCTGGGATAACATTTTCATATTTTTTGAGCAAAATTCAAACTATATTTATCTTAACTGCATTTTAGTTCAATGAGTCGTCCGACCTGTAGGGGGCACTAAGTGGTTTTAATTCAGTCCATAGTTAAAAAAATACATCTAAATATGAAGTATGTTTTCATCTGGCTTTATTTGTCATTCAGAACGTTAACTTTCATAAAACTGGTCACAAACTTCAGAAATAGTAATGTGTTTCATACAGTCTCAGTAGTAATCGTGAAAAATTGTGGTTTTTTTCTCTCGATAATCATAAAATCTGACATCCCTTACCTGTGACCATGTGCTATTTTGATCAAATCGACGCTCATGTTCATTCACACATTTTCTCTGGAATGCAGCTCGGTTCTCAAATGAAGGTGCTTTTTTTTCGCGCCCACACTGGTCGGCCTCAGCGACGCTCTCAGCCAGTGACAGGAGGATTCACACAACTGCAGTGAACTTTCAGCTGAAGCAGAGGACTATTGCTACCTCAAGTTCATTCAAATGTGCGATCTGACTCCAAGAAAATCGTGGTATTATTTGTTTTGCATATCATCAGGCACTGCCTCTTAACAATGACATACTAAGGCTTCTTTATTGAATTTAGTATTAAACTATTAACTTATGTCAGTGCAACAGAAATGTGTCAAAACTGGGGATGTCACAATAGCACATTTTTGTTTTATGGTTATTGTGAGAAAAAACATCACGATTTAACGATTATTCACGATTTTACATTTATTTCATTCTCGTGGTCTGAGATGTTACTGTTCTTCATGTTTGTGACCGGCTTTACAAAATTGAACTTACTGGAAGTTAAATGTGGTCTATTTTTTGGGCTATATATTGAACAAAAAATACTTAATTTTGCTTCTAAAACTGCCATGATTATTGTTTTTTGGTTCTTGCGATTATATTGTGACCTGAGTAATCACGATTATCGATTAACCTGGTAATCTTCCCTAGACAAAACGTGTCTTTAAACGTATAAATTGAGGTTTGATTATCAGACAGATGTGAAATGTCTGTAAAACTAATCACAAAAGTTCAGAAATGTCACCATATACCCTTATTTGAAAGTTTAAAAGATTCATTTTTAATCAGCTTTTCAAAACAAAAACCATAAAAACAATATAGTCGATATTCAACATTTTCAAATTAAGTCCAGATGTAATTTTTCCAAAGGTATCCATTCAACGTGTCCAGGGCAGGTGTTTTGAGACCCAAATACATCGTTCTGAAATCAGGTTGTCGGTGTTGTCAAAGACAGTCTGTAGCAATTTATTGATCCCAGTCCAATATATTCGAAAAAACAGGACAGTCACGGAAACATGGTAACGGTGGGCCTCCTGGCTGCCACAGTTTCTCCAGCAGTTAGAATGTCCTTGTGAATAGTGAGCACTTTTGCATGGTGTTAGGGAGAAACGTTTTCACACACTTTCCCACTCTTCGTCTGTCAAAACAAACTTCTCTTTCCCATTCATGTTTGATCTATATAGTTGAACGGCTGCCCAGATTATGAATGCATTTGTGTAATTTAGATAGTATTATTTTCGTGCCAAAAAATAGTGTTGTTATATTGTTGTTCAAGAAACTCATTTAAAACCTTACCAAAAGTTTGGCTCACACTTGTACTTGCTTGGTCGCGGTTTGAGCCCAGTTTAATTATAATGTAGACTTGGTTTGGTCTTTAAATCCTGGTCTAGTTCAGGTTCTGTTCTGGGTTTTTGTCCCGGTTTAGTCTCAGTTTTGATGTGGGTTTCTTCCTCATCAACAACAGTCCCCTCACCGTCGCTCGTGTATAACAAACGCTAACAAGACTGTAAAATACAATCTGAGGCTACAAACTCAGCGCTGCACCTTTAAATTAAACCCTCCAGTGAAAAAGCTTTAGGCGGGGTGCTCATTCTCACTCCCCTTGTAATTCCTTTTAATGTCGCAATAAATCCTCGGCGGACCCTCCCCTCCAGTTAGTGCGGTCGCGGCCTTGATGAGAAGCAGATGACTTTGAGTTTCCTGCCTGGGTTTTTGCTCACCTATTGTCCTCCCGTGCCCACTCGCTCCGCCGATTAGGAGGCAGAACCCAGAGTCTTCCTCCCCTGCGATTAGAGACGCACAACGTGTCCCCCCCCCACGCCCGCGTTTAATTGTGTGCTTTGTTTTCCCGCAGATACAGTTCCCAGAAACAGGCTTTTGAAGTGCTGTGAGTGTTCTGTTCTGAGGGACACCTGAAGGGTTTCAGTCACAGCCATTTCAGACGGGAATGCAGACAATGTAGTGGATGGGGTTTTGAAGAGATGCAAAAAAAAGTTATATATATTGTGTGATAAATGCGACAAAAAGAGCTGATTTAGAATGAAAATAGAAGAAAAAAAAGTTGTGTTGTCAATGTTCAATTAAGTGTATAAAATGATATTTCTGCACTTTTATGATTCATTTTACTGATTATTCACGTTTGTCTGATGATTAAACCTCGGATAGTACGTTGAAAGTCATGTTTTCACACCTTTCTGTTTGATTGACATGACATGGTCTGGTTATCGTTGTCGGAAAACTCGAAAAGCAGAACCCAGATTACATATACCGTATTTTCCGGACCTTTAGCCGCTCCCCTATATAAGCCGCAATTTGCTCTATTTTTAAAAAAACGATAATAAAAACAATACATAGGCCGCACCTTTTGTATAGGCCGCAGAACTCTTTCCTTTACTTTTGCATCGCATGAGCTCGTCCCGCTGTCCCCCCTCCAGCGTGCTCTCCCCTCCAGCGTCTCACCGTACATTCATTGATGTTAAGCTTGCGTGCAGCCGCGCGGCTTCCTAGCAAGATCGATGGCCTTCAGCTTAAACTTGCTTCGTACGTACTTCTTCGTTTGGGTTCCATAATGATGCGGCAAGAATTTGAAAATAATTTATAGTTGTTAAATTTGTCGTCCGTTCTATTTGCTAGCTGAATAAAAAACAACATCTGCTTCTTTGCTTAACTTTTCTGTAGTTTTGATTCTAATTCCGGTTAGTTCGCCCTAGCGGTGAAAGAAAAAAACCACAGAAAAGCCGCAGCCTCTAAATAAGCCGCATGGCTCAAAACATCTGACAAAAGTAGCGGCTTATAGCCCGCAAAATACGGTATATATATTAAAACATGAAGTTCACCCAGAATCAATACTAAAAATCGCATAAATAGGAGACATTTCACTTACTCGTGGTGACGATATTGAAACATTGTGTTTAAAAAAATGATGCGTTATTTAAACAATAATATCATTTTTGTTTTCTTTTCATTCTATCATCATTGTAGTGTCGAAATCCGGCCTGTCGCGGTAACAAAATGTGACGTGCGACAGAAAAATACCACCACAATATTGGAACTACACAGTAACAAGAATAATCATAATAAAGCAGACAATGCCATAAAAGTTAAAAAAAATATGAGCTGTGATGAATGAACAGTCGAATGAAACGCGTATTTAGTATCTATAATTAGACTTAGAGTTATGGATACGACCTTCTACAGCTCAAAAACATTCACGCGACAAATATTGAGCCCCGACTTTTATGTGTTTATTGAACCATAAGTCGATGTAATAATGTTGTGATCCGGACTTTTCTTTACTCTCAAATTTGAGTTTGAAATGTTAGTATTGCGACAATCCGATGTTACAATGTCAAATTTATATTGTGAGAAGAAAAACAGATGCTCTGATTACATCTCATAAACTGGGCCGGTCAATGAATCACTGATCAGGGTTTTAATTTCACTTTCCTTTCTTTTTTTTTTTTTACACAGATTACATTTTGTCGACGTCAATATCTGCCTTCAGGCCTTGTCCTGGTTTAGTTCTGGTCTGGTCCAGGTCCCGAGTTTAGTCCCAGGTTTGTCCCAATTGTGGAGTGAAACAATTTTACCCCACAAAAAGCCACTTGTTGTGCCGTTGTCGTGAGCTTTGACGATGGTAAATTGTAAAAAGGGGGCATGGTTTGGTTCAGGGGACATGGTTTTCATAGCAGGACAGTCGTTGACACTTGAATGTGGTGAACCAAATGAGAGACGAGTGTTCCGAATGTGTTTGGTGCATTCCTGTTGTTCCACAAACGCAATCTTCCGAAAACCACGCGGAAAAATGTAACCTCTTCAGTTTGCTTTTCACAGAAGAAAAAAAAAGTTCAAGAGTCTGCGAAAGGGTAATCTCCATTTTAGGACGAGGGAGAAAATAGACAAAACTCTAAAGAATTGGTTAAAATCAAAGTATATGTTAGAAAATGTACCGTCATCGAACTGAAGGTACAACGAACATTTGTTTTAATAAATTGTATGGGACTCAACAGTGACAAGCCCCTTTGAGCTTCTGGAAGTAAATTAAATGAATGAATTTTCCCCATAGACTTTCCAATAAAAAGGTCGAAGTGAAAAGAAAGAAGAATATTAAATGTTTGAAAGCTTGTATTTAAAATCTGTTTACAAAACTTTCAGCTGAATATTTTTTTTTAAATGCTGAATTTTAAGTTTTAAATGTCTTTTGTCCTTAAAACAACTACATTATTAGTTGAAAGACTTCTTCAACCTTAATCCTTAATTACCACACAGCTGGTTATTGAATTTATTGAATTTATTGAATTTATTGAATTTATTTAATTTATTTAATTTATTTAATTTATTTATTTAATTTATTTAATTTATTTAATTTATTTAATTTATTTAATTTATTTAATTTATATTTTATTCATATTTATTCATATTTATTCATATTTATTTATATTTATGTATATTTATTTTTATTTATTTATTTTAGGACAAACAGGTAAAAACATTAAACATTGGATAAGTTCGCCTCTGCTTTGTCCTTAAACTCTTAATATTTACGAATGATAATGGTGATTTTCTTCCCTTCTTGTTTTCTTAACACATTTCCGCTCCTCAATATGTGACCTGCTTTTGGTTTCATAAAGCAGGTCACATATTAACCAAAAGCAGGTCACATACTGAGGAGCCATTAACTTGACATGAACGGCAAGATAAAAAAGCACTTTTCCAGGCTGAGCAGAAAGGACTTCAATTTGCTTTTAAAACGGTCGCTTTTATTTTAATTGAACTAAAAAAAATACTTAATTTATTTAGAAAATTCTAACTTTTCTATAATATGATTTATAAAAAAATAAAAAATAGAATAAAGTTCTTCTAAAAATGTCTTTACGAGCGACGTTTCTGATTAACCCGATGACCTTGACGTCCCTTGATCCAGCAGCATTGCCACGAGCTGAAACTGAAACCGATTGTTTGGTGTTTTCTGACTGTGATTCATTCTCTTGGCAAAAGGTTTGACATGTTTTACCGCAGTGCACAGTACAGTCTGCTCAAGTGAACAATAAAAGTGTGATATACTTGGGTTTTTGTGTTAAGAATAACCACAACATTTTTAGAGATCCATGAGTATTTCAAAACCAAATAATATGTCTTTTTAATGGGGAAATGTCCTTAAAATATGGCCTTAAACAGTTAAAACTCATTATTTTTTTTATTTTATATGTTGTCTTTATTTATATCATAAAATAGTAACTACTTTGTCATATTTTGATAATCTGAATCATTATCTGGCCTGTACAGACTCGAAAACACATGCCAAAAGACCTTTTTATAACAATGACGGCGGCAAAAATCCACTTTATTCGGAAATATTCTTTATCGAGAAAGCTTCAGTCATCATATTTCAGTTATTTGTCTTTTTATTTGGTTGATTATGGATTCAAAAAGTCTCAAAGAACAAAAGAAGTCATTGTTTGAGTAATCGATCAATCCAAAGATGCATTGCAGACTGATAAATAACCAAACCAAACCAAACAAATGATCAAACATCGACATCGTTCGCTCACAGCTGAATTTCCCAGTTTGCTGACCCGTGTTTTTTGTCCCCCACGACAAAAAGAGAGCGTTTCCTAATCTGACAGTTATATTTGGGTGTGTTGTAAGACAAAACCGCAGAGCGTTACCTGTCTTTGCAGATACACAGAACGTCTATTCTGCTGCACAGGAAGTTGCATCGCCGCTTCCTGCTCCGTCAGCTGACTCCTTTCACCGGCTCCGAACCGCGGCCGCCACCGTCGTTTACACTGTCATCGCTGAAGAAAGGACAAAAAGACGGTTCACTTTGAGCAACAGATCGAAAAGTGTGATTGCGAAGAAGAAAAAGAAGTGAAATGTTGCTTTGAACTGTGCAATTAATCACGTTTTAATCAAGGTTCGGTCATTTGGGGGTCAGTGATCAGCTCGGGTTGTTTTTAAGTAAATTCTTTCAGTTTGGAGCAGAATTTAAAGACTTTGAACTAAGAAATTTGACCGTTTTTCGCGTTGAAATGTTATTATTATTATTATTATTATTATTATTATAAAAAGTGTGTATTGGTTAAATTCAGGGAAATTCATATTGAATTTGAATTTTTATTTGCATTCATTGAGACGGAAGACGAATTGAATTGGAATTGATCAATATCAGAGGAAAAATATGGATTCATAATAATAATAATAATATTGCAGTTGTTGTTTTGGAGATTTTTGCAATAAAACTGTAAAAAATTACTGGAAAAAGAGCTGATTAATAACGGATTAAACAGAAAAACCTCGTGTAATCTCACAAACAAGAATATAAAGTGATATTTCTGCAATTTTGTGGTACATTTTATGGTCCATTCCCGTTTTTTGCAATACTTAAACCTCAAACAAGACATTTACAAGCACTTTTAACACATTCCTGATGCATTATGAAACTGAATCGTATCTAGATTACATATTCATTTTTGCCAGTATTGTCCAACAACTTTTATAAAACTACAACTGAATCCTACAACTGAAATAAGACTCGCCCGTTCCACCTTGGAGTTTGTCTTATTCACTCTTATTTTGTGGCATTTTTAAATCTGGTTTCTCTTTGCATTGCTTTGTATTTTGCGTATTTCGTTAAACTTCAATGAACTTTTGTGCTGGTTAAAAATAGACGCATTTGACACAAACTCCAACATTTCCTTGTATCTTTCACGCTCATCGATACAGGAAGTAACGCCATGCGATAATCCTCAGTCGCATTTTGTTAACCTTTTCCCTGCTTTGATGCTCAGAAACGCGCCAAAATCTTCAGATACAAACAAAGACTGTCTTGTTTTTTGTTTTTGTTTTGAAATAAAACTGTAAAACTAAACATTTGCGTCTCGTTGACCCCCGTCCAGAGCTCCACGAAGACCTCCAGCGCGTGGTGCAGGAGCGCTTGTCCGAGCTCCTCCGAGTCCTGAAGGCCGTCATCGGGAAGCACCAGACGCTGAACTCGTCGGACATCCTCGGAGCGGCCGGCACCGTCATCGCCAAGGTCAAAGGTCGGTGTTTGATTTTATGGTGGGGAACACGCAGGGCGGCGACGGGAATCCATGCGGCTATTTCACAGTCTGGTTTGCTAATGTTTTTGCCTGATTTTGTGCCATTTTAACACGTTTTAGCATATAATAGTCAAATTATACAAATTCTAAACTAACCCAGGACCAAACCCAAGGAATATTCTAGTAGTCGACTAGTCAGCCATTATTATTCTATTCTATTGATATATCGTGATACTAACTTTGGTGATACAGTATCGATATCGTGGGCGGCTGTATCGATACGTTGCCATGAGTCATTTTTGGTAAAAATGTCCCGAATTATTTTGTGACCGCTCTACAATTTTGTTGCTCGTTTAAAGAAAATAAACTTGTTTTTACGTGAAACATTTGACATTTTGGACTGTTTTGATGATTAAAACGGGTGTTTCATTTGGAGTTTGCGCACGTCGTGGTTTGACAAAGAAAAATGCTGTTAAAATGTATTGCTTTCTTTAAAAAAAATCGTGTTGTATCGTAGAATATCACAAGCGATATATCGATTATCGCCTGCACCGCAAAGTCGTGATATTATCGTATCGTGTATCGTGTATTGCATCGAATCGTGAGGGACCCTGTGATTCCCAGCCTCAATTTTGATGAAATAATACCATTGTCTTAACCTTTTTTAGCACGTGTTCTAGAGTCTGTGTAGTCCAGACAACAATTACAATCATCACAGTCCAACTGCAATTACTTTTCACGCTCTGTCGATTAATCGCTGCAGCTTTGACCAACACAAAGGCTAAATTAAATTAAATTAAAAGAAATGTTAAAATTTGGACTATTTGGACATTACTCTGGACCTTTGTAAATTGGAAAGGATCACATTCGGAATTAATTTGGAAAATGGACAAATTCGACAGACTCTGTGTCATGAGTTTTGTGTTGTTATATGTGTATAAATAAATTTAAAAAATTTTTAAAAAAGGACTATTTGACTGTTTGCGCCCACATGTTTATCTTATGTTCCGTAAGAGAGTGAGAAACCTCCTGAAGTAGCTGCAAATATTTCGCTCCTTTGTCAGATTGTTTAACTGTGACGACAAAACAACACCGCAGCGTTCGTACGGCAGCGGTCGCAGCTCGGCCCGCGTCCAACCCAGATGTTTGTCTTGGCACGGAGTCCGGCTCCGCTTTCTGAGCCGCTGTGAGAATCCGCCTCCAGCTAGAGTTTATTGATCCAAGTCGAAAATTCTTCTCAGTTGCATTCATACGGCGGCTCTGAACAACAACAACAACAACAACAACAGAGACGCACATTCATGGCCATGCGGTTAAGCGATTCATGCCAAGAAAGAGCGCTCCCAAAGAGTACGAATTGACAGTTATACATGTTGTTTCTTTAAATGTAACATGCAAAAGTAGTAATATACAAATCATCTAAATTATTTGTATACTTCATTTTTCTGAACTGTGCATTGAATTAAGATTAGTTAGAGCGTGATATTTAAGTCACATTATAATCTTTAATGACTTAATAGTGATAATTATGTCTATTTTACAGGCAAAAGTAAGTATTTTTAATTCAATCTATAGTTAAAATCTAAAGTGCTTTTATATGATTTGTAGAAAAAGATTCAGTTGTAGTCATCTGGACTCTGTTTTTAGAAAAAACATGATTTATATGATTTGGTTATTTTTGTCTCAATTACTTCTTTTTCTCGTTCAAAAAGTTCGATTTTATAAAGCTTGTCACGTGAACTTAAGGACTAGTAATAAGGTTAAGACAAAGGGAATAAATGAAAATAAAATATATCCCTGTTGTTTGTTTGTACCATGGATAATCGTTAAGTTGTGGTGTTTTTATTTACATTTTATATCACAACATAAAGGTTCTAAAGCGGCAAACATCTCAGTCCTCAAGGCAAATGCGTCATTGCCTTTATCCTGATCGTCTTGATGAATTACATTTTGCTGTTTGCGGAAGAAAATAAAAAACATGAAAAACACGCAGAAGAGTATGTAACCGTTCTGTCACTTGCTTGTCTCCATGGAGATGTTGCTTTTTTCCTCTACCACAAAAGTTACAAAGTGCACCTTTTGAGCGTTTTGTCAAAAAAATACAACCTGCAAGATGTGGAATTCGAGCCATGAATCTTCAAAGCAAAAAAAAACAACAGTTGAATTCTGAGAGAATGCAACGGTTGTTAGTTGTCAAATAAAGAAAATGTTGGTCAGATGAAGATTTGGGCATGAATTAATCAAAAACGAAGAGAAAACCAGACCACAAGATCACAGGAATGTATGTCATTACAATGTATGTAATTACAACAAAAAATACTATTAAACTGTGTGTTTTTCTGTAAAAAAGCAGCTTTGAAACACAATTCACTCCCATATCCCAAAATAACTCACTCAAAGGCGTTGGTGGCTAATCGACAAAAGGCCTACAGTCCTCGCGAATACGTTTCGCCACTCATCCAAGTCGCTTCTTCAGTTCTAGTGCAGTTCATCCAGTTCTAAAGTGACCACTCAACTTCCTGAGCCACTGCAGCCCATAGTCTCTCTTTGCCTTTAAAAAAAAAAAAAAAAAAAAACGTATATACACAGAACGGAAAACATAAAAAACACAACACAACTAGAGAGAGAGAACAGGAAGTACATACAAGAAATAAAAAGAGAAGTGAAAGGCATCCAAATACATTTCAGGCACATATTGTCCAAAGTAAATGACCCGTTTGGTCCAAAGTCTTTTAATCCTGTCATTGGTTGTTGGCGCTTTCCTGCTTCCAAATGTATGCTCCAAAAGTATCCATTCACAGCGTCCATGGCAGGAGTTTTGAGGCCCAGACACATAGTTCTAAAGTCAAGCGGGATAGCAAACAGTGCTTTGTCAATCTCAATCCAATATTCAAGGGTACAAGAACAGTCCCAGAACACACGACGCGTCACCGGGCAACCACACGTTCTCCAGCAGCACGTACAGTATTTCCCTCTGCATTGTGCGCACTTTGTCATGGCGTTATATATAAAATACCGCGATACACCTTGGGAAGCAAAGTGCATTCTCATAACCTCTTTGGAACAAACAAACAATAGCTCGGCTTCCAAGTTCATCTGCTGCTGCTGCTGCTGCTGCTGCTGCTGCACCGTGGCGCACAAGAATTTGAGCGGCGGAAGGCTACATACACGGGCCATAATTTACATTCCACGCCGCAGCCACAAAGGAGGCCCCGGCGTCCGCAGAGAGAGAAAAGAACGAGAGACATCGGCGGACGGACCCAGTCGTCATTCCGACATATTTCTATCCGTGACCCGTTTGTTTGCTATGCGCGACTGCTGTCATCACCTTTACTGCGGAGGCGGCGCGAATGACAGGAATGTACAGAGGAAACAATGGGAGAGTCCAGTGTCAGACCAGGTCGTTGGAAGTGTTAAAGGGAAAATGATAAGACGGTTGCAGACAGGTACGTGCGTCATGCTTCAAGTCAGCCATATTGCTTGATTGATTGCTTAAATGATTTGGCATCCGTTCCTTGTGTCTATTTTTAAGACGTTGGCTTACCTGGTTGCGACACACCAAATATGGGTTTGTTCCAGGTCAACTTCCGGCCAAAGATAGTTTAAATAAATAGGATTTTTCTGGTTTACCCAAGAATACTGTTTACCTAATTATAGCATGTTGTAATAGAAGCGTATGGGGGATATTATACAACATTTAAAGGCTAAAAGGTACAAATTTAAGTACATTTTTGGTTCTCCATTTAAATGATTCACGTTTTATGCTTTGGCTAGGGTTAGGGTTACTAAACAATAAGTGGTTAGTGTTACAACTCCTAAACTTAACAATTTGATGCCAATAAATCTGCTAATAATGTCAAACTTTGCCAATCTAAAAAGAAAAAAAAAGGAAAAAAAAAGGAATGTTTCATCATAAAAACTGCTGCTGTTACTACAACCGTAATTGTTAACCTCAAGACGGCTTTAATTACTCATTTCGATTATATTATACGACAAAATACAAGTTAGTTTAGTTTTTGACGAGGTGGAAATGCGACTTGCACAGGAACGTTGTCAAAACATATCGATTTTGTGCCCATTTTGTTTTGAAATTCTATAGCCATCGTGCTGTTTTTGTGGCAAGTAGCCCGACCACAAGGGGGCATCTTTCCCCCCGTCATGTCCTCACATTTCTCCCATTCTCTCTGATCGTTTCTCTCTTGTTAGATTGTATTCATCAAGGATTCCTAGAGCACAGCAGAAAGGAGAACGTATGAAGGAAGTTAGCTGCATTGTTTGTAGTGCATTATGGTTTTTTTTGTACTTTTGTGTTTAATTAGTTCTTCTGATGTTACGTTTGGCCCAGATAAATGGTGGGATCTTAGAGATACTTCATCGTTTTGAGAGCTATTGCCAGCACCAAACCCCTTTTAGTCGACTCAATGAACACTTAAACCACTTATAGCACATCGTTTGGCTCTTAAGATGGTCTATTTAAATTATATTCATTATTTTAGCTTGTTTTTTTTTTCGCTTTAGTGTCAATAAGAGTTGCGATCTTTCTTCTCACAATGATTGTACTTCGCTTGGTTACTTAATTGGTCTAAACTAAATAACTAAATGTGCTGTTTATTAGTTCTTTTCTTTTCACTAACTCCCTTGAGCTTGTGTATACTTTAAATTTTTAAAGCTTTCCCCTGTGCCCCTTTTGCAGACGACTCAAGGCACAAACCAAGTACTTATTTTGCCGACTACAGCCGTAATTGTGACACCAAAACCGTACATCATGACATACTACAGTCCTACTTTAGACGATTGTGCCGTTGGACCGAGGGGCCGGGGGAAGGAGTGGCGTGAATCATCGCGTTGTTGTCCGTGATCAGGACTCGGAGACGGACTGATCACAGAGCAGGTTCGAGGACGTCAGCCCTTCACTCAGCCCCTCTTTGAAGCTCTTTGGCACCTGGGACGTTTGGACTCCTGCCAGACGGCGCCAAAGAACACATGGCCGTCCAACCGGTTTTCAAATGCAGACGCAGGAATACAGCTATGTGGAAGGGCAAGCACGGCAATTAAGACCAAAAAAAAGGGAACACTGTGATTCTAAGATGGTAATTAGAGGTTCCATTGGCAAAAAACAAATTGCATAATACTTACATAATATATTATTTATTGTTATGGACTTCTGTCTGGAAATGTGGCTGCCATTTTGTGTCAATGGCGCCTCTGATCCCAATCAGTACTTAGCCCAAGTGTCTTGCCCAAGGACACAGCCTGAACTATGAACTGGTTGGAGTTCTAAGAGTCAGAGAGTCCACTTTATCATTTTTGTTCTGCTGATGTAAAAAGTGATTTGCATAAAGCGATTATGACATATATTATGCTAAATTTACTTTTTTTTTTTTACATTTTAAAACCATGTAATAACATTGTCCCTTCATCAGAAACATTCCTGGAGTCGCATTTAGCTTCATCCGCGCTTGTTTCATTGATCCTGTTTGCGAGGTCCTCTCACAAAACACTTTCAAATTTCATAGTGGTGATGTCAAATGTTTTTAGGTCCTTAGTTCATCGCCAAACATGTTCAGAGGTTTTTCAGTGGTCGAACTGTGTGTGCTTTTGTTCATTTAACCATTTTAATTCCCTCTGCCTCAATTTCAATGCCAATTTATTTTTGTATTTTTGTGTTATTTCTGTTCCTAACTGGCCTGACCATAAGCGATTTCAAAGAGGAACGTTTTAAGCCTGGTCTTAAATGAAGAGACTGTGTCGGCCTCTTTAACATGGACAGGAAGCTGACTCCACAACACAGGAGCTTGGTAGCTAAACGCTCTACCTCCTACTGTGCTTTTAGAGACTCTTGGGACCACCAGAAGTCCACCAGAAGTCCAGCATTTTGAGAGCGAAGTTGCTCTGTTTGGATGATAAGGTACTATAGCATCTTTGAGGTAGGATGGGGCCAGGTCATTTATGGCTTTGTAAGTCAGGAGGAGGATTTTGAATTTGATTCTAAACTCGACAGGAGCCAGTGAAGAGACTCGAGCACCGGCGTAATGTGCTTCTCTTCTTTCAGTTCCTGTTAGTAATCTTGCTGCTGCATTTTGAACTAGTTGAAAGCTTTTTATGGCGCTTTTAGGACACGCTGCGAGCAGGGAGTTACAGTAATCTAATCTAGATGTTACAAAGGCATGGACAAGTTTTCAGCATCGCTTTTAGGCAAGATATTTCTGATTTTGGCTTTAATTACGCAGATGGAAATAGGCTGTTTTACAGGCTTGATTTATGTGTGCTCTGAATGAGAGCTCCTGGTCAATATAGACTCCAAGGTTTCTTACAATGGAGCTGGAGGCTACACTGACGTTGTCCAGTGTGACTATCTGCTCAGATAAAGCGTCTCTCGTAGATGATTAGGGCCTAGTACGATGACCTCGGTTTTTTCAGGGTTAAGAAGCAGATAATGAAGTGGTCATCCAGGTTTTTTATATCCTTCACACAAGCACCAAGTCTGTCTGCTTGATCGGTCTGAGCGGGTTTCATTGATAAATACAGCTGTGTGTCATCTGCATAGCAGTGGAAGTTAATGCTATGCTTTCTGATCATGTGACCTAACGGCAGCATATAAAGAGTAAACAGAATTGGACCGAGAAGTGAACCCTACGGCACACCGAAGGTTACTTTAGAACAGGTTACATTAACAAAACTGGTACCTATCCGATTGGTAGGATTTAAACCTGTTGAGGTCGATGGTGTCGAACGCTGCACTGAGTCCAAAAGAACCAGGATTGAGACCAGTCCATCGTCAGCAGCTAATAACAAATCATTTTTGACTTTAATATAAGTGCAGTTTCAGTGCTGTGGTGGCGCTCTGAACCCTGACTGGAAAACTTCAAATAAGTTATTTTCCTGTAGATGGCGACATAACTGTTTTAACTACAACTCTTTCAAGGATTTAAGAGACAAAGGGTGGTTTTGAAATAGGTCTGTAGTTTACCAACAGGTCCGGATCAAGATTAGGGCTTTTTCAGAAGTGGTTTAATGACTATGTAATGAGAAGGACTGTAGGAAAATAACCACTTTATAATGAAGTATTTATTATATTAAGAATAGAATCTATTAATTAGGAGGAGAATGTCTTTGAGGAGTCTGCTTGGAATCGGGTCTAGAATACAAGATGACGTTTTAGAGGACATAATGGCTGAAGTTCTCTCTGCTCGATCAACAGCAGTGAACCTTTCTAGTGTTACTGATGGATTTATATGGGACATTCGTTTTACAGCTTGGGCTTGTTCAGTGCTAAATAGTGGGAGTAATTTCATCTAATTTATCTCTGATTGTTTTTATTTCATTGTTAAAGAATAGAAGAAAATCATCAGAGCTGAGAGTAGCCGGGATTGAGGGCCAACACAAAATCCTAATGCCTGAAAGATTATTTAGCAAGTGTACCAATCAAGAGCGTGTTTAAAGATTAATAACAATACACATTAGGCCTATTATGTGTCCTTTAGGTATAAAATCTGATATTATTATGGTATCATATTCAAAACAAAATCTGTCTTTTCTGATGTCCCCGAGCGCATACAGCCTCTGCAGTCATTCCCCTTGACACTGTGACACTAACTATATTGTCAAATTAAGCTGCATTAACTATTTTCAAATTAAGCCGAGCGTTGACAGCGCGTTCATCTCCGCTCGACTGCGAGATTTGATCAAACAAAGAAACACCTGTTGTTGTCGGATTCACACCGGCTCCAGGGCCCCCCGAATGTTGTACGCTCACCTCAGACGGCGTTTTCCCTCTCCCCAGACGGACTCGGACACGTGATGACAGTCAGCGTGTCGGCTTGTCCGATCACGACAAATCCTTTCTACTCTCTCAAAAGTGCTATTCTCTTTAATCCTTGTTTACCAATCCAAATCTAGTCAATCTAAATACAAGTACTAAAAGTATCTATCAAAATTAAGTCAGCAATCTATAGTCATCAAGAAATGTCCGTTTAGTCATTGTTTTGGGGTCAATGAAAAACGTTTGCAGTACCATTGTCTTGAAGTGCAGACATAAAAAGTATTTCTATGCCTGGATATATTTGCAGTTAGGTGCAGTAAAAATATATATATATAAGTACATTTTGCCAACTCACAAACCAAACCAGTTCATGTTTCAGTCTTCTCGCAAATGTTTCTTACCTTCTTGTCTTGAAATCTCTTCTGTCATAATCTGTCAAATCTGTTCTTTGATCCTAGTTGCACTTTGTTAGTTTGAGCTAGTTTAGCTTTAATGTGACCGTTTAAACCACAGCCGAACTAACTTTTATTTCTTCACGGTTCGAGGAAACGCTATCGGACCAGATGAGAAACACAAAAACACAAAGTCACATTTTTAGGATGAGAACCATGTGGATGCAACGGCCCGGGACCATCAACATCGGAGAAAGAAGCTAACGTTTCAAACTGCATTTTGTCTCACTCATTGGTTTAATATCAGGCAAATTATGTAACAGAACAAACAACAAACCCCTGCTCTATATTTGGATAATCCGTGGTATGGGAAACATGTTAAGGGTCCTCGGGGATGTTTTAGGTGCTAATCCCGACCTGCGTTTTCTGCCAAGCGTGAGAACACAACGGCCTCTGTGGTGGTAGTGATGCCGTTTCCAGCCTCAGTGTCGTCCAGGGGCCGCGCTCTGGGATCATTGTTGTGAGACCTACAGGATGTCCTGAACAGGAAGTGCGCGCTCGCGGTGCGAAGCTTTCACGACCGGGAAGGTGCATTTTTTTTTTTTTTTTTTGGGAAAAGGTTTTTGCGCCGCTGTGGAACTGCGTCTCCTGTCGCGAGCTGCGTGCAGCGTGGGATATATATAACGTTTGGATGCGTTCGGAGCTCGAAATGGATGTCGACTTCCAAGATATGAACGTGAGATTGCGATACGGAAAGTAGTGACGGATACGTTTTTTGACCAGAAATTCCCCTTGTTACGCAGGATACAGGCGCCATGGCAATCTGGAAGTCGGCGACATGAGAATTTGAACAGTCTGACTCAGAAGTGCATCTTTTCACGGTGCGACTACAGCCATTTTGAGAAAATCACGAGGAAATGGGAGTTTTTGGAAAGCGAGGACTGATCAATTCCTTATTTATTGAGTGAGATATTCTTACGGACCTTTGATCTTGATGTTTGAAATTTGAGTCATCAACAGAAAAAACTAAAAATCACGGAAAAAAATTTAAAAGTAATGGGAAGTGACTGGATTTATTAATTTATTCTTTATTTCAAAGTCTGACGCACATGGAGTTATGAAGAACCGAGTGCAATCCAGAAAGACCAAAATTGTTATGTCTCGAAAGCTTTCAAAAAATCACTCTTAGCTATTTTCTTTGCCATTTTTACTAGTTTCATTCCAAAAAATCCCACAATTTCGATTGCTTATTGTTGAGTTAAACAAGGATATGGCGACCGCGAGCGCGGTGAAGCCGGTGGCAAACCCGGCGGAGCCAAAAAAGTGAACGTCTTGCTCTTTTGGGCGCCTGGAAGCAGAGGTGGTTCTGAACGCTCGCCCGAATGTGCCATGTCACAGAGTCAAGCTGCGCAAGTGTTTCCTGTGGAGGCAGACAGGAGTACCAGCTCAGTCCGATTTCACTGCTGCGGGACTTTGGTTCTCAGTTCTGCGTTTTGCTCTCCTATTATTGCCATTTCGAGAGGAAACTTTATGAGTGTCGCCACGTGTTTCGAAGATTGAACCCACTTGAACTTGTCCTACTCAGCTCTCATTTTCTTTTTTCATTTTTTTTTCTTCAGCAGGTTTGACATATCCCATCTCGCACCTGATCAACAGGATGCCCGATGACGTTGCGCCGCGCCACACCGAGCCGACGTCGGAAGTGATTATCGCAACCGACTGATTCGACCGCCGCCCGATACCCATGGATTCAAAGCCTCGGCATTATTACCCCTCGTCTTTCTCGAGTCTAAACTAGACCGACCGAGTTCTATGAGAGACATCAAGTCGACGTAATTCCGGACCTATTTGTCCGTGGTCGCGAAAGCCATTTCTCCCCCAACGCATCGTCAATCATACACACCCACTGATTTGTTCAGATTGTCAGACTTATTTAATCCCTACAGTCATGTTGCCGTTTTTTTTTCCCGTTTGAGTTGTTTGGTTGAGAGGCTTACAACTTTCCTTGTTAGACTACAAAACCCGTCGACGTTGATATTGCCCTTACCAGTATGTCTCAATTATTTTAAAGGTGCCTGTGTCTTATTCGCACGTCTTCGTGGCAGGGTTTCCTGCTTCCTGAACCGGTTCACACAGTACCGGCATGGATCGCAACTGAATCTATAGCTCTATATTAAAAATTACAGCTTTTTTTAGTGCTAAGAAAATCAAAACCGACGGTCCGATAAACCCTGTCGATATTCGATTTTGATTTCATATCTCCAAGGGATGTCATCTTAAATTAGCTACAAACCAGTTCCGAAATAAAAACTAAATATTGCTTTTGTGGAGAAAAGTCTAATGGACGATTGCTAAACCAAATGTGGCCGTCCATCTGTTCAAAATACCTCGAAAAACATGCATTCTTCGCGGTGAGTTGTCGCCCTCCACAGATCTAACCTGTCATTTGGACCTCCCGGTGACATCGCCTGCTTTGTATCCACGGGTCGAAATAGTTACTGCCTCTTCTGGGCTGTGCTAATATATCGACCTATCGGCGCGTCGCGATACTAAATTCGATTCATGGGCTGTACATCGCAATGAGTATTTATTTATTTATTTTTTGGTTTGTTTCTTGTTTTGCTGTACATTTGGCATATCCACCCGTTTGCACTTGATTGAAAATGGGTGTTATCATATACGCTCCTGTTAGGTCGTGTTAGCAAAGAAATTCTTTGCCAAAATTGTATTTCGGTTTGTTAAAATTGGAATAAATGTCCAAATCATCATGGGCGTACTGTATCTTGTATCGAAATGTTGAGAGGCGCCGTGGATTCCAGCCCAATCCCATCGGAAACGAAGCATGTTGGCGGAACCCTTCGCCTGAAAATTGCTTCAAGTACTTATGAGGATTTCCTTGGAGTATTTCATGTGTAGCTCTGTTGCAGTATTACCAGTAGTGTTTCCCACGGGTTTCGCCTGAGCCTATGATGGATTTTTGAAGTAATTATATCACTTACTGCCTCTACTGATCAAAAAAGTACTCATTATAGATTACATACAGTTACTTCTACGATAATACAGCAGGATTATGGTTGCAAAGACGAATCGGAAACCGTGCAGTGGCATTATTGGAATGAGTAGTTGCAGTACTAATAGCAGTTGGAGGAGTAATATCAGGCATCTCTAAATGTATTGCGTAAAATTAAAAGTACTGCACTGAAGACATGTAGTTCCTCATTCAAAACAGGGGCCCTTTGCGTCGCTTTTTATGAATTCATTGTGACTTGGATGAAGGAGAATTTCAGCACCGACTCCATTGATTACGCAAACGATTGCCTCTTTCCAGAACTTCGGTTGTTTTTTTTTTTTTTTTTTTTAGCAATAGTTAGCAGCTTTTATAGTTAGCAGCTTTTAAAAGTCTTTAGTTTATCTCTCTCCACAGGCATCAGCTTTAAGGAAGTGACCAAGAAACCGAAAGGCAGTGTTCTCTGAGATGACCGCATTTCCATAAGCTTGTTTTTCGATGTTTTTTTGTCACAAAACAGACCTGTTTTTTCAAAGTTTTGGATTTTGGAGGTCACGCAACTCTCCTGATGAAAATGGCTGGAAACGGATGAGCAATACCAGCCTTTAAATGCAGTCATTCTGTTTACAAACAATGGGAATAGGGTTAAATAAATACACTAAATACCTAGGGGTGCACTCTGTATAATCATGGCGCTAATCAATATTGCCGATATATGTAATTGAGTATCCGTTTCAGTCCAAAAGCACCAATATCAGCCTTGAGTAATGAACGGAGTTAACTCTGCCGTCCCTTCAGAAACAGGAAGAAGTGTGATGGTCTGATTTTATATTAATATATATTTAGCCCATCTAATATTCAAAACACAGAGCTAAATATTGAGATTTATTTTCCCCAAACGTTTTAGCCCCCCCCCCATGCGAGTGTTCATAATTACCGAAGTATTGAAAATATCGGCCTAATATCGGTTATCGGCCCAAGCATTTCCAATAACATCGGTATCGGCCTAAAATGTCCTAAAAACATCCCCTCCTTTTGTGCCATAAGTGCTGAAACTCCTCCTCCATCGTAACACCCCCCCCTCTGCCTCGTCTCCCCCGTGGCAGCAGAACCATCAGCCTCCTCATCCTCTCCATCTCCTCCTCTTCAGCACCACAAGTGTTAAGCTCAATGCGAGATAAACATACTCAACAAAAAAAATGGCCCTGACCTTTGTTCTCAAATGCGACAAAGCCCATTGGCTGAGTGGGGTTCATGGGGTTGAAGGCTCCGCCCCTGTTGCCTCTGAAGCCGCCTCCCCCTCGGTTGCGCTCCATTCGAGGTGGGCCGCGGTTAAATGTGTTCCCGGCCGCCATCCGGGTGTCATGGAAACCATTGACAAAGTTGTTGCGGGCCGCGTCCCAGCCGTCTACAGGACATAGCAAAACTGTCTTGGAATAAACTTTGTCCTGTTTTATGTAACAGCACAGCAGCATGGCAAAAGGATGGAAACAGCATGGTGAAGGGATGAATGAAAATAGATCCATGTTCCCTTCATACTGGGTTACAGGTTAATCGGAATAGAATACCAGGTTGTTCCAGTTTTCATTCATCACTGAAAAGCATTCCTGTTGCATATGTTTTTATGCCAAACTTTGGATCATCAACAACAAAGGCATCGCCAAGGAGACAAGCTGCCAATTTACGACAACGAGTCAGCCCTGTGGAGAGAAGCAATCCGGCTAACAGTAAGGATGCATATTTTTCAAATTTTGTGTGTGTGTGTGCATGTTTTGGCTGGAATGTTATGCAGTGGGGCTTTAATTTACAGTGTAATTAAACGATCATTTTAGCAGCCAGGCAATTTCCATCTAATTACCACGACATTACTGTGCTGGTGGTTAACATTTAATCAAGTAAATTTAAATTTCTTACAATTTGCGGCTGGTGCCATGGGGTAAGCTCCCTGACGCGGAACAAAAGCATTTCCTGCTGAATAATAAAAACAAACAAAAAACACACAAACAGACAAAAGGCAAGTCAGTATTTTTAATAAACAAGCTGCTATGTTGCTAAAGTTACAGTGTACTCACCATTTTTCGAAGGATCTTTGTTCCGTAAATGTGGAGGAATGTATCGTCCTGTGAAACAAATCAAAATTCTTAACCTGCAGTAAATGTCTAAATAAATGTGTGTATATATGTGTGTGTGCGTGTGTGTGTGTATACATGTATATTATCAATGTGCTGTTATTGAACTATTCTATAAAATAATACTTACTGTTTGTGCCCCCGCCTTGCCCGTCTGATGCGTTCAAGTCTAGGACAGCAAGCTGTAAAACAAATGCATGTCATAAGCATTTTATTAAATTTAAACAATTATAGGTGATAAAAACAAATTGCTAAGACCTACTGTACCAGATCCAGATATGGATCTGATCTATACCCATGTATTTTATTCATAAATAATAATTTCAACATAGACAACATTTTGTGAATGTACATTTCTAATGATTTTGAAAGTGGTGGGTATAAAATTAATAAATCAAAATGGATCCAACAAAAGATTTTGTGCCACAAGATTTTGCAAGCTCAAATTTGCTAAACATTTTTACAAATGAGGAAAATGATCTCCTAAAAAAAAATTCTATGCGGTTTACATCTGAAAGGGGCGCTGGTCAGTTACATTTTACACCTCCTCAGACTCGGTGCAACAGCCATGTCGGACTGGTGTTCACACCTCACATGAAGCGGAGCACTGTTGTGCTCTTGAGGTCACAGACTTTAATTGCTGCGCTCGCGGGACCACGAGCTCACGCGGTAACTACCCATTTATAGAGACAAAACGCCTTGATGACTGAATCCGGAGTGCCGCGCCACCTCCGCCGGCACAACCGCAATGCGTGCGGTTTGAGCTTCTCTCATTCATGCGAGATATTTGGAAATCCTCCGGCCACTGCACCGGAGCTGCTGTCTGAAATCTGGGTTATGAGAAGTTGTAGTTAAATAATAAGAGCAACCATATATTATAACATACGTTTAAAAACTGTGCCTGCAAAGTACATTTTTACCAGATTTTTTTATTTTGTTTCATTCTTAAGTCTTTGGACAAAAAATATTTCAGGTTTTAGTCAAAATAATTGTTTAAAGTTTAAGTCAACAAAAATGTCATGGTATTTTAGTTGACATAATGCTTCATGGGACGTGGAGTTTGTTTATAATCTGGTTCGGAGCTCAAGGACTAGTGGTCGAGTGGTTAGGAAGGCAGCACACATGCCAGGCTCCATGTGCAGCGAGTTAGAATCCCAGCTCTGACTTTACTGCATGTCCTCCATTCTCTCTCGTCTTCATTTCACATTAAACTGTCCTGTCAAATAAAGCCTACAGGCTAAAAAATCCTAAAAGAAAAAGTGGAACTTTATTCAGTCTTCACTCATGTCTTTATATATTTCGTTGATGTTTTAGTCATTAGTCATTTACACATTTCTGATTACTTTTTATTTAGTTTTAGTCTCGTTCCACAATACACCCTTAGGCAATACAGTAAATTAAATTTTAAAAAAGGCCTTTCGAAACAAAATGTAGATTATTATTATTATTTTTTATTTTATTTTTACAATTTATATCACACTTTGGTGCACTACAGACTCCCTGGTTTCTTAAATTTTGGCAATACCACATGAAACAATCCTCAAATAAAATATTTAATGGCAAAAAATACAATCCAAAATAAAATGGTTTAATGTTTGTTTTGTAATGTTATGTGGGGGACAGGCTGTACTTGACTACCGTTTAATGGCGTTGTCTACGTTACTGATGACGCAGAAGAAATGTGCACGAATTTTAAGCGATGCAACTATCAAAACTATTTAATTTGTCATGGATTAAGCTTATCGAGGAGTATCGTTTTAATGTTTATGAGTGCCCTCGACTTTGCAGCATCTGTCTACATACCTCCATTTTATTATGACTGTACCAAGCTCACAGAGACAAACGCAGGGAAGATATTAGTTCAAGGCTGCGTTTCTTTTGTGCACCATGACCAGCTAAATAGACGTTATAATATAAACAATTTCATTCTAAACGTTTCTCATGTAAACGGGCAAAAAAACAATTAACGACAAAGGAATTAAATAAAACATATGTACAGTTTTGGTTAAGTTTTGTAAAAAATATGATGAAGCAAGTAGGTGTAAGTTGATAGAATTGTGTAACAAACTAGGTCAAACCCCGCTTTTCGCTTCACCGGTGTTGAAATCAAACGCTCCCAGGTAGCACCAGTTAGCACGGTAGCATCCCGTTAGCTTTTCCAGGCTAACCCGGCACACTGACATTTCGTTGTTTTTCTTGTAATATTTTTTGATCAATTTGCGGTGGGGAAAGGATATAAAATAGCTTACCTGCTGCTCTAGACCGTGTGCATTCTCGACGGCCACATGACTCATAACTATGGAGTATGGAGGAAAAATGTTGGCGTTGAAATGGGACCTCTTTGTTAGCCGGGTTTGATGCAAGTTATTGTTTTTTCGATTTGTGTCACTTCCCTAGAGCTTTAGCATCTGTAGTACTTTGAGCTCGGCGAATGCAAAATCAAAAGCAAGAATACGCGCAATGAAATTTGGGAGTTTTTAGGTTCTAAAAGCTTCATCAAACTCAGCTGATTTCGCCTTTTGCTTTTTTTGCTCCGGGAATGAAGCTGCGCTGCTGCAGGAAAGTGACAGAAAATGAAGAAGCGACACATCCGGGAAGTACGACAAAATAAAAGTACAAAATGTAAACATTCAAGAAATGTTTACATGAATTTAAAATAAATAAATAAAAATGGTATCAGTAAATGATGCATTTCTGGCATTTTTATTTTGCAAATCAAATTGTGTTCCAAAAATAGTATTATTATTCATGGGTTTCAGCTTCCTGCAATATGCAATATTTTGAGGACCTTTTCCCATTCAAAATATGTAATATTTAGCTTTAAACTGTTACTCGTCATGGTCCTAATTTCTTATCATAATGAAACCCATGCATTGTGAATTTTTATGAAGTATCCCTTCATAACAATTCACACAATCTAGCATGTTAATTGCTTCTAGAATGTATTTTATCATCACTCTTCTATAATGTATTTTTAACTAGAAAATTATTATTACTATTTTTCTTTCAAGACAGTGGCCTCTCCGGTAGAGGAATGTTTCCGCCATGCAGGCCATGGTTTCCACGTGTAAAATAGGCCTAATATTTCCCAAGTGCATTATTACTTATTTATATATACATCTATGTTTCACATTAATTAAGAGGCTTGTTACCGTAGGCATATGAAGCTTACTTCTTATAACGATTGACTTTATTTTGAAACTCATTGTTTATCTTTGCACTCCTTTCTCTCAGTGAATCTTTCACACTCGACAGCTTCACTTTGTTATTAAATCTGCACATCGCGAGATTACTGTCACTTTTTATCGCAACATTTTTCTGTGCGGATAAAAAATAGGATACTGATGCAGGCTGACTCACTCCAGCATCAAAACAATCTGCCACACTACAGATCCACTTGAACACATTTTCAGTCTTATTGATTCATTATCGGTTATTCAGTGTGACAAATAGGCCTACTTTTAATTTACACCTATACCCTTTTAATTTACACATAGATTTTTTTCTGCATTTCATGATTGAGTTTAGGAGCTGCACCTGCAAGATTTAAAACAACAAAATCAATACGCCCTGTTACACTGACCGCCAGGATATTTTTGACCAATAAAAACATCTGTAATTGAATGCAAGATAGATAAGCTTAATGACATATAGTGGAACATTTTAGGCAAACATTATTATACGTTATGTATTTTTGTTTGTTTATAACTAACTATAAATAGGCCGTCCATGGCACACTGTCTTGCTCTCACTGCACACCACCTTGCCCTTGGCACCTGATGGGGCACACTCGTCACTTTGCCCGCTCCAGGCTCTGACTCAGGCCCGGAGAACACCGGTTCTTCAGTGGTGCAAAAGGGGTGCATTACAATCTAAAAAAAGTTTTCTTCCCTCATTTGACATGTTAAACATAAAATGTTTACATGTACCTTTTACATACACTTTGAAACTCTGATGCACCTCAGTTTGTTTGGCCTGAACCCGGGCCTGCTTAGGCTGCTCGGTGCAGGCCACACCACCAACGCCAGTTAGCCAGTTAGCCTTTTGTGTTTGACCTGGGGACACCGGCAGTCCTGTTTTTGCCTTTTCCATTATCCACGTTAATTTGGGGATGTTTTTACCGTTACGTTAGTGAGGTCTGTGATGTCCTGTTTGGTTGGCTCGTTAGGTCTTTAAAAACTTGAAATTTGAAAATGAAAATATTTAAATTGTATAACCCTTTTGACACCTGTATCCTCTTTAAATAATATTTGGTCCTCCTGGGTCGTAAAATGGAGCATCTTTAATCAGATTTAGAACAACATTTTGATTATTTCTCTGCATAAAATATGTATTATTTCATTTTTAAATGTGCAATATGTAACATTTCTGGTGTGGGTCTTCTGCGTGGAGAAAGCAAGTGACACCAGTCCAAGTTATATGTTTTTTTTGACCAATAAAATAACCTGTAATTGAATAAATGCAAGATAGATCAGTTTAATGCCCTACTGTAGAATATAACATTCAAGACACTGCAACAATGACAACCAGTCCATCCTCACCTCCTCCATCACCGTGTGGTACGCTGAAGCCACAGCCAGGGACAAACAGAGACTACAACACATTCCATGTCTGCAGGACCTGTATGTCTCCAGGACTCGGGAACGATTCTGATTTTTGAGACAAGCTGCAGGATTGTTCTGCTAGAATCGTAATTAGCTGTCCACTTGACTGTTAGTCCTCCTGCAGTAGTCCCTAATAGTTAAATAAAATACTACTAGCGGTAACATTTCAAAGGACAGAAGTTGAGATACTAAGACGCTCACCAAATATTATCTATTTGCATGCATTGCCTACATCATTGTTTGCTCATAGTGTAAAACATCTAGTGCAAACATATTCATTTCTTTTCCACCTCCTTTCAGTAACTTTCCATTACAGCCCTGACTCCTGAACCAGCCAATCACAAGACAAGAGGTTGAGTAAACCCTTCCCGCTCGTGGGAGGGGAACTGAGGTGAATGGAGGTGTATACAAACAAGCACTTTGAGTAAAAATGACATATAGTTGGCGTCTTTCCAAGAAGTGTATGCACCTAATCTTGACAGTTTTGTGCAAGGGCAAGGACATAGAAAGGTGACATATAGAGTAAGTATACATTTATTATGAGAATATTTATCATGTTTGCATTAATAATTGCATTATTTAGAATAAAGTGTATTTTTGGTCCCTGAGGTTAACTGCTATAAATATTTTTAGTGGTAAGGGAAACAGAGAGAACATGCAAACTCCACGCAGGAGAAAGGTCTCTGGAATTGAACCTTGGACAAAGGCAATAATATTTCCCATTGGGTTGAGGAATCAACCAAATTTCAATTGAACTAACATCCAATAGTTTTTAAATGTACAGTCAATGGTCTGTCAGTACAAGCCTGCGGTTTTAAGCAGAATTCAGACTTTGGAGGAATAAATTGGAATATTGTTGTGTTAAATGGAACTGATTAAAAGTCTGCAATCAATCGATGCAATATTGTCCCACCCTATACCTTCGTGGTGCGTGGTGGTGTATTCTTCTGTGGCAACATCTGCACCATCATCTGCACTGGCAGCTTGGCTTTCCTCAGCTGCCGCAGGAAGTACATCCTCTGCTGGGCCCACTTGAGGTCCAGGGTGATGGTGGTGCCGAGGAAGCGGAAGGATGTCCACGGTGGTGATGGGGATTCTGTCATGGTGAGGGGGGGCTGGGGGTTGTGACTTTCCTGAAGTCTACGATCATCTCCACTGTCTTCTGGGTGTTGAATTCCAGGTTGTTACCACTGCCTGTATGGTCCGAACACCACCTGTCTTAAGCAAAAGAAGTTGATCACAAATCATGCAGGCCCAGATGAACAGTCAACAGTGTACTGGCATTCAGCCTTGTGACGCTTCAGGTGTGCAGAGAAGGAGTAAGAATACTAATCATGAAACATCTTGGAGCAATCCATAAGCTTAAGTGTTTGGCCGGACAGTTTGACCCGAGTACAGTTTGACCTGATAAGTCATATTAGTTAAGAAGGATTTCTGATTGACACTATAATCACCCAAGTAGAGTAGTTGTCATCTATTTTCAAAATGTTGTTAACTATTTATTTTTTAAACATCAAACAACAAAAACAAACATGAAACAAACAACAAACTCAGGACAAATAAATAATAAGATTATAAAGTAAGGCGGTGGCATCTAAAGAAAAGAGGGTTAATGCATACTATGTCCAAAGTCCCATTTTGTCCATTGTTTATTGAATTTGTCTATTTTCAAATTGAGTCCTGCTGTTATTCTTCCATGGTGCATGATGTCCGGCCATCATCAGAGCAGTTTGTGTCATCCATTTTTTTGTGATTGCTTTCTTCCCGGCTGCCAGAAGTACGCTCCAAAGATATCTGTCCATTATGTCCATGGTAGGGTTTTTGAGGCCTAAATACGTTGTTAAAAAAATTGAGTGGGATGGCGGTATCAAAAATAGTCTGCATTGTCTTGTTAATTTCACCTCTTTTCTCTTAAATATCCTGTAAATCATTTCGTTTTTCTTGCTTTTGTTTCTTTTAGCTGGGCGAAGGCAATGGGGAGGATTTCACCATTATCATTATCCTCTACATAGGTTTCAAATATCTTTTGACATATTTTTTTTTTAATATTGAGGATCATTGAGCAGGCTTACATTAAATTTAAATCTCCAGAATGTCTTTTTTCCATTTCTGTTCCAATGTAAATAGGGGCATGATCACCTAGGCCTATTGTACCCATGTCTGCCTCTGTAACTTTTGACCAATCTTTATTGAAAAAAAAAAAAAAAAAGTCGATTCTAGTATATTTCTTATGCAGATTAGAGAAATGTGTATATTGGCGGACTTTGGGTTCCTCTCTCTCCAGATATCGATCAGCCCTATATTACTATTTAAATTTAATTTTAAAGGGATAATGTGATATTGGTGCAAGAAAATGTTTCACTTTGGTCACTGTACAGTTTTTAGCATTCTAGTTCCCTTCTCTTCATTCATCTGCATCCTTTTCTCGCTCACAAAGATCACCAATAATAATATAAAAAAAACAAACGCGGCACTTAATTTTTCGTAATTTTTAGTTTTTAAAACAACAAAAAGCATCTATAACAAAATATAAAAGTTTTGGATACATTTATACATATATATATCACACACACATACATATATACATACAGTGTGTGTGTGTTATATATATATATATATAATATAATTATATATATATTATTATTAATATTATATATATATATATATTTTTTAGATGTTTATATATATATACATATTTGCAGTAAAAAAACTTCAGCGCTAATCTATAACAAAGTTTACAATGTGAAATAAACGAAAAGAAACACTCCAACCCCACAGATGAACACTAAAGCTAAGTTTAGCATAATTTTTATTTTAGGCGATTCGTAAAGAAGTTCATCTACCAGTTTTTGTTGTTCTTTTGCACTTTGTGTGTAAATTGAGGTTGGTTCATCTTTAATCCCACAAAACCAGTTAACAACTTGGAGACACTTTGAATTACCAACATCTTCGTAGCAAATTTCTTCCTGTCTTGGGCAGCCATTTGGAATTTCTGTGGGACAATGGTTGTTTGTTGTTATGTGACTATTTGAATCAGCATTTCCATTCCGATGTGAATTATTTAGCAGCTTCAATGCATTGCTGTTGTTATATTCAGACATTTCTTGCAATGTTAGCGTTTTCCTGTTATGCAATCCCCAAAAAGTTGACATTTTGATTTGCTCTTTTGTTGGAGGTGGAGTTAGGAGACTTACAATAATTGTAACCAAAGCGGAAATCCAAAACAAAATGGCTGCTACATACATGAAGTGAATATCTTTGATAAAACTTGGTCTATTGTCTGGTTGATCACAAAGCGGTTCGCGGTAGATAAATGCTAACACTAGCCTTATTGTCCCAAGAACAAATCCGGTCAACGCTCCCCAAAATGCACCAGTTTCATTGCAGCGATGCCACAAGACCGCCAGCAAAAACATAGCAGCTATCGGAGGCGTGAGATAATCGCAAACTTCTTGTATGTAATAAAACATTTGTCCACCTTGCATTTTGATAATTACCGGTACCCAGGCTATGCTAATTATAACAACAAACACAACCGTGAGCCTGCCAACAATGACCAATTCACGTGATGTTGTTTGTTTACGTAACATCTTGTAAATGTCCAAAGTAAAAATGGTGCTGGCAGAGTTGAAAATGGAGTCGAGGTCGCTCATGAGTGCTGCTATCATGACAGCTAGCATCAAGCCGCGCAGACCGATGGGCATCACAGACATCACCAAACGTGGATAGGCGATGTTACTGCAGCCCGCCGGGGAACCACAGACCTCCATACAGTGATCAGGGCTGATGCAGAGGAGGTCATCGGCAAACAAGATACGAGCGATCATACCTGGAAGAACAACAATAATCATAAGGATATGGTTAATGTTCACTTTATTGTCCCCGTAGGGACATTTGTTCAATGCCACTGGGCACTGTTCCCGCTAAGCCGCGCACAGGCGCAATAGCGCACTGCTCTAAAGGTCTCCAAAGATATCTGTCCATTTTGTCCATGGCAGGAGTTTTGAGGCCTAAATACAGTGTTTCAAAATTGAGTGGGATACCTGGAAGTATCAAAAATCGGCCGCATTGCCTTGTTCATTTGTGCCAAATATTTCTGTGCAACAAGACAGTCCCAAAACACACGGAGAAACTGTTTCTCCAGCATTCAGCACCTTCCTGTGAATAATGTGCACTTTGACATGGGTCGCATTCTTCCAACAAAATTCCCTCCAGACATGGGACTTTGTGGTCCTCCACTGTGATGTACATATACTTTCCCAATTCTTATCCGTCAAAACAAAATAACCTTCCTTTTCCCATTTAATTTTAATATATTTAGTAGATTGGCTTTCTAGGTAATTAATGCATTTATATACTTTAGATATTATTCCCCTTGAAAGTTCCGATTTATATACTTTAATAAAGATTTCAGTCAGAGTGTTATAATTGTTGTTGCTTTGTTTTATTTCTTGATTATAATAACTATACCTATAATAGTCCTGTTTCTCCAAGCCAAAGGTTTCCCTCAACCCTGTTATTTTTTCATTTATTTTTAGCAGACTGGCTGGAGTTCCTGTACCTGGGATAACGATGATGAACATCGGTAGAATCTTCAGAAAGCCGGCCATGATGGTGGAGGCTTTGACGTGAACGATGTTTTTAGCAGCAAGCACTCGCTGGACAATAACCTGATCTGCACACCAATACCTGGAGGGAATACAAAAAGAAATGCACATTATATAACCTTTGTAATGCTAGCAGGCATTTCATTTTATTAGTAGTAATAATAGAAGTAGTGGTATCTGTACAATAACAGGGCAGTAACAATAACAATTTGAATGGGTACAATTGCAAATGATTATGCCATTATTTAAATAGTATAGAGCTCGAGATGGAATGTTACCATAGAAATCCACCATCTTTGTTGCAAGTGTGCAAAATTTCAATAGAGCTACATTAGCCAAAACAATGTTAAAGAGTAAACAAAAGGGCTGATAAACTGCTGGGTCACTACAGGTAAATTCTTTTATCAAACTAGAGAATACGTTTTAGTCAAGTTTAGTATTTAGCATCTTAATACATCGTTTCTCTTTTGTTTCCTCTTCTATTTTGCTATTATTAATTTTTTTTTCTTGTTTGTTTGTTTGGGTTTTTTTTAGAATTTTTTGGCCCGGAGGCTTTATTAGACAGGAAGGATAAAGGTGAAATGGTGGATGAGAGAGAAGGGAGGACATGCAGTACATTGTCGGAGTCGTGATTCGAACTCACGACACTGCGTCCGGCTGCACTTGGAGCCTGGCATACGTGTGCTGATGCCTGAACTGCTCGACCACCAGGCAGCACTGTTTTATTCATTTCATCTAGACAAAGGTAGTGGCAAATTGATATTGTAATAGTCCAATCCACAATATGTCAGCTTTAATCAAAAATTGCGCACAAGGATTGTCAGAGCCTTTGGAAAAAGTCAATGATTATACCAAATTCAAAGACTCAAATAAGGACTATAGACCTGTAGCACAAAACAGTGTTGTAATGAAATGTTTGAAAAGATAGCAGACTGAATTGCGAAGTATCTTCTTATTTTGACCCATTGCTATTCACCTCAGCCCAACAGACGACGACATCAGTCTAACACACGGATTTGTAAACATTTGGAATCTCCTGGCACTTATGCAAGGTTTTTATTGCACATTTGAGCTGTGCATTTGATACTGGTTCTCCAAATCTTCTTGCCCCAAAACGTTTTCCATTTAAATGTGAGCCCAGCCCTCGTCAAACCGTTTCACTTCCTCTTGGCAAGTGAGGGTAAATGGTACTCTATCCAAAGCCAAACACTGCAGCTCAGGTGTCCCAAGGTGCAGCGAGTGTCGATCGTGTGTCGAACTGACACATGAGTTCAGGAGGCACCAGCCTAACAATAAAATTATCACATTTTCAGATGACACATTAATTGTGACCATATTGCTAACTTCTATGAAGAGATAAGCTCTTTTCTGTCTTGGTGTAACAAGCACCACTTAACTCTTAATGTTAATTAAACCAAGGACATGGTGTTTGATCCTCAAGCTCTGTGAACTGATGACCCAGCTGTCACTGAAGGAAGACAAATTGAGCATCTTTTGATCCATCTTTTTTTGCAGCAGTCTAAGCAGGGACTCCAAAACTTCCCACACCCCAGACACTTCCTCCAGCTCCTCCGGGGGAATCCGACCTGTTCCCAGGCCAGCCGAGAGACATAGTCCCTCCAGCGTGTCCTGAGTCTTCCCCGGGGCCTCTTCCCCCTGTGAGGTCGTCCAGGAGGCATATGAAACAGATGCCCGAGCCTCCTCAGATGGCTCCTCTCAATGTGGAGGAGCAGTGGCTCTAATCCGAGCACCTCCCGTGTGACTGAGGTACTCACCTTATCTCTAAGCACCCAGCCACTGCGGAGGAAACACATTTCGACCGCTTGTATCCAGGATTTTTTCCTTTCGGTCAGTACCCAAAGCTCATGACCAAGACGCATGCTCGAAGGTCAGATGACAAGACAACAAAGTTGGCCTAGGGTATCCTGGTGCCATGTGCCCTGATGACACCCTTGTGCTATTGAGCAGTTTAAATCGTTTCAATATTTAGGTGTGTATATTGATAACCTGTTTACATGGAATGTGCTTGTTGATTTTGTGTCTGCCACGTTGTCCCAGAACCTGACTTTTGCTCTTTGGTGTGAGCACCAAAATTATGACTTGATTTTACAACGCAGTTTCTGGGGATCTAATACACTTCTTTCCTCCCTGCTCTCATCCCCATTTCATGCTAAAAATCCTTTAAAAAAAAAATATATATATATATATATATACTCATTTAAACTAAACAAAAAGTGCTAATGCAAAAAATGGAGTACCCATTTACCACAGAGAAGCAGGGGTTTGTCCAAGTAAAAAGCCAGGCCAGGGCAGGTCTGGGTCCGAAGGCCCTCAAGATCGTCAAAGCAGCAGGTTTGGGGTCCAAGTGGAGCAGGCAGCTGTTGAAGAAGGTGAGGTTGGGATAGGACAACATAATGGACGTGATGTTTGGACTGGCCTGCATGTATTTGGTCCGAACTCCTTTAAAAACCAAAAAGTGACATAGGCTTAGTTAAGTTTTATGCATATACAGTGATCCCTCGCTATAATCGGCGTTTCATCTTTCACGGCTTCGCTGCTTCACGGATATTTTTACAGTGCATTGTGCTCTGAATCCTGATTGGCTCAGGGGCTTTACTGTTGTCTAGAAATAAAATTTGACGCTGTACTGTATTGGTTTCGTTTCTGTACATTCTGCCAACTTTACGTTTGCATTTTCTCTCCGTGACAAAACCCACAATGTCAGCGCACGGCACAGGAATGGGACCCTTTGGGACCCTTTGAGGAGTCGTTCATTGCAGTTCTCAAATATAATCGAAGGTGGCATATCCGCTTATAAAAATCTTCTTGCTCAGAAAAAGAAAGAGCGCCAACAACTACCCATAACAATGTTCTTCTCTCGAAGAAAGACCCCTGCGCCTTCAGTAGAAACAGACGCTACAGCGGGGCGGAGTCAGGACGAAGAGGCGGAGTCAGGACGAAGAGGCACAGCTGGGACTGTGACATACGCCAGTGACAATGTTTCCAACCTTGTATTACTGTATTCAAATACATTTTGAGCTTTAAAACAGGTTTTGATTTTTGATTTGATTCTATAGTTCAGTATTACATTGTAAAATAATTAAAAAAAAATAAAGCTGACTACTTCACGGATTTCACTTTTCGCGTGTTATTTTTGGAACACAACCCCCGCGATAAACGAGGGATCACAGTACTGTAACTGTTAATTGTCAATAAATGTATAGGCCCTGTGCTATTAACTTTTATACAAGTTATTATGTTGTTTCTCCATGTCCACCTTGTGATATCACCAGATGGGAAAGAAAAAAAGTCCAATTTCATGTTTCTAAATTCCATGCACATTCAATAGTCATTGGTCAGCCTTGCATCCTTATAGAAGTTAAAGAGCCTACAATTGGACAGAGGATTCACTATGGCAAAATAAAACATGAAAATACCAATAGCTTACCTTCAAGTCCTCCTACTTTGAAGAGGCTGATTCCCGTCAGCGTCAAAGCTCCACCGATCATTAAAATAGCTTGGATCACATCTGTATAAATGACAGCTACTAGTCCTCCTGTTACTGTCAAAATGGCTGTCATTGCAATTAGCAGGATGATTGACAAGTAGAGGTTCCACCCTAATGACTCCTGTATAAACAAGGCGCCAGTGTAAAGATTGACCGACAATTTAGTAAAAATGTATAGCACTAGACTTAAGGTTGCAAAATACACTTTTAACCGAGATCCACCAAATCGTTTGGACAAATATTCTGGCATAGTGTAGACCCCAGATTGGATGTAAACTGGAATGAATAGCCAGCCTAATAATTGGAGTAATAGCAAAGCATTAAATTCCCATGCGGCCACGCTAAACCCACTAACCACTCCAGATCCGGCGAGTCCAATGAAGTGCTCGCTGCCAATGTTGCTCACGAAAAGAGAAGCTCCAACAGCAGCCCAGTTCATAGAGCGACCAGCCAGGAAGTAGCCACTAACACTGCTACGGTTAGCTTTCCACATGGCAAGCAAACCGATGCCGAGGACCAATACGAAATACAGGGCGACGATGACAATGTCGGCAACTTCCATCGTAGCACTGGCAGCCATCTTTGTAGTTTTAATGTAGCAGGTAGTGGAGGCTTGTACTGGATCACACTCTTACAAAAAGCAGGTACTCATCCGACCGCTTGGATCCTCGTGATAATGATCTTTATCTTCTTTTTCTTTGTCCCGATATTTTTAACCAAAAATATCGTATCGGTCCATACTTTCTCGTTTTGTTTAGCTTTGGCTACATTTTAGTTTGCTAATGTATGAAAATTCTTGCAGGTTGAGGTTTCACCGAGTTTGTCCAACAAGTTAAAAGTAGCACCTGAAATGTAAAATCAAACCAACAACCATTAATTTTATATCAATAAACACAACAACTGAAAACTGACATTGCACTAAACATTCAGAAGCTTTCTCAGAGCTATGGCAGAATGCCGTTTCTTGCCCAAGGACACAACAGCATTGTTAAAAGCTGCAATACGCAGCCTTCAACTAAAATTATAGTTAACTAGTAAGGCTGGAACTAACAATTATTTTGCTCATCGATTAGTCCAGCAATTATTCTTTAGATTAATCAATTAGGTGATTAAAACCTAACGTGACAGGGAATGTAAGATTTTTACTGAATATGACCCCGATGAAGCTAAGACGGTCTCTATCCCTTATGCCTCCGGACTGTCAGAAAAACTGCTAAGAATTTTTAGACGAAGTCTCTGTTTATTTCAAACCAGGCAATACTTTAAGACAAAAACTGTTTCACCCAAAGGACAAGATGCCTCCACAGAAACAGATCAATGTAGTGTATTCTATCCAAAGCAGTGAAGAAAGCTGTAAAGAGCGGTACATAGGGGGGGCTAAACAGCCACTTCACAAGAGGCTTTATCAGCACAGAAGACACGCGAGTTCAGGACCCCAGAGAGCGGTGCATCTTCATCTCAAAGCCACAAACCACTCTATTGAAGACAGTGAGGTGGAGATTCTGAGCAGGAGCATTCTGATGCTAAACAGGTACTCGAGGAGGGAGCCTAAGTCAGTGAACAATAGGATGTAGATGGCCCATCCCAGTTAAGTTTCAATGGACCATTATCAGGAGGTGGGCAGGGCCCTGTGCCCTGTGGGCAGGGCTTTCACAGAGGAGGATATAAACAGGAGTTCTCAGACTTGTTTCACAGATCTAGAATGACTCTTGGATGAGAGTCGAAACGTTTTGTTTTTTCTAAGAGTCCAGATGAAACAACTGAATCTTTTTCTATACTAAATGTCCATGTTTCCTTTGTCTTTTTAAAGCAATTCCTACTGTGTCTGAATCATAAAACCTATTTTCTCAGGACATGGCATGCGCTGAATAGTCCTTGATGCAGTAATTGTAGCCGCCATATACACCTCCTACCACTAATTATAAGAACCTGGTGTCAAATAGTGTGAAGGAACCGTCTTTTGACTGTGTGTTAATGGAATTATGGCAAATAAAGGATACTGTTGTTTATATTACTGGAGTATTTCAGACCTCTTTGAGCAGGAACACGCGTGTGAAAAACCATACACACTTTGTGGAACCAGAGTGGCTCAGGTACAACAACAGTCATAGTTCATTCTTCTGCCTTTTAGGTTCAATAATATAGGCTATTAATACATGCTGCAATAACAATTCTGTTTTAAACCAGGACTGGACCACAGTTGAACATTTAATAGGATAAGATTTTCCACAATATTCTCACAGTGGGGGGCATATGAGTGCATACTGTTATTGTGTCCTTGGGCAAGACACTTATACACTTTACGTCCAGTGGTGAAGGACACTGGTGTATGAAGGGTTAACAAGACAAAGGATGACATTTAGTGCATTTACAATCCAGCTATAATTATTTAAAGTATTCATTATTTCATAGAAAAAAATATATTATTTGGAAATCTAAATTGTTTGAAGAGGGCCGTAACAATTAGACAGATTTTCAGTTTAGTTTAGTTTTCAGTTTTTTTCGTTTAGGGTATTTAGAAAATGAATAAGCTACAATTAAACAGACATAAATGGTAATAAAAAAAGACAATACTTGGACTGAACCAAGATTTGGGGTTTAATCCAAACTCAAATAATTTTAATAATTTAATCCAGTCCAATCCAACAATTTATGGAGTGCCTAAAAAAAAAAGAAAAAAGAAAAGTCGACCAAAGTGCTGAACACACAAATGCACATGAGATAATGTAAAAGAAAAAGAAAAAAACTCATTAAAATAACGACCAGCCAGAGAGAATAAGTGCGTTTAAAACTGAGTCTACTGTCTAAAGTTCTCAGGTAGCGTCTCTCACCTGCTCCGTGCACCGGGGTCTTTTTCGTCCCTACTTAGAGCCCGTCTTCAGGAGGGTCGTTTCTGGACTGGACCAGGTCTTTTCTTTTCGAGCCCCGTGGTTCGAGTGAAGGCGGTTTGGCCCCGGAGGGCGCGAGAGAGGCAGATATGAGGCACCCCGGCCCCCGCCCGCCCATCACCGTCAAATGAGACACGCGCGCCCTTCGGAGAGCACGCGCAGGTGTGTCCCGAACCACGTGGTCAGGCGGAGCCATAACGGTAAATAGTTCTGCATCTGTCACCATGTTGTGTAAATAAGACTAACCTGTCCTGTTGGATATGTTCCCTCGTCTATCTTTTATGGTCAGCCTATGCTAAATACTTATAGGATTTGAATAGTCTTGAATCATGTTTTTGAATGCTTTTGCTTTCATTACTTTACTGTAATTGCTTTTTGCATGTAACGTTGCTTCCTGTTATTGCCACTGCAGACCTGTAGGTTATACAAGGGTACTGCTCTATACCTGTGGTTCTTAAACTTTTTACTCGAAGTACCCCCTAAAATGATATTAGGCTTTCCAAGTACCACCAGATTTAACCCAGATCATATCAAAATGATATTAAAGGCCAAGATGGTCTAAAATGAGACAAGAATGAGTTATTTATAAATAATAATGGGGTCCTAAATAACGAACAGTTCATGTTTGATTGTCAACGTTATACCAGAACCCCCAAACAAAGGTGCGCTGCGTGACTTTTCTCTGTGGAGGGTCTACTCCCTCCCTGTTTCCATGGAGATGATATTGCATTACTTCTCCACTGTATGGCATTAAACTCATTTATCTCCTTGGTGACAAGCTTGGATGTTGTGATGTCAGATCTAATGAATAAATGCAAGCTATAAAAGTTTAATACCAAACAGCGGAGCAATCCAAGCAAAGCAATAACCAAGCATGTGTTAGGGAAAAGTTACATTAAAGCTTTAAGTTAAACAAAAAATCACCCACAAATCTTAATCAATGAGATCATGACTCAAATTGCAATGAACAATGTATGTTGCCCTAACCTCATAATCTGAAGGTGTAACTATAATGTGATTATGTTCCAACTCATGCTGGTTGGCCATTATCACATTGTCCTGGGTCTAGATGTTCGTTTAAGAGGCTGTTTTTATTTTTGTTCTATTAACTACGACGACAGCTAATGAGTAAACCGTGAACCCTGACCCTAACCCATCCCGACCCAAAACTAGTGAAATTGTTACTCATCAACTCGTCTTTATGTGTCCTGAATGACTTGGCAACAACCTTACATGGTTTTACGATTATAAAACAGATTTAAATATGATTATTTAAGATATAAGATACAAATTTATGGGAACAAATTTAAGGGAAAGTTTCGATAAACAGTGCTGAGCTTGTACATGCTGCAAAGTTAAACATTGTCTTAAAACAAGAAGGGGATTTTCTGCAAAGGCACGGTGATTTTGCAGTTTTGACAAATGGTAAACTTCAATGTAAAGTCTGTGGAGAGTTTATATTGTCATGCTATGTGCTATGTGTGTTTCAACGAAAAAATAGACCCTGAACTTGTAGCCACAGCTGCCGTGGGGTTTCCAAACAGAGAAATGGCTGTGAGTCTGTGTCAGTGGCCTCTCTAGAATGTCATGCCCAAGGACACAACCACACACACACACAAGCACAACTGAAGGTGCGATCAAACCGCCAACATTCTGGTTAAAAGAAAAGCACGGAAAATCACTGTCACACATTTAGTTAATGCAGTGTTTTCTGGTAGACTCCAGATAACGCCATTGTTTCAAGTACACAAATATGTTTCATATGTTTTTATCCCAGCTCACCCTTTTTGTCCACATCTGGTAAAAGGAAACCATCGAGCTGCTGGACATGTTGAATAAGAAAAGAAAGCATTCTGAGATTAATCAGGCTCAGCTTGTACTCCAAAATAACAAAAAAAAGAAATTAAATGTATGTGTATTCAGCCTGGATCTTTTTTATTTTTATTTTTAGTCAAATTAGCTTCAATTTTCAAAGAGGAATTGTCAAAACCCAGACACCAGATTCTGCTCTTTATGTTTGCCAAAGAAAATCTAGGCGGAATTTAAAATCTGAGCTTGTTCACACACGTCAGAATAAATCCGACATCAGAGGCCAAATCTACAGAGGACCAGCTTCACAATATTATTATGATACTGATAATACTACTAGGCTTACTACTATTAATAATGATAATAATGAATCAATCACCCCTGACATTTTTGAGTGTTTATTGGCATTCACCGTCCCCCCTACAACTCAGAGTTTCGCCCCCGCAAAGAAGTCAGTTTACATTCAAAATGCTCTCATGTTGCAGTTTACTTTATCAGTCAGCAGACGGCGCCATTGATTTTCTCTTTATGTTTGAGTCCCCTGCTTTTTTCCTCCAAACCAAATATCACATTTTGGTCTATAAATGCGTATTGAACATGTTTCTGAGTTCACCGACGGCCATCACATGCTGAACATGTTCTAGATCAACATTTTTGATTGTTGTCATGTGGAATCACGGGGCCTTGATGTTGCAGAGTCCACAGCAGCAGCAGCAGCAGCAGCAGCAGCAGCAGAAGGAGCAGATGGAAACGTCCCTCTAGCGCGTTTATCATCATCAGGACGTGTTAAAGCTGAGGAAGGGGTGATGCCTCGGGTTTAATGAGGAAGAGAGACGCCACTGCTGCATGGGGGTCTGTGCTGCTGCTTTGGAATGAGTCGAAAATGGCACTGCAATAAGTCTATAATCTGTTCAACTGCAGGGGAAAGAGCACTGGATATGTCAAGTAGCAATGATGTACTCGATTACACGTATTTCTGCCCAATTTGTACTGGAGTGAAAGTGTGAAGAACGTGTGACAAACAATGATCTAAAAGTACTACTAATTTTTTTTTTTTTTACGCATTTTGAGTACTTTTAGACCATTGAAATAGTTGAAATAGTTTGAACCTGTGACCGGTGTATCCTCGTCAATCGGGCGGGACAATGCAGCTTTGTTTTGCGTGTTTGTCGGTGTCGCAGATAGCCGCGAGACAACCAGTGCATGGGACTCAGTTATAAGTACATGTTTAAATATAGTAGTCTAAAAAAAAAATCTACTCTCTAGTATTTCTATTGAGTTACTTTCCACCTATTGGTACATTGACGATATGATTGCTGATCACGCGTAACACTGAATATTACACAACGGTTCGCAGCTTTTAGACACAGTAATAAGTCAAATGATGTAACTTCCGACCATTTAAGTGCAATTAACCTTCAATCTGAGAATCACTCCACCTTTGCTACCTTTGCAAGCCACGGCTGTCCTGGGGCTGACTGGTGAAAAATGTGTCAGTCAAACTCAAATCGGCACTAAAAGCCTCTCCGACCACCACCAATCCCACTTTACAATTTAGCAAAGACGGGTGCTTTGTCTTGCCAAAGGACTGGATCACTTGAGGACAGTAGGATTCCAACCTTCACGCCGTAGTTTAATCATTCATCCGCTTAATTATTCATAAACCCGTCTGCGTTACTTGCAAATTTGTCCACTTTCACGACACAGATTTTCCATAATATTTACTTATTCAAATGGTTGGCTTGCTGCTCCAGTGACCTCTGCTATGCCATGAATGTAAAGTAAATATGTATGTATTCTTCCAATAGTCCCTGACCCACTGGAGGATTGTCGGGCCGGTGCTGCTTGTTGATGCATAGACTTTTGTCCCGAGGCAAAATGTATGAGCGATGCACAATAAACAACAGATAAGAAAGACAGTTCAGAGAGTGAGAAGGTTTGACGTTACAAAAGGGCTGTCAATACAAATAGTTATGTATTGGATAAGGACTGGGGAGGTGCTTGATGGGTTTGACAAACAGCCTATATAAAGGGGAGGAGTACTCATGTTCTGTGGGAGATATTGACAAAAGTGAATATCTCTTTTATCCAACAATATTCAACCATATTATGTCAATTCAACGCAGATAAAACATGTCATAATTGTGTCCTCTAATTTGTAAGTTAAGTTTGCTTTTCTTTTTTTTTTGTTATCAGAATTTTTGCAACAATTTATATTATAAATGCTAAACTCTATTGTCACATTCTACATATCTTCAAAACGACAGTCACGATATTATCAATACTATATCGATCATCTTCCCACGTCTATGTAATAAGACTGCAGTTCTTTTGATTTAAAGTAGAGTTGTAAAAAAAATCGATACCCGGATCCTAATCAATACTAACACTAGGCTAAAAAACTAATACTGGAAAAAAAAAACAACAACAAAAAAAACACATGAATAGGACACAATACAAACTTTTTAAAATGGCCTATTGTTGTCTATATCAGAATTAGTGGAAATAATAAAGAAAACATAATTTTGTAATGAAAATAACATTCTATTCTCTAAAAAATCAAATGTCAACGTAGTTTCTTAATGAGTCTGAAATATTTGTACATAAGTATTCTAGGCAGTAGCTCAGTTGGTAACGCCGGTCGTCTTCTGGTCTGCTTCAGTTGGTTAGAATCCAGATTGGCTCCCTCAGGTGAGTTGTTTTGTTGTGTCCTTGGGCAAGACACTTAACCCGCCTCGCCTTCGGTGTCTGCGTGTGTGTGAAGCAGCGCTTTGCTGTAAAGCACATTGAGCGTGTTTGAGGGCAGAAAAATGCTTTGGGTAACAGCGGAATAAACCACCTTTAGCAAAGGAGAAATCTCGAAACAAAAGAAAATGAAAGCTCAGGTATGAAACAAAACTAAATCTGAAGCATTTTTGTGGATTATCAAGAGAAAGTAAACTTATTTATGTTTCTTGATTAACATAATAACTATTTACTTCACACTTATGGTTCCACTGTCGAGTATTAAATTGATATATTTTCCTGCTGCTGCTGCGTTTGAAGTGACATGCCAGCCTTCCGCGGGCATTTACACATGCGTGAAATGTCCCGATTGACTTGAACGTGACTCGACCCACATCTCCGGACCCTGCATGTTTTTTCATGGGGAGGGAGGGGGCAGCGAAGGCAACACGAGGAGCACTTTTATAGTGAGTTAATAAGCGGAAACGAGTCTTGCTTGTCCTACTTCCTTAATGCAAGGCTTTCTGCCCTGCACTTGAACATAGCCAGTGGTCAAGCCTGTCATGTGATGGACAAAACTTTCTATTTTTAAGGTTAATTTTAAGGTTATTTTAAGGCCATATTAAAACTTGCATGGATCGTAAATGCAAAGTATATTGTTATTTTTCCACAACGCATGCTAACACAGGTACTATTAGCGCTTCTAAGACCCTGGCAGGTCAGCAGTGTCGTGAAGGGAGAGTGATCGATTTGTTAAAACCTGTTAAGCCAGTGGTAAATAGTGAAAGGTCAACCATGTGGTAAAAGGGACCTATCAAGCTCCTGGGCATGCAAGGAAATATAAATGTCCTTGTAAAGCCCCTCAAACATCTGATTAACCTGTCTGTTCGGAAAGGACAATATCCCTCACCTTAAAGTCAGGAACACCAGATCAGGCGTATAATTATCGGCCTGTAAGCATCCTGCCTATACTTTCAGAAGAGTTGGAGAAAATGCCCTCTTTTTGGACCTTAAAAAGGTGTTTGAGACCCTAAATCATGTCACTATAAGACTTTAGTGGTTTCTGAAAAAAATCTGAAAATAAATACGGGAGTGCCACAAGGGTCCTTAATTGGGCCCTTGCTTTTTTCATTGTATATCATTGATTTGCCTGAATCATGTCCAACAGCAGAGTTTCAAACGTACGCTGACGATGCTGTGATTTATGTGCGTGGAAAGACTGTGCATATAGTTTCAAATAATCTGTCTAAACACCTTCAAACCATGACAGAGTAGTTTCAAAAAGCAGGTCTGTCACTGAATGCTAAGAAGACCATGTCTTTTTGCTTCGCCTCTAGGAACAAGTCCATATCTGAGCAACTCAATCTAAAGAGAAATGGACAGAATACTGAGCAGGTCTCAGAGATCCAATACTTGGTTGTGTACTCCATTCTCAACTCAAATTTGACAGTCATATCAACAGATTCCAGAGTTGAAACCAATTAGGTCAAACACCTGTGTTAGTTTGAATCATTTAAATATGTTAACTTTTGAAAATTACCTCAATTCTGGAAGGAATCAGGATCAGTTTGTACTCCAAACCAGGAATTTAAAAAATAAACCTTGAAAGAACTCAACTTTTAATTTAAATTAAAAAAAAAAACAACTTTATTTCAAGTCTCTAAATCTCATGTTAGTCATTTGTCAAGACCTAATAAATGCTCAGTCTGTCTCCAACAGCAACATCTATAGGCAGGTTTTGTGCATAATTTATTAAACTAAAGCTAAAGAGTGCCAGCCATTTGTTTGTCCTCCAAAAGAAACAGCTTCAGTTTGAATTGGGGCTCATTTTCGTTTGATGTTTGAAATATCTGCACTGTTAGTGAAGAGGAGAAGATTGAGAGGCTGATGGTTCTGCTGCTGCGGTGGAGCTGGGGGAAGTTTGACTTTGAGTGTAAAAAGCCATCCACTGCTGATGCATTGTTCTTAAGTGGCCATTGTCGAGCTTTAAAATTCCACATAGGATTAAAAATAGCAGCTCGTGTCACTTGTCATTTTTTAAAGTGGCTTTGAGTGTTCAAGCTTGACTGAGATGGGTAAGTTACAGGAAAGGTCTGAAACCAGGTCTGAAACCAGGTCTGAAACCAGGTCTGAAACCAGGTCTGAAACCAGGTCTGAAACAAGGTCTGAAACAAGGTCTGAAACCAGGTCTGAAACCAGGTCTGAAACAGGTCTGAAACCAGGTCTGAAACCAAGGTCTGAAACCAGGTCTGAAACCAGGTCTGAAACCAGGTCTGAAACCAGGTTCGAAACCAGGTTCTGAAACAGGTCTGAAACAAGGTCTGAAACACAGGTCTGAAACCAGGTCTGAAACCAGGTCTGAAACCAGGTCTGAAACCAGGTCTGAAAACAAGGTCTGAAACCGTCTGAAACCAGGTCTGAAACCAGGTCTGAAACCAGGTCTGAAACCAGGTCTGAAAACAAGGTCTGAAACAAGGTCTGAAACAAGGTCTGAAACCAGGTCTGAAACCAGGTCTGAAACAAGGTCTGAAACAAGGTCTGAAACCAGGTCTGAAACCAGGTCTGAAACCAGGTCTGAAACCAAGGTCTGAAACAGGTCTGAAACAAGGTCTGAAAACAAGGTCTGAAACCAGGTCTGAAACCAGGTCCTGAAACAAAGGTCTGAACCAGGTCTGAAACAAGGTCTGAAACAAGGTCTGAAACCAGTCTGAAACCAGGTCTGAAACCAGGTCTGAAACCAGGTCTGAAACAAGGTCTGAAACAAGGTCTGAAACAAGGTCTGAAACCAAGGTCTGAAACCAGGTCTGAAACCAGGTCTGAAAAAGGTCTGAAACAAGGTCTGAAACAGTGTCTGAAACCAGGTCTGAAACCAGGTCTGACAAGGTCTGAAACAAGGTTCTGAAACCAGGCCTGAAACCAGGTCCTGAAACCGGTCTGAAACCAGGTCTGAAACCAGGTCTGAAACAAGGTCTGAAACCAGGTCTATATCAGGACCAGAACATGGTTTAGTCATGACACTACAACACAGATGTCAGCTGGTGGTGGTGGTGGTGGTAGTAGTAGTAGTAGTGGTAGTAGTAGTGGTAGTAGTGGTAGTAGTAGTAGTAGTAGTAGTAGTGGTAGTGGTAGTGGTAGTGGTAGTAGTAGTGTAGTAGTGTAGTAGTAGTAGTAGTAGTAGTAGTGGTAGTAGTAGTAGTAGTGGTAGTAGTAGTGGTAGTGGTAGTAGTAGTAGTAGTAGTGGGAGTAGTAGTGGTAGTGGTAGTAGTGGTAGTAGTAGTAGTAGTAGTGGTAGTAGTAGTAGTGGTAGTGGTAGTAGTAGTAGTAGTAGTAGTGGTAGTAGTGGTAGTAGTAGTAGTAGTAGTGGTAGTAGTGGTAGTGGTAGTAGTAGTGGTAGTAGTGGTGGTAGTAATACATTTTTTTATTTAAAAGCGCCTTTCAGAACACCCAAGGACACTGTACAAGAGAATAAAACAACAGAATAAAACAACAGAATAAAACCCACAGTACAGAACTGGATGATGGTGTTGGAGTGACTGAGTTATGTGGTGTAGGATTGTCTGAACAGGTGAGTTTTGAGTCTGGATTTGAAAAGTGGAAGGGTGTCTATGTTGCGGAGGTCAGGAGGGAGAGAGTTCCAGAGCTGAGGAGCAGAGCGGCTGAAGGCTCTGCCCCCATTGAAATAAGACGGAAAGAGGGACAGAGAGCTGGAGAGAGGAGGAGGACCTGAGGGAGCGAGAGGGAGTGGAGATGTGGAGGAGGTCAGAGATGTACGGTGGAGCCAGGTTATGGATAGCTTTGAAAGAATTTAGGATAATTTTGAAGTGAATCCGTTGTTTTATGGGGAGCCAGTGAAGTTGGTTGAAGGATGGGGGTGATGTGATGGCGGGAGGGCGTCCTGGTGATAATGCGGGCTGCAGAGTTTTGGAGAAGCTGCCGTTTTCTGGAGGGATTTATTGGGGAGACCCAAAGAGGAGAGAGTTACAATAATCGATCCGGGAGGTGACTAGACTGTGGACAAGTATGGCTGTGGTGTGAGGAGTGAGAGAAGGACGGAGACGAGAGATGTTGCGAAGGTGGAAGTAGGCGGAACGAGTGATGTTGTTGATGTGGGAGTGAAAAGAAAGGGTGCTGTCGAGGATGACACCCAGACTCTTGACTTGAGGGGAGGGGAGGACAGGTGGAGTCATTGATAGAAATTGTGAAACTGTTTGATTTTGAGAGAGTGGAAGGGGTGCCTACCAGTAGGACTTCGGTTTTAGAGCTGTTGAGTTTGAGGAGATTTGAAGAGAACCAGGAATTGATTTCCTGCAGACAGAGGGTAAGAGAGGCTGGTGGAAGTGATGCAGTGGGTTTAGAGGAGAGGTAGAGCTGGGTGTCATCCGCGTAGCAATGGAAATGAATGTTGTGTTCACGGAAGATGGAACCAAGAGGGAGAATGTAGATGATGAAAAGAAGGGGACCCAGGACAGAGCAGAGCCCTGGGGCACACCAGCTGGGACAGGGAAGGGGTTGGATTGGTGGGATTTCAGTTGTATGAATTGACTGCGATCGGAGAGATAGGAAATGAACCAAGAGAGAGGAATGTGGGAGAAGACAATAGATTTAAGCCTATGGATGAGAGTGCTGTGTGAGATGGTGTCAAATGCTGCTGTTAGATCGAGGAGGATGAGAATAGTAGTAGTAGTAGTGGTAGTAGTAGTAGTAGTACAAACAAAAACAGGACCTGCCATTATCAGGAGGTTCCACCCAGTGGGCAGGGCTTACTGTAGGATAAGTCTCTGAGTTGTCAGACTAGAGCCACAGATTGAGAATGACTCTTGGTTGAGAGTTGAAACGTCTTGTTTTACTAAAACAGTCCAGATGACTACAACTGAATCTTTTTCTACAATACTGGGTTATGTATATATATTTAGACAACGTTGATGTTATTACTAATTATGATGCTATGCAATATTGATATTATGATATGACTATGATATTATGCAATGATATTCACTTGTATTCTATCTAATTTTATATTTTACTATATTTAACTTGCAGCACCTATTGTTTTATGTCGCACCACATCGCTGAAGCACATACTTTACTGCCATCGTCATGGCAATAAAGCTTTTCCTGATTCAGATGCCATTAATGCCATACTGTGGAACATGAGGACATCAGGAAAGTGACATGTGCACTTTTGAAATATAAAAACAAAGACATAAAGTATAAAGGTGCACTAGTTTCCAGCCACGTGGCCTCATGCCAGTGTGATCCTGGTTTATTCCTGGTCTAAGCTCCTCTGGCAGTGTGTCGTTATAGACAGTGCGGCTCTATTAAAACAAGTGTTTTGTTTTGGTTACAGGACAGTGTCTGCAGCGGGTCCGGCCCATATAAGGAGAGAAGAGGAGACAGGGAAGACTGGCACCGTCAAACCCCCTCCTCTGTTTAGATTAGGAGGATTTATCAGTCATCGGGGCGAACCGTGGTTACCGTCAGTTACCGTCAGTTACCGTGCAGTAGTGAACAATAGGACATGCTATTTTCACCTTCTGACACATTTGTAGTTCAAGTTGCAGAATGTTTCCAGAGAAATGTAGCTTTGCTTAGAATGCTCCACAGTATGGCATTAAACTCATCTATCTCTCAGGTGTCACCAGGACAAGTTACAGCTCAGATCTGTGGCAAGGCAAGCCAGCTCACACAGACAAAAGTGTAAAATAGTGCGGACCCAGGTCACAGAGCAAAACACATTGAAGTACTACACATTTCTACATTTGGAGACAGACGATAGAGAGGCAAGTACCACCCAAGAGGAGAATGTGCTGCCGAGACAATGGCAGTGAAGAAAAGCAGCACAGCTACTGATGAAGACTCAGGCCCTGTATAATCGTAGTACATAATGCATTAGCAGCGAATGTGCAGAAGACATCGCTCTTTTGGACCCTGCAAAAAGCCTTTGGCAAAGTAACTTTATTTGGGATCTGTAATGCCAGTGCACTAACTTTTCTTGGTGTTCAGTGCTTCCAAAACAAACCCAGATGACAGGATCCAAGTAGATGATGGGGGAACCTCTCCGCAACGACACAAATATAATTGATAAACAGGAAATAGCTGTTGCTAACGTACAATAGCTTTGTTTTGCTAAGCTTGCGGGCTCAAAACGTTGCTATCAGTGGAAATATGGCAGTTTATAACAAGTCAGTGTTTGATGAAAATGCACTGTTTCTACCCAAGTCTGTGTTCTATCTTCTCAGTATTGTGTAGCTCCTCCTTATGCTAAAGTGGACCTGGAGGAAGGTTTAGGAGCCCTCAAACGGCCTGGCACGGTGCACTTAGGAGTAAGACAGTGGAAACACTTTCAGGCCGTACCGAGCCGTACCGAGCCGTACCGAGCCGCTCCACTGCAAACCAATGGAAACGAGGCTTTAGTCCACAGCACAAAAGCCACTTGAGCCACACTATGGTACTCGTTATTTACCGAGGCCCCCATTGGGACTGCCTAATAAATCACTGCCCCCTCCCGCTGCACCCGTTCCCGTGTGCGACGTCCTGGCCGCCGTGTTGACAGAGTTGCCATAGGAGCCACTTAGCGCCAGGCCAAAAGACTCTGGACTCCAAGTTATTGCAGAGACAAGTTGCCATGTTTCAACACTGAAGGGCTTTGCTGGTGTCCATGTGCTAAGGTCACGAGTAAGCTAATATAAAGGATGAAAACAAATCCAGCTGTAGTCATAGTGATATAGCGCATAGATCACCAACCCATAGGCAAAGCAATAACATCTCAACATCGCAAAGTTACATTTAGTTTAAGTTACAAAAGATGTTAAAAGCTCAACAGACTCATTTGATCATCCTTTTAACTCAGCAACTACAGACATAAGCGAGCATTTCCTTGGACCGGTCTTCATGGAATATTTATTCAATGTGCACAGTTTGAAGTTCTCTTTTTCGATCTTTTTTCCCCCCCTCTTGTTTGGTCGCCAGGAGGAGCGGTGGATTGATGACATGCCCAGAGACAGAGGAGAAACGGGAGACGAGCGAGAGTCAGAAATCTGTGATCAGCAAAAATCCAGCAGAGAAATATGGAAGAAATTGACATCTAAAAGGGAAAGAGAGGGGCCAGTTACAAAAGGGCAAAAGCAAACAGCGAGAGCAGTAGTAGAAATAGTAGTAATAGTAGTAGTACAGAAGTTATTTTTATTCACTGTCGTCCAATATCTCAACAATAGTTTAACTTTAAAAATGGGAACCAGTCTTTCTTTTATTTATTATATCTTTATGCTTGTCAATTTGTAAATGTAGTTTTTTCTCCCAAATATATTGTAAAAACAGGAAATAGACAATAAACCCGCAAGAAAGAGCCAGATATAATGCTAAAATACTTTTTGTGAAGAGAACATGTTGGCTTTGTGATGGTCCTCGTTACAATTGTTCTTCAGAAAAAAGCTGTTCTTAAGCTGTTCACTCGGCCGTGATTCATGCATGTGAATACTAGTGATACTAGTGATACTAGTGTTTGTTAGAGCCTGTAACAAGTTATACAGATTTAAATACCTACTTTGACCTTTCACTGTTTGAAAATCAGATACTCCAGCTTTAAGATTACTTATGATATATCCATCTATCTCTCTCTCTCATATATATATATATACACACACACACACACACACATACATACATATACACATATATATATACACACACACACACACATATATATATATATATACATACATACATACATACACATATATATGTATAATCTAAAATGAATTAAAAATGACTTTGTTCTTTAAGTGAAAACAGTACATTTTTCACACTTTTCGGGCCTCAATCTATGGATCTTTTAAAATGACTCTACCATGATCAATATACAGTAGCCCCTAAAAATTACGGTAGACCAGGACTAAACCAGGACTAGACAAGGACACGTCTATTGTATGGTAAACCTGGATTAAACTAGGACCCGATCAGGAATGAACTCGGACTAAACCAAGATGTGGGGAAACCAGCTGTCTAAAGTATGAAATTAAATCCAAAACATTTTAGTTGTTTAGGTGAAACCCAGTTCAAAAGAGTCACTAAAACATTACAAATATTCCACTTTTCGAGCTATTCAAATGTGATAAGTTTGATGGATGGAATGGCCTTTGTTTAGATGCTAGCCTCAGCTCTCGTTCAAATCCAGGGACGAAAACCAGACAAAAACAACGACTCAGCTCAAAAAAGAACTGCAAAACCGGCCAGAATATAAATGATGTTTTAAAAGTTTCAAAAGTCAAGCGCTCGGAATAGTAATGTTTTCCATATGGAATGCAATGGTTGTAGGGACAAGTTTAAATGGGTCACATTGCAGATTAAATTGGAACATTTCAGAGTAAAACTAAATAAATATGACCAAAGTAGGGGTAAACCATGACTATATCAAGCTTAACTCTCAGGCCAAACTATAATCAGATCAAACCAGAGTCGGGTCTAAATCAGGACTAAACAACAACTAAACAAGGACTAAACCAGGAGGACTATAATCAAGATGAACCTGGGACTAAACATACGAGGTTCGTCAACAACGAGCAGAGTTCCACCACATCTGTGAGGAATTCAGGAAGAGAAAATGAAGATATGGGTTTTCTGTCCCAGCGACTCTTCTGGTGACTTTCGAAGGTAAAAAAAACACATGCTCAGAACACCTGGGGGGGCAGAGGCCCTTCAGGTTTTGGTACATGTTTTCAGCACGAGCCCTTTTGTTTTCTACGTGTTTCCTGTTTTTGCGGTTCTTGTGTTTGTAGGTCACGTTCGACCAGAGAGTTTAAAGCCACTCGAAGGTCGTCAATTTCAAAGTCTATACAATCAACCAAATGGCATCGGAAGTTTTACAAGTGGCATCCTTTAACGCTAACCAATTAAGCAATCCAAAATGTTAACCACACTGAGAAAAGAAAGAATAGACATCATATATTCGCAAGAGACCCATTTGAACGATTTGTATTTGTGTTTAGTTGATGTCTACTTGTGTTTTTTTTTTTCTTATTTTATTTCATTTCCTGGTCATTTGGTTTTGTTCTGTTTATTTGTTTATAAAAAATTTAACTGGGACTAAAACAGGACTAAAAAACGAGAGAAGAGAAGACTAAATTAACTTTAACTAGATCAGTACTCCATACATTGAGAAATTGAGGTTACCAGGATCTTAAATGGGACAAAACCATTACTAAACCAGGACTAGACCAAGACAAGACCAAGACTTTCCCAAGATTTGACGAAGGCAAAACTTAGGGTGCATTCACATCAAACTTGTGACTAAATCGGGAACTAAACCTGGACTATAACCAGGAATCGAACAGGACCAAACCAAATGAAAACACATCCTAGAACTGAACAGAACCAGAACCGAACAAAGACTAATGCAGGATTAAACCAAGATTAAACCAGGAGTAGAACTGGTAGAAAAAAATTCACCATTTCATATAAATCACTTTATTTATAAAAACATTTGAATCAATGCAGAAACACTGGGTCAGCCTTTAATATGGTCTATTGCTATGGAGATTTGGCACATCAGATATTACTCTCGATACTGTATTGCATGTTAATGTGGGGCCGATGAGAAAGAAGACTGTTCATAGTCATTTTAACGCACTATTAGATGCATTTGAATAAAAGCACTCTTAAAGTCCTTAATTCTTTCCATAACCAAAAGTCAATATCAACTTGGTGAAATCAAAATAATAAAATTCAGTGGTGATATTATATTAACGTCTTGAAATGTTTGCAAAGGATATTTTACAAACAAGCAATGCAAGGTAAAAATCAAAAATGTTTAGCAATACGATTCACAGATTTCTGAACAAATGTAGTACTAGTTTAAAAAGGTGCCAAGCCAAGTTACAGGTCAGATCAACGGAGAGGCAAACCCACTCACAGTGAGAATGCAGATTTTAGATGCTTTAAAATGTTTTAAAAAAGTAAAAAATTTATGATCATTTTAAATTTAACTTTTTACTATTAGGACTTCAAAAATGTTATAAAACTGATCTTAAAATGATTAAAACTCAAATTGAATGGCCCTGCTGTTGCCACTTTTTGTCGTAAAAGGTTTTGTTGGCGATAAGATTTCCCATTCTATCGCTATGGAGTACATTAAAACATATGGGAAGAAGTTAATGATGCGTTACATGAATCTTAATGGGGCCAAACATGACGCGTCCATGTAATTTGGACATATGCGATTTCAATAGCACAAAGACCGCAAACGTGTTTAAACACAAAATACCAAAGTATTGTTCACACCGGCCATTTGGAGTGATGTTATTTTATATGGAAAAAATATGTGGCTTTAACCTTATTAAGAGTTAGTGAACGCTATAAGATTTTGTATAATTATTTATTATTTTTTTTAGATTTTTTGAGATTTCTAAAAATACATCTTATGACTCATTGTAAAGTTGTCATTGCGAGATAGGACCAGCACCAGGAAGAGATCGTTTTTCTTCTAGTGGTCAATTTCTCTGACATTTTTAAAGACACTGATAACATTTTGATCATGTATCTTAGCAACATCGTTTAAAGTCCCAGTGTACCAAGATGGGCCAAAATTAACCTTAAACTATATTATCAGGAGCTACATTAAAAGGGTGTTTTAATATGTATATATATATTTTTAATCAAATAAGGCAATCGTCGATAAAATGCTTTGACAATAGGAAGAAAGGATTGTTTTAAACTGTTTAAATGTGTTTGAAATTACTGCAGATGTAAAGGCATTTGAACCCTGGAGGTCAATATAAATGACACATGCATCTCACAACAGTCACACCAAAAGTACAAAAACGCACAAAAACATTATTTCAACACAGTTAGAAAACTCTGGAAGAAAAAGTCTTTCTTCTATAATTTGATTCACACCAACACGCTAACTGCATAATATCTCTGTGTAAAGCTTAAAAATGTCTTAAAATCTCTTCAAATTTGCAAAAAACTATACGATAGTCGTCTTTTTTTTTGTTGGCCAGGTTGCTTGTGTCGTGACGCTGCCGGTCTCGAATGGCAGTCCAAGAACAATTTCCCAAGCGTTTTCGATCGAACAATCCAACAAAAAAAATTAAAAATTTAAAATGGCGACCCTCTTAGATTGCTGTAGATATCGCCACAAAACGTTCATCCCTTATAGTGATAGAGTTGTCGCTTACTCCGAACATTCCGGGAAAATGGCAGTGAAATTTCAAATGATTTTTTTTCCAAAGTTTGAGCAAAGTCGTCGGAAGCGGACAAGATTTGGAGCGGATTTGGAAGTTCGTACCCCCGCAAAAAAAAAACCTGCAAAAAGCACCACGTTTTGTAATTTGTCGTTTTAATCCCAATTGCCGTTACGATTCGGGAAATATTTGGCCTCCCAGAAGTCGTCGGAGAGGGCATCGTTGGAGTGGTTTTTGTGGTGCGTCCTGCAGGGTTGAAAGTTCGCGGGGGTGGCTGTTTGTCAGTCCATCTCGAGGTGCAGAAGCTTGTTCCGGGAGAGGGGGGTGTGCGAGGTGTTACGGCAGCAGCAGTGGGCGCAAACCAGGCCGAAGATGAGCGAGAAGAGCCCCACGCCTGAAAGACGAGACGAAGGGAGGAAAGTTACACAAGTTACAGTATTAAAAAAAAAAGGTGCACAGTGTAACTTTTATGCTCGTCCTCGTGGAGATGGCGACATTGACTCGATTGCTGGTGTATTTTGAGCTAAAAAAACTTAGATATTCTTACTGTAATTGACTAAATACACGAAAAATAAATGATATCACTTTCTCATAACTGACGGACAAAACTGAATTTACTTAAAAGTACAGTCACTAAAATCATAGTCAGCCGAAAAGTAATCAATTGGCTCATATTTAAATACGTATCGTCAAATATTTCAAGTGAGGTGTGTAACAAATAAACGCTGAGGTACATTATTTAGACTTTAGTTGGTCTTACCTAATGATGCGACTGCTCCGTACAGAAGAGGTAACTTTAGTGAATCCCAAACTGGAAAATAAAACAAAGTACTTTAGCAGGTGCACTTTACTCTCTCTATTATTGTTACGCTGTTCGGCGGGACAGTACCTATGGCAAATATTTATCATAGTTTTTCAGTGTAATTCTAAAAAGGAATCCCTCTGTGGCATCAATACACAAAATCACATTTGATTGGACCATTAATGTAAATAAATGTGTCATGTCTTTAATAGTTAATATTGTGGTCTACAGTATGGTTTCTAAGTAAATGAAAATAGTCAAAGGGAAAACTAGACATTTAAATATAATCTTAAATATACTTAAATATAATCACATTTACTACGTTGAAGTACTAGACAAAGTAACACAAAGACTGCACAGACCAGCGAATTTGACGGTGAGGAAGATCCTGGAGGAGGTGAGCTCTTCGGCCTTGGTCCAGGCTTTGGTCGAGGGCGACACGTAGCAGGGCGTGACCACACAGTGATACTCGCCACTGTCACTGGAACAAACCACGTACAAAGTATTATTGGCAGGGCCCTCATATTTGTGCCCCTCATGTGGCGCTCCTCACCTGTCTTGAGTCCCGTGTATGCTCAGCTCGTAGGAGTGAGTGTCGATGCGCTCCATGGAGATGTCGCTGGACGAGTTCCGCGCCTCTTTTCTGATGACTCCAGAGCAATCGATGCTGGCAACCTGAGCCGCGCTGTCGCCGCCCCGCAGGCGAGTGAAAAACCAACGCACGTCGTAGGCCACGTCGTCTGAGGGCACAGAGAGAGACTGGACGTTCACACACGCCACTTCTATTCGGACTTGAAGGTGCACTATGCCCAGATGTTTCGCAGTATGCTATTAAACATCTGTATAAACAACCGACCAGTTTATTGCCATACTGCGGAACATTCCAGGCAAAGCAATGACATAATAAGAGCTGGATTGGGACAAACATCAAGCATTTTCCTTAGAACCAAAATCACGATCGGATGTTTAGTACGGTGACAAAATGAGTGACTTGTCTTATTGGTTGCTCTTCCGCTGTAGGAGAAACTATACGGTGTTAAAATTGTCTAGTATGAGCACAAAATACAACTTATTTGAGCAGTAAAAAAAGAAAATAAAACAGATACAAATACAAAGCGTACGATCCCGACTCCAACGTCATCACAGTATTAACGACTCAACGTGCAAACAATGCAACGTCATATAACTTGAGGCGTTACTAATTGAGTCGTCTGTGACATTGCTTTGTGTTCTGCGGGTAGTTACCATGGTGAGGCACTACACACAAACATGGGGAAACCGCCACATACGTTTTTAAAATTGATTTAAAACGACGTAGTAGTAGTAGTAGCAGCAGCAATAATAGTAGCAGTAGCACAGTAGCAGCAGCAATAATAGCAGTAGTAGTAGCAGCAGCAGCACAGTAGCAGTAGTAGCAGCAGCAATAATAGTAGTAGTAGTACAGTAGCAGCAGAAGCAGAAGCAGCAGCAGCAGCGCAGTAGCAGTAGTAGCAATAATAGTAGTCGTAGTACAGTAGCAGCAGCAGTAGTAGCACAGTAGCAGTAGTAGTAGCAGTAGCAATAATAGTAGCAGTAGCACAGTAGAAGTATAGCAGCAAGCAATAGCAGTAGCAGCAATAATAGTACAGTAGCATAATAGTAGTAGTACAAGCATAATAGTAGTAGGTACAGTAGCAATAATAGTAGTTAGTACAGTAGCAATAGTAGTAGTTCGTAGTAGGTCAGCAAGTAGCATAATCAGTAGTAGCCAGGCAGCAGTAGCAGCTATAGCAGCTAGTAGTAAAGTAGTAGCAGGCAGCAGCAGCAATCCCCACGCAGTAGTAGTAGGCAGCATCCCCAGCAGTAAGTAGTAGTAGCAGCATCCCAGCAGTAGTAGTAGTAGCAGTATCCCCAGCAGTAGTAGTCGTAGCTAGCATTGTAGTATCCCCAAGCGCAGCAGTAGTAGTAGTATCGACCAGCGCAGCAGTAGTAGTAAAGCATCCCGTTCAGCAGCAGCAGTAGTAGCGTAGTATCCCCAGCAGCCAGCAGCAGTAGTAGCATCCCAGCAGTAGTAACAGTTCGCCTACAGAGCCAAACAGGTCTGTGGACGACACCATTCAACCTGGCACTCCACTTCATCCTGCAGCATCTGGACTCCCCGGGAACCTACGCCAGGATCCTGTTTGTGGACTTCAGCTCTGCGTTCAACACCATCCTCCCTGCTCTGCTCCAGGACAAGCTCTCCCAGCTCAACGTGCCTGACTCCACCTGCAGGTGGATCACTGACTTCCTGACGGATCGGAGGGCAGTGCGTGCGGCTGGGGAAGAATGTCTCAGACACTCGGACTATCAGCACAGGAGCTCCACAGGGCTGTGTACTTTCCCCTCTGCTCTTCTCCCTGTACACAAACTGCTGCACCTCCAGCCACGACTCCGTAAAACTCATCAAGTTTGCGGACGACACCACCCTCATCGGGCTCATCTCGGACGGGGATGAGTCTGTCTACAGGAGGGAGGTGGACCGGCTGGTGTCCTGGTGCAGCGGTAACAATCTGGAGTTCAACGCCAGAAGACAGTGGAGATGATCGTGGACTTCAGGAAAGCCACAGCCCCCCAGCCCCCCCTCATCATGACAGACTCCCCCATCTCCACCGTGGACTCCTTCCGCTTCCTGGGCACCACCATCACCCAGGACCTCAAGTGGGGAGCCCTCCATCAGCTCCCTCATCAAGAAGGCCCAGCAGAGGATGTACTTTCTGCGGCAGCTGAGGAAAGCCAAGCTGCCAGTGCAGATGATGGTGCAGTTCTACACGGCCATCATTGAGTCCATCCTCACCTCCTCCATCACCGTGTGGTACGCTGGAGCCACAGCCAGGGACAAACAGAGACTACAGCGCATTGTGCGTTCTGCTGAGAAGGTGATCGGCTGCAGACTTCCATCTCTGCAGGACCTGTACGTCTCCAGGGCTCTGGAACGAGCAGGTCGGATCACAGCTGACCCTTCTCACCCTGGACATGGTCTGTTTGAACCACTCCCCTCAGGCAGGAGGCTACGGTCCATCCGGACCAGAACCTCCCGCCATAAGAATAGTTTCTTTCCCTCTGCCGTTGGACTCATGAACACTTCAAAAACACCTGTCACTTTAACTGCAATATTCAACCACTCACTGCACTGTCACTTTCTGCACTATAACTTTAAACATAACTAAACTTGTGTACATAGAAATGCCTATTTTTATTGTTATAGTAATTTTTTAAATTGTTTCCTAATGCATGCCCTTTTTTGATTGAATATATGTTGTTTTATTATTACTCAGTGTTTTATGTTGCACCTTAAGGCCGAGACAAGTTCCTACGTTTTTGAATTTTGTTCATTGACAATGGCAATAAACTCTTCTGATTCTCTCTCTAGTAGCATCCCCAGCAGTAGTAGCATCCCCAGCATAGTAGTATCCCAGCAGTGTAGTAGTCCCCAGCAGTAGCAGTAGTAGTAGTATCCCCAGCATAGCAGTAGTAGTAGTATCCCCAGCAGTAGTAGCATTAGTAGTAGCATCCCCAGCAGTCAGTAGTAGTAGCATCCCCAAGCAGTAGTAGCAGTATCCCCAGCAGTAGTAGCATCCCCAGCATCCCCAGCAGTAGTAGCATCCCCAGCAGTATCCCCCAGCAGTAGTAGCAATCCCCAGCAGTACCCCAGCAGTAGTAGCATCCCCAGCAGCAATCCCCAGCAGTAGTAGCATCCCAGCAGTATCCCCAGCAGTAGCAGCATCCCCAGCAGTATCCCCAGCAGTAGCAGCATCCCCAGCAGTAGTAGTAGCAGTAGCAGCAGTCCCCAGCAGTAGTAGTTAGCAGCCCCAGCAGCAGTCCCCAGCAGTAGTAGTAGTAGCAGCAGCAGCATCCCCAGCAGTAGTAGTAGTAGCAGCAGCAGCATCCCCAGCAGTAGCAGCAAGCAGTAGCAGTAGCAGCATCCCCAGCAGTAGTAGCAGCATCCCCAGCAGTAGTAGCAGCAGCATCCCCAGCAGTAGCAGCAGCATCCCCAGCAGCATAGCAGCAGTAGCAGCATCCCCCAGCAGTAGTAGCAGCAGTAGCCCCCAGCAGTAGTAGCAGCAGTATCCCCAGCAGTAGTAGCAGCATCCCCAGCAGTAGTAGCAGCATCCCCAGCAGTAGTAGCAGCCCCCCAGCAGTAGCAGTAGCAGCATCCCCAGCAGTAGCATAGCAGCATCCCCAGCAGTAGTAGCAGCATCCCCAGCAGTATCCAGTAGTAGCAGCATCCCAGCAGTAGTTAGTAGCAGCATCCCAGCAGCAGCATAGTAGCAGCAGCATCCCCAGCAGTAGTAGCAGCATCCCCAGCAGTAGTAGTAGTAGTCCCAGCAGCATCCCAGCAGCAGTAGTAGTAGTAGCAGCCCCCAGCAGCAGTAGTAGTAGTAGCAGCCCAGCCAGCAGAGTAGTAGTAGTCCCCAGCAGCAAGTAGTAGTAGTATCCCCCAGCAGCCAGTAGTAGTATCCCCAGCAGCAGCAGTAGTAGTATCCCCAGCAGCCGAGCAGTAGTAGTAGTCCCCAGCAGCAGCAGTAGTAGTAATCCCCAGCAGCCAGCAGCAGTAGTAGTATCCCCCAGCAGCAGCAGCAGAGTAGTATCCCCAGCAGCAGCAGCAGTAGTATCCCCAGCAGCAGCAAGCAGTAGTAGTATCCCCCAGCAGCAGCAGCAGTAGTATCCCCAGCAGCAGCAGCAAGTAGTATCCCCAGCAGCCAGCAGTAGTAGTAGTATCCCCAGCAGCAGCAGCAGTAGTAGTATCCCCAGCAGCAGCAGTAGTAGTATCCCAGCAGCAGCAGTAGTAGTATCCCCAGCAGCAGCAGTATAGTAGTATCCCCAGCAAGCAGCAGTAGTAGTATCCCCAGCAGCAGCAGTAGTAGTAGTATCCCCAGCAGCAGCAGTAGTAGTATCAGCAGCATAGAGTATCCCCAGCAGCAGCAGTAGTAGTATCCCCAGCAGCAGCAGTAGTAGTATCCCCAGCAGCAGCAGTAGTAGTCCCCAAGCAGCAGCAGCAGTAGTATCCCCAGCAGCAGTAGTATCCCCAGCAGCAGCATAGTCCCCAGCAGCAGTAGTATCCCAGCAGCAGCAGTAGTATCCCCAGCAGCAGCAGTAGTAGTATCCCAGCAGCGTAGTAGTATCCCCAGCAGTAGTAGTAGTATCCCCAGCAGTAGTAGTATCCCCAAGCTCATGTTTATGACATGAAATGTATCCATACATCTTCCTTTTAAACAGCACATAATGTGTAAAGATGTCATATTTAGTAAGGCGCGCGCGTGAGCCCCCGTGGCCCCAGATGTGATCTTTTTGGGGGACGGGGGCGATGAACTAAAGCTAATTATTTTCAGTCGAAAGAGACGAGCCTGAACCAGTGATTAGAGTGTCACCGTGCGCTGCTATTAGACCCATCCTCCGCCCACACACAGACCATAATACTCTGTGGGGCACTTTATACTGTACATTTGAACATGGAGGAAATTAGGGAGAACAGAAGTCTATTGTGTTTAAAGGTGCACTATGTAACTTTTCTGGCGGAGGACAAGCGCGCTCGACTTGTCGCCACTGAAATTGCTATGGAGATGGGACAAGATCTTTTGAGATTAAATTGCTACAAAATTGTGCACAAGCGCGGAAAATGATCCTGTCCGAGATGCACGCCTCGAGAAGCCGCCGTTCCCAAACGCAGCGCCACGACGACAGCCAAAAAAAAAATAAAAAATAAATAAATAAATAATTGAAAAATGTGAGGGCAATCGCAATAAGAATGTACTTTTGAGCCATAAACCACACATAAAACAATAACATCTCCATGGAGACAGTTACGCCAGCGCACCTTTAAACATCGGAGGTCATGTTTTCCAAATGACAGCGGCGGAAGAGGAAAGACAGCCCTCGTGTTTGATAGAAGTAATAGTTGTTAAGAAACTGTGTAGTTTGTGCATTTTAACACAGTGATTACGATAGATTTATAATATAAACACAATTAAAACACTTGAGGCCAACAACTCATTTGTATTGTATATTTGGGGTTTTCAAATAACAAATAACTTAAAAAGAGCTTATTATTTCTATACGCAAATCATTTATTTTCAGAACAATGCCAATCTAGGACTGTTGCCATAGTGATTAAAGATTCAAAACGAAATATGTCCTCAAAATATTGCACACAACAGGAAGATGAAAGCCAGGAATAATAAGTAACAGCGGACCTCAAACGTACCCCAACGCTAATGTATACAATAGTATGTATATGAAGAAAACAGGAAATTACAGCGGCAGATTATGTCACAAACAAAAAACACATTTGCAGCCGCCTCTACAAGACAAACGACGAGAAAAAAAACAATTACAAAAAACTGTGGAAGGAGGGATGAGAAGGGGAGGGAGAAACATCGTTAGGAGACGAGCACAGCGGCGCTGCTAACGACTTTGTACCGACAGAAAAAACATAAAATAATCAAATGTGGGAAAGTCAATTTGCCAAATCACTCCGCCACGTCTAATATCTACTCTCTACTAAACTGAACGGGATGGAAGAATTCAGGAAAACAAAAGATTTGACGACATATCGGGCATGTTGACATAAGAGAAAGCATATTAAACTCTTCAAATGTTCCTTTCTGATAAACATTTAAGATCATTTGATTTAACGGACTGGATTATTCAAACGTATCCCCTTGGTACATTGAAAGTATTTATTCACATTTTCAGGAATGTGCATTAAAAAAGTAGTAATTTCAGAAAACGCAAAAAAAAAACGCAAACTCTGGCCAACACGTGCTGGGGCCGTGTACTCGCAGAAATACTCCCAATACAAAAGACTCTTCAACTTCATGCGCCAATAAAATACGCCTGCAAGTAAATAAACGCAGGATGTTATGTCTGATACAACACTGCGGAACATTCCAGGCAGGGCAGTAGCATCTCCATGGAAACGGGCAAACGAGCAAGCAGCGCACGTAGGCTCCAAGTTTTCCGTGGTCCTGACTGTGGTAATGAACCGGTGTGGTCCTGAAAAACGCATCCACCTGCCCGCCCCCCCTCCCCCCTCCCAAAAAAAACACATACCACCCCTGTTACCATGGAAACTGCACCAGTCTCTCCCTGGCAACCAACAACCAATTTACTCCCCGTTTTACCTTAACTTTATGATAAAAATGCACTTTGAAACATTTTGGAACTTAAAAAAGGTCTCCTAGGATACTAAAATGTACGAATTAAAAAACAAAAACAAACAAACTCGGCAGCAATGATTAATCGCATTTTGATCGTCGTAATCTGGACTATACAGACTCTAAAAACACATGCCAAGAGACGAATTATAACAAAGACTGCGACGCCATTAAATCCAAATGTCACAAACGTACAAACTAGATTTGATCTTTTATCAATAATATACTTTAGTTGTAAATATTCTCCATCTCGAAGGCTTCAGTGACCTCATTTCAACCTTTATCTGATTGCAATGTATTTTTAAAAAGTCTTAACGCACAATAGAAATAACAGTTCGGTCCGTAGACTCATCTGAAAACATATCGTTAGTCGCGGCCCTACTTCAGTTTCACCATCGAAAACACACCTGGAATTGTGTCTCGCTTCATTCACATTCTCATACATTTAGGCCATCTTCCTCCCACGAACTTAAAACGCTCCGTTCCTTTCTGTGACATCATTAAGTGAGCACAAATGTGGGTTCGTCTGATCATTTGTCAACACAAACTAGATGAAAACCAATGACAAAATGAGGCGACCGACGACCCAAATTACAAAAAATAAATTCGCTTCAATCTTTCTACCAAAGCATAATAATGGAAAACATATCAATCCCAGCCTTGAATAGTGTGAGACAAACTAATAGGCTCCAGCACATCCTTTTTGACGGAACTTCTAATCGCGTTTTGCTGCGTTTGTTTTTCTGATCGCGTGGACGTTTCAACCCGTTTACACACCAACAATAACGAGCGCCGCTGACTGTCGTCTTATGCAACCGTTTCAGAAGGTGTCCGTCAAATGCTACGCCGCTAACTTCAGGTTAGCGAGTGCCACAGGAAGCGGTGATCAAAGCTAGCGCTTGCATAAATCCACCGCGCGGGAGGTTGAACTTGCGACGGATTTTGAAAAGGGAGAAAGAAAAAAAAAAAAAAAGAAAAAAAAAAAAAAAAAATGAAGAAAAAAAAAAAAAAGGGAATGAGACTATAATTAGCAATGCACTGAATTCTTACACTCTACTCTGCATGTTTCGGTGGTTCTTTGTTCTTGATGAAAAGCAGGTATGATTTAAAAGACTCAGAAGTTTATTTTGTGTATTTATTATTTAGTTAAGATGACAGTAAACGGTCTATAAGGGCAGTAGAGGAATAATGAGGAGTTACGACGTCAACTTTGCATACAGGGAAAAATATAGATGTGTCTGTTGAAAGAGTTATTCGTGAGTTGTAGGACTAATATTTCTACTCCCACAACCAATACTATGTTCTTCAGTACTCAAAACATTACATTTTATACAAAACTATGTGTTCAAGGGACAGCGCAAGTAGACAAATGACTTATTAATTAAAAGCCGTGACTGCCACAAATAAAATGCATAAAAAATACATATAAATAGTATCCATATATAACATTTCTCCAAGGCCTTATTGCTGGCTTTGTGTCTTTCACAGCTGTTGCATGACAAAAGAAAAAAAAAAAGGTCCAGCTCCAAAACGTTGAACTCGTGAACTTCCAGTGAGGCCCCGGAAACTTGATCTGCCCATCGCTATTTACACTATTTCTACTGAGCACAGAGAGAGAGAGGGGAGGGAGCGAGGTGGGCTAAACCACTGCGGACTAGCCGAGGTCCACACTTACAAGTCTTACGCCGTAACACTGAGCTTGTGTAGGACTGAATCAGGTGTAACCAAGGACTTAACTATAGTCCAACTGCGGATTTAACCGGATCTGAAGCGCTCCTGACGCCGACCATAAACTGACCACTCCAAGGAACAGCGCCAGTCGACCAATTACAACAACGGAGAGGGAAAGAGCAGTGGACTTCAAACACGGGGGACTGTCAATCAGGGTCACAAAATATCAGAGAAATCAAGAGCTAAAATATGCGCCAAATATAACCCCAAAGTTAAGGCGACACTGGAGCCCACTCACAGCCACAGACGGTTGAATATCATTGCTAAAACAGACTGAAGCAGAAAAGTGAAATATTGTACAGCGCTATGGACATGTCAGCGCTGAGTCAATATGAGTTTGCTTAGTACGTTTTAATAGTTCAGTTTTAGGGGCTTGTTGACGGTCCAGCCCAATAGAGAGGGGCTAATGAGAGGCTGTGCTGTGGCTTCTCTTATTCCTTATTCTTGTGAATTTGACTGTGAAAACTTCCCTGAAACTTTCTAAAACTTTTACCCAAGCCCCCCCGGTGTCTTTGCCCACAACCACAATCGAGAAAATGTAAGATAGCGACATCAAATCTGGTGATTTGACTGTTCATTAGCTCCACTGGTAGCATTGCTCCGTTCACTGCGCTGTGTTTTCTCATTGTGATCGCTCGTCTGTAGAATGTATTTAATGTAGGATTACTACAGTAGGATGCATTTCAGTGACGCATGTGAACTGGAGGAGCTCATTGATCATCCATCATTTAGAACAAAACCAGCGTTTCCCTCATCCATTCTGCAGAAATCCACATTGTTTTCAGTCCCTGTGATATTTTCCCCCGTAAGCAGCCCTGTTTCCAGGCAAAGTCAACCCTGTACAGCTCAATGTTTATTGTCTTGGTATAGTAAGAGAGAGTGCCCCCCAGTACAAAGCAAAAGGTGCACAAAATAAATATAGAGCCCCAAAAATATGGTTCCATCTAACATTTATTGAGCAATAAGTCAAGATGGTGACAAGCCTGGTACGAGAGGGGAGAAACAAACAGCCAGGACAGTGTGAGAGGAAGACCTTCAGAGTGAAGAGAGAGGAAGAGATGAGAGCCGTCTACTCAAACAGATCAGGGTTGGAGAGGGTTCGTGGGGAGAGGAGGCGAACTTTGGCCTTTCTCATGGGGCCAGGATCACGTTTCGGTCGCCGTGGTGAGAGGTTTTTAAGCTTCTGTGCAAAAGAAAATACACACAGCAGGTTTGTTTAAAAGGTGTGGTGCGCGAGTCGGGTTTTACTTTATTTCAGGCAACGGCCAAGTTCAACAGAAGGCAGAAGTTGCAGCAGCAAGCAATATTCTCAATCAATATTATATTATAGTTACAGCGACTGCCACGGTAACACAGGGCGGTCATGCACACTCAGGGGAATATGTTGTGCACGTTTGTCAAAGTATTTCCTGACATATTATTGTACATGCGACTGCTGTTCCTGCAAGTACAACAACAAATAAAGCTGAAGTACACAACTGTTCTTCTCAAAGGAGTAAATTCTGTTGTTTTCCCCCCAGAAAGTTCATGCATGTGAAAACTAGTGATGTGCCCAAGCGAGTTAGATAGAGTTAAATACCAACATCCTCATTTGATGGTTTAAACAAAGTCACTTCAAACCGCAAATTAGTTGTAGTCTAGTTAAAGCAAATGAATGAAAAGAAAGAAAGTCAATAATTGCACATTTTTGGTTAGCCGTCTCCTATTTTGAATCATATTCCGCTTTTATTGGCTTGTCTGCTTCATCAACACGCACAGGCAGAACACGCAAACTCCACCCCAAGTCTCCGTAAAACCATTCTATTGTGAAGGTAGATTGGATGTGCGCAATCTATCGCAACACCCTTTTACTACCGATGGCATTAATAGCTCGTCACCAATTGGTCCAATAAAAAAGGGAACTCCAGTCTTTGTCTTCTTGGCGTGCGCATAAAATCCAAAATGGCCGTCGGTGGAAAGTCTTGCTGATTGAATTTCTCTTGTATTGGTCCTATGGGAACTAGCCTCGCCTACAAAACGGCCCCAAACACATTGTTATCTACCCAGTCGTAAGACATTTCGCTGCACGAAGCTGCTAATGTGTTTGTTCGCTTCATAAAACACTGCGACGCGGATTAGGTAGGGAAGGCTACAAACTGAGATAGAGCTACCCTCCAATGCTAATACACTGTATGTCAATGGAGAGCTAGCCTTTAGCATGAGTGTCCACTGGGTTAGGCAGTTAAAGTTCTTGTCTCCAGTAATTACATTTATTGACACACACTTTAAGCTCAAACACCATTTCGATTACTGACCAGAAGTGTTTTTGTAGAAGTTTTATCAGACTGCACACTACTAAAGACTTCATAAATACAGGATTAGAAAAAAACAATTACTTACTGGAAAAGTTTAGTTGGCAAATTTACTGCAAACTGTAAATTAAATAAGTTTTAGTTGCACTAGTTATAAATAAATAATTGTTTAATCTATCCCAATATAAGCTAAAAACCCAACACAACCCTTTTAATGTGGTCGCAAAATCCAATGGACTATTTTGCATGTATGTTTTTCATACTCAAAAGCTTTAAACATTTTCTTTTATGTAGACAGTTTAGCCATTATTTCACAAGGACAGTGGAATGAAAGAGTATGTAGGAGAGGAGCGGCGACTCAGCTGAGTCACAAATGGCTACAAGAGAACAACAATTGAGGTGAAAATGGGTTCAATATCCCATAGCAACAATTCATAGACTAAACCAGGAATAAAACAGGTCCAAACACAGAAAAAAAAAAAAAAAAAAATAAAAAAAAAAAAAAAAAAAAAAAAAAAATCCATCTTAAGCACCTCTGATATTGACCACGGCAGGGAACACGTCACAAGAGCTGACCAACACAAGGACCAAACCGAATCTGAGGAACTTTTGATCAATGCAGACTGGATATATAACACAAAAGAGATGAACCAGGTCTAATCCTGGACACAAGCAGACCTGAGGAATCCTGACTTGCACAACCTGCTTCAGTGCATTATGATGATAAAACATAACATTCCAAAGCTAAAGTATCCAAAAATACACATTTAAAAAAAGGGGAAAACTGTCAATGAGCAGACTGGCAGCCACGTCTTTGTCCCTTTGGCTCAGGGCAGCTGCGGCCAGAAGTCCTGGCTCATAGTTTGACTGAGGAATGAATATCTTGACTATTCTATTGGGACGACACTCAATTGTGTCCCCATTTTGCGAAGTTTAAACCTGATTTGACCTACTTTAGTTCCATTGTCCAAAACCACCAGCTCCTTTTGATCCAATGGGAAACATTTAGTTAGCACACTTGACACCTCCACTTCAAATCCCACTGAAGAGATTCTTTCCCACATTTTTAGCCCCAAAATTCTCAGGAAACCAAACATCCAAGTTCCCAAACCACTTTCCCTTCTCCTAAAAACCTTTTCACTCGCCCGGATCTATTCAAACTACTTCTTCCACTTTACCACACTTTAACAATATGTTTCACCACCTCTCCATTTGGGGCAATGCTACTGCTGTGCATCGGCTCGCTCTCCCCGGCCGGCAAACCGAGCGTGAGATTGGCTAATTAACGGCTGCCTGTCGGGCCTGCAAAGACAGCTGGGTAATTTGGGAGGGAGAGGGAGGCGAGAGAGGGCGAGAGAGGGCGAGAGAGGGCGAGAGAGGGTGAGAGAGGTGAGAGAGAGGGTGAGAGAGGGTGAGAGAGGGTGAGAGAGGGTGAGAGAGGGTGAGAGAGGGGGCCAGAGACATAGAAAACCTAATAGGAGAGAGCAGATATTGTTAAATTGGGTAAGATTTAAAAAAAACAGACAAGGAACTCGTAGCTAAAGCGCTTTAAAAAGGAGCACCATGTAACTTTTCTAGTGGCGTGTCGGCCGCCTGCTTGTCTCCATGGAGATGCTATGGCTTTGGAGGCACTGTGCTACAGACTTGCGTTAAACTTGCACGCATCCCTTTTGCAGATAATGCGATAAAACATCTGTAAATGAATAAATGTAAACGCAAATATGTTTAAATGTGCAATAACATCTCCATAGAGACAAGCAGGTGGCAGACCAGAAAAGCTCCATTGTGCTACTGCTGACATTTGGAAACTACTACTACTACTACTTCTACTACTTCTACTACTATGTGGTCATTTCTGCCGTCTTTTCACCGTCCCGCCCCTCTACATCTTCTCATTTCCCTGCGACTCTTGTGGATGTGTTTTTGTCTTGTCTTCAGCTTGTGCCGAGGAGTCTGTCAGAGGAGAACAAAGCTTATTTTTCCCCCAGAGAAAAGAAAATAAAGCGTCGTGCGTGCGGCGGTATAACAAAGGAATTTTAGAGAAGGCTTCGCGTGGAGAAAAAAAAAAGGCTAGATTTTTCCTGCTTTTGAAAACGCACAGAGGGTGATGTCATGTTGTGAGTGCTGAACTGACGGGTCCAAAACGCCTGTAATAAAAGAATATGAGCTGGGAGAATGTACACAAGGGGTAAAGAATACATGGGACCAAGATATAAATATTACCACCATCGGGAATTTCTAAGCCTCTTCTTGCACACCGACCCACTTCATGTCCAGTTTGACACTACATCCAGGAATGCTCTCTTTGGTCTCCCTCTCAGCTTCTAATATGAAACCAGGACTAAACAAACTTCACTTCGTGTCTCACTCTTATGCACATAAATCTCCTCTTTCTTCCACTCTGCTTCCAAGTTCAATTGAAAGCAAGCACAAACAAGGTCTAAGTAGTAAGCTATTTTGCACAAAAAGTTAAACAAGTCAAATTCTTACATTCTTTATATTAATACAGACTACGCAAAAGATTAAAGTGATGTTATGTTAAATGTTAGCTTCAAATAATGTTCCAACTTTAAACTATGCAAGTCTTGAAAACTAAAATGATCTGTCATATTTATCAAATAATAGATTAAAGTCCAGTTTAGCTCTCAATTAAGCCCACTTTTATACACGTCGTGACAAATGGCAAGCATAACCATTAAAAAGCAGGTTCACTTGAGGTCAGCGCTTCAGTCCCGGAGGCTGAACCAGTACAATGCAATGACAGTAATGAGGGAGTGTGCCAGAAAGTCATAAAAACAAGCCATAACTCGAGCGGCGTTCACATCTATGCACCAGGAATGCACAGCGATTTCTACCAAAGTTTTTTGACATATTTTGAGCCAATATTCGGAATAAGCAAGTCTGGGCATTTCCGTGGAGTTACACTGGGACTAGGAAGGAACAGACAATGGAGGAATTGTTATTAAAGCTATAAAAGAAAAAAGAAAAAATTTAAAAAAGGCATAAGAATTACACCGCAACTTGTTAAGAAATATCTACGCATCTAGACAACACAATTATCCCAAACAAAAGCAACAAATGTAAAGCTAAAATTGGTAACTTTAGGCTACATAACGACGTGTCAAGCTTAATAACAATAGTGCTGTCCTGACAATGTCAATTTATCATTCACACAACCTTAATCTGGATAGGGGGAGGACCTTTTAGCCGTTACCCAGCATGCTACACTCCACACGCAAGCCCCAACCAGGACGAAACTAGATCTCAAAACAGGTTTAAACAAAGACTTAATTGAGGCCAACCCAAACCAGGACTAGGGATGTCAAGATTATTCGGTTAATCGACCATGGTGATTATTTGGGTCACAAAATAATCGTGACTATTTTAGAGGCAAAAACTAAGTGGTTTTCATTAAATCTCGAGTAAAAAAAAACAAACAAAAAACATTTAACTATAAAGTACTGGAGAAAAAAATGCGTAGTCTCCGTAATGATCGTGAATAATCGAGTTTTTCTCACAATGATCGTGACACTAAAATTCGACATTGTGGCATCACTAACCAGGACTAAACCAGGTATGAACTAAAATGAACTAAACCATGACTAATCCAGGACTGACGCAAGTTGAAAAAAGAAATCGATAACTATACCAAGAATAAAAAAAACATCAACTTGGCCCTATATGAAGTGCCTCTAAAATAAAGGTGGACATGTTTCGAAAATAAACCCAAGGCTGGAGAGAGGAGGAGGTTTTGGCCGTTGCCCAGAATGCACCACTCCACATGCACACGCCACGCCTTTGATGCCACAGCTGTTAAACCAGATCACTCAGTAAACATTTGATGATCAGGTCTCATTTAAACAGCAAAGGTCAAACCATGAGCTACGGCATGTCCACAAGTAAAGCTTTTATTTTGAAAGGATTACAACTAAGGCCGTATTATTTCTGGTACGACGCTGGACGAAAAAGGAGTTCAAATAAGGCATTGCTTACGATTTAGCAATGGCAATAAATGTTTTTCGAGTTCAAGCTAAAGTTTAAAATGCCGTTTATTGTGCATTTGTTTTGTGACCTGCCATAGAAGAAGTCAGACTAAGCAATTTCATACAATTTTGCATGCGGTAGACTTTAAATGTAAGCAATTTATTAGAATTAAGATGATATTTAGTCATTTGAAATCACTGAAATGCCTAATTACTCATTAAAAAAAAGAAAGAAAAACATTCCCAAATTCAAAAAATTCCAGTCCAAAATGGTGAATGTGTAGATGTTTCACAAAGTTATTTCAAATCGGTCAAAAAGAAGTCTGACTTTTCGACCAGTTTTACTTTGTTTCAGTGTCTAGTAATTCAATATAATAAGACATCAAAAATGAAGTCGATCGCGAACGAACAAAGATGGCTGATGTAAAGCAATGCATATTTCCAGTACATGCATGTTATCATATCTCTTCTGTCGTACTCTGTGGCAGGCCGCCTGTAGTGACTCATTAACATCTTATCAGTTCAGAGCGAGAATGAAAAGCACATGTTTGAGAGCGGGCCGCGCCGAGGGAGCCGTGACAGATGGAGACCAGAGGAGGAGGAGGTGTCCCGAGTTTAAAAAACAGGGAGGAGGCAAGATGGATGACTGTTCGGAGGCTACGACGTTAAGGAGAGTGCGATAGGGAGGAAATTAGGGGGAAACTTGAGATGTTCCCGGACCAAAAAAATCTATTTTAAAAACAACACCGCAATGCATCAATATCTAAGATCTTATATTAGACATTGTTCAGACTCTTTAAATGATGTATACTGCATCTTAGCCTTGGCGTTTCCTGTAGAATAACTTAAAATGATGCGTCTGGGAAATACCCGAGGTCTTGGTTGCCATAAAATGTGTGTATATAAAACGCCAGCAGTCTGTTCAGATGATGTTTACGGTGACGTCTCGTAAAGGAGCAAGCTCGAGCAGCAGTTTTCAACACAGAAGTCAGCAGAACTATTTCTTAACTAAGTTTTAGATCTAAATTAAAATATAAAATTATTAATCATCCATGTGTGCCATAGACTAACTACTACTACTACTACTATATATCAGATAAAAGCATAACATGGTTCTACTGCCACTAAACAACAACACTACCTACGCAGTGCAGGTTTTTTTTTTGTGAAACCGGTTTGATGTAAATGAGCCCATACTTGCCCTTACTAGCAGGCTAGGCAAGGCAAGTTTATTTGTAAAGCACAATTCGTACACAAGGCAATTCAAAGTGCTTCACAAAACAGGAAAAAATGCATTAAAATCACAAAACCTTCATTTCTATTCATTCACCACACTGGCAGACACTACAGACACTCTCTTCCATATTTATTTGACATTGCCAGCGTAACAGGTGTCTCCGGGATGGGCACATCGCATTTAGATTGATTCTTTCCCATGTTTGACCGTCCCTAGACGCCAGCGCGCCATCCTCCTCTGCAAACATCTGTACAGAGAGTATGAATCTTTTACGACGACTATCTTGTCGACGCCTCCACCTTATGTGTGGCGCTTTTGTATCTTTAACGACGGGCCCGGTCTCGTCTGCCCCCTCCCTAGATTTAGCTTTTGCTAAACTAACTAATTGTCCCAGAGAAAACTCGACCAACGCTTTTAGTGTTAAAACTCTCTCTTGATGAGTGGGTAAGTGCGCCCGGCTCTCCCTGGACTATGCAATGGCCTTAGTGCCCACTGACAATTTAACCAGCGTGTGTTCTAACCCTCTCTCCAGGCCCTCAGGCACCTGCCATGAGGCTGCGCTTGGACACTGGCACAATGGGCTATTGTGTTGAGCGGAATTTTTTACATGTTCAATTGTAATTGTGTCTAAATAGTAGTTTTAGAATTGTAAAGAATTTCTCTAAAGAAAGACCTTTTAATTTAAAGAAATTTAAAAGGCACTATTTTCAGTCAAAAGGTTTAAGACATAAAAGTGAAGAGTGCAAAGAAAATCATTTCAGTCATATGCACAGCCAAACAAAACAGTTTGTATCTTAGATTTGAACATTGCCAGAGTAGCGGCCTGTCTCAGACCTTCATGAAGACTGTTCCAGATTTTAGCTGCATAAACTTTAAACACAGATTCTCCATGTTTAGTCCTGACTCTGGGCACCAGCAGGAGGCCGGTCCCTGAGGTCCTCAGAGTCCGAGATGGTTCATATGGCACTAACATGTCGGAGATGTACTTTGCTTGTGTACAAGTCTCTCCATGGCCTAGCACCAGAGCTGCTTTAAAGTCTATTCTCTGAGCCTGAAGCCAGTGCAGAGACCTGAGCACAGGACTAACGTGATTGTACTTCCTGGTTCTAGTCAAGACCCGAGCAACAGCGTTCTGGATGTAATGAAGTAGTTTGGTTAACAGCACAAATAGTGGTTTGGCAAGATACGATATGTCCAAAATCATTTGACTAAATGTAAACGTGAAATGGCTCTTAGAGAGGGGCTTTGCATACTAATATATCACTTCCATTAGAGCACATTTCCTGGAGGTTTGTGGTTCTATAGTGGCAGAGGGAGGAGACTTGGATAGGGAGTGGTTAGGAAAACGCACAAATATCCAATTTGCCATCAAATGGGTTGGGTTCACCATAGCAACATCACAAAATGGAGCTGGAGACTAATTCTATGGTAGAATTAGCTGTTTAACTGTCAGATTACAGATTTGTTGACCTTGTTTATGGTTCATACCACTGTAATTATTGGGCCAATACACATTAAACAAAAATATTTTCTCAGTCAACACAAATAAACAAAAGTGAAATACTGATTCAACATTTTTGGATCATAAGTTTTATATATATATTTTTAGGACGTGAACATAACATATAAAAAGGTGATGTAGAATCCAGGACCAAACCAAAATACCAAATCAGAACTAAACCTGGACAAAACGGGGACCAGAATGTCAGACTCAAAGTAAGTCTGATGGTCTAAACCAGGATAGATCAAACAAAATCACAACTTTGACTTATCAGGACTAACACAAGTCCACATAAGGACAAATCAAGGACTAAACCAGGACTAACACAAGTCCACATAAGGACAAAACCAGGACTAAAACAAGTCCACATAAGGACAAATCAAGGACTAAACCAGGACTAACTCCAGGACTAAAACGTGGTCTAAACCTCTGCTTATGGTGCATGCCAGCCAGGACTAAACAACATTCTTAGCAATTCTAAAGTCACTTCTTATTTCTCGTAATAGGTTGCGTATGTATTTTTTTTCTATTTCAATGGGAAAAACAACACATTTTCCAGGTGCAGATGTAGGAAATCCAACTCCAGACCTGCACAAACGAAGCATGGCGGTCTGTTGTTTTTGACAGAGGGGAATGCAGGTGCTGACAGGTCGACACAGCTCAGTGGAGCTAAAAATGTGTTGTACACCACTGTTTTCCTGTTTCCTTGTTTTGTTTTGGGTGGGAATATAATGAAACACATAACTACCGGCCGTACATTCACTTGGAAATAAAAATGGAAATTCAAAATGAAATTAGGCTTGGTGTATTTGTGTTTATACATAAACAACTTTAAATACATTTGAATCTATTCTTAACCATATTTAAATGGAATGAAAGAGAATGAAATTAAAACTAAATAAACCAAGACTAAATTGACACTAACCAAGGATTTAACCAAAATCAATCCAGGACTAAATTGGCTCTAAAACTATGAGAACCAAAACATAAAGACCAAACAAGCTCCTAATCAGGACTAAAGCCAGGTTTAACCAAGACTGAACAAGGACCAAATCAGGACTATCTAGAAAATCCAGGACTAAATTTGCTCTAAACCATAGTATTAAACAGTCAGAACTAAACCAGGACCAAATCTGGGCTAAACAGGCATTTAACCAGGACTCAACAAGGATTAAATCAGGACTACATGAGCACTAAACTAATACACAATAGTCTAGATCAAATGAAGACAAAACATGAACAAAACCTAGACATCATTTGGGTTAATCCAGAACTAAATTATATAACATATATAATGGTCTAAAAGATATGAAACGAGGCAAACCAAGACAAAGTATTCTTAACAGGAGCCGAGGACTAAAACAAAATACCGTCCAAACTACGTAAACGCAATTGTTTAAATACTGGTTGGACAAATATCAGCGAAAGGCCCAATTTTACCTGATTTTGGAGAGGATCCGGAGACGCTGAGGGCACACTCTATTTTGGCAGTTTCCCATGGATACACAGTGGTGGCATCAGAGCGGAGAGCGACTGAGAAGGACGGGCCTGAAATTAAATAAAATGGGGACAAGAGTGAGATTATTTTAAATTATTCAGAAAATGACCAATCTGTTTCCCCAGATACGGACTAAACATGCAAGAGTTTACTGAAAACAATTGTTCATTTTCACTGTTGCAGAAAGCGCTCCTCACCTTGGGCTCCTACGACTAAAACAAGTTTGGAATGAATCAAAAATGGCTCTCTATAATAATTATAATTATTGTATTAATATGCACAAAATAGAAGCTGGAAAGCAAGATTAAACCAGAAACTAGCACGGGACTTAAATAAAACAATTCTTGTATAAGAATTAATTATTGTTTAAATAAAGGTTATCAAAATATAGAGTACCACTTACTTTTACAAGCCTTAATAAAGCATGAACAAAGACTTAATTCATAACGAACATCAGGCCCCTTCATTTACTAGTTACGAAGCCTGAAGCATTCTTAATAAACCATTTGTTCATTATGAATTAACTTTGTTTATGCTTTATTAGGCTAATTAAAAAGCCTGGAGTTGCACAAGTGAACTATTAACATTTTACAGCAACTTTTTTTAAATTTTTTTTTCTCTCCATCACTTTTAATTGCCTCCATAGGAAAATGTATTGAATGCATTTGAGCCCATCCATCATTTATCACCTCTGGGGGCAGTTGTCAGTCTTTAGCACATGGGACACACTTCAGAGCCTTCAGCCTTGAGCAAGACTAGAATATTGTAGCCATAGTTTTGCATAACATATTTTTGCTTTATACTTTCGTTTTAAATATGTAAAATGCATTTTGAAATTGTTTAGCAACGATGAAGCTAATGGAGGCTCCACCACCATCTAGTTTCTGTGTAGATGTTCTTGCTTTCTCTAAAATATTTGACACTATGGCATTAAAATAATCCACGAGCAGGCAACGCCACCATGCCACATCACAGGTCAGATCTGTGGTGAGGCGAGCTCGCGCAAATGCAGTATTCTTCTTGCTATAAACACAAATGTAATTGACTAAACGCAAGACAGATTAAATGAATTCTCTATGGAGGCCCTCCACCAGAAAAGTTACATAGTCCACCTTTAAAGTTTCAATCATTTATGTAAATGACTGAAACATTGGAATTAGGGTGATGAGAATAGACGCCTTGCCTGTTTCGCTTAGGGAATAAGTAAAGATATCTAAGAGGCAATTTATATTAAAATGACCTTTTGATAGGCTGTCGTTTTAAAGTGATTTCAACAATCTACTGCTGAGATCTGTTGTGATTTTTTTCCCAGTACGACACCGCCATCCATCTATTAAATGAATGCACTGGTGAATTATTTAAAACATACCAGGGAGACATTTGCAATTTCCATATGTTCTTCCCAGTTTTTCCTTTCAAATCCCACATCGGATACAGTGTGGGAGTGGTGTATGGACACTTATGCGCGAGCCTTCAGGCAAAAAAGAGGGAAAAATGGCCTTCTTGGCTCTCCAACTTGTGTGGGGTCAAAACGTTAAGCTTTAGCACAACGAAAAAACAACAGAAAAGGAAGAAAGGATGTTGTGTTGTGGAGGAGCTATGCGCACATGATTGGCCAAAGGGTTTCGCTTTGATGGCGTTCCCAAAGTGAGATGGAGGACAAGGCGAGAAAACGGGCAAAAAAAGAAAAACATGGGAAAAAAAAGAGGCTGCTCAAAAGGCCGATGCCTCTCCAGAGACGAGCATTCGTCTCCGGGTCGACTACCAGTGCTCTCCCCCTGAAGCGCCTCTTAAACCGGGCTACAGCGAGGCAGGACCACAGGCACACAGGGCTATAATAAGAAACAGACCTACAGCCACTTTATGTCAACGTTTACACAGGGAATGGGTTTGCAAAATCAGCAGATAATGGGTAACGATCACGTTAAGGGCTAAAGGAAATATATTAAGAAAGTGCGGTCATTTTGAGTTGTTTGGCTTATTATTTAGATAGTTTGGTAGTAGTAGGAAGAGTAACAGCAGTCAGAATAGTAGTACTACTACGCACTAGTAGTAGTAGTAAGGTAATTCCATAACTGTTGCCTAGAGCCATACTGTAAACAAGGAAGAAGGCTCAACTAATTTACACAATAGTATTTATTTGATTATCAAAAATAACACCTTTATTTTGTAAAAAATGTATTCAGATTTGAAAAAGGCCTTGCTTACAGGTACTGTAAATTGTTTCTGCATCTGGAAGGAAAGTTGAGTCCGATGTGATAACATTGTATTTTGCCATGACATATTTAAAAAGGTAAATTCACCAATGTTTATCGGTAATCTGATGATTTCTATTAGTGACTCCGAGACTAACTTCTTGTATTATATGTATTCATCTCATGGTTTCACTTTTATGTATTTCTGCTGACAAAGGCTTAGTAATTACAGAAATATTAACCATAAAACAGGTGAACAAAGCTGCATTCTGAAACGGCAAATTCCACCACAGAATTCTGACCTGCTCCAGCTCAGTGTAAACTTTAGGGATTTTAGAACCGCGTGACGTCACATGAACCCGAACTTATTTTGGAGTTTTTTTTCCAATAATCTTTCAACAGAAATTGTAAAAACATTAGAATTAAGCAATTTCACTACTCATGTTTTAATTCAAGCCAGTTTATCTGCGAGGTAACTGTAAAGTGCACTGTGTACGTTTTCTTAGTTGCACAACGCACCTTTAATAAAATGACTACAAATATTGCAGCTGTCATTGCGCTAAAACCTTCTCTATTACCGCTCTATACGCGCTCATGAATTGTGGGATATCGCCACGTTCCCGCCGTCATACATTTAAAGACACAGCATATAGGCTAGCCGCTCTAAAATTCACTGTAATGGTTTTCGCCTGCGACAAAATATCTAGTTCAATCATTATTGCCCATCTTTGTTGTATGCCTCCTTATTCCCTATTCTCTCTGTCCACTTCTCTCCCGTCTTCCCCCACAATCCCACGCTCCCCGTTCAGATCAAAACCCTTTAAACTAGGCCAGTGGCTGCGGTATAGGCGTCAAAGGGCTTACCGTACCCCCGGTTCGCCTATTTATGTTGTTCATTACTGGGCCAATTGTGACTTAGCTGAAAAACAGAGTAGGAGGAGCTTGTGCAGTGCGTGTTATACTAATATCCTGCTAATACTACAGGATTTAGTAGGTAGTTAATAGGGATTTGCAAAGGCGTATAGAGAAGATAGTTGTTCAAATTGATAGATAAATATGCATGGGATTCTTCTAGATTGGTTTACTTTTAAAGGTGCACTATGTAACTTTTCTGGGGGAGGGATTGCCACTTTGTCTGCTTGGAAATGTTAATGCTTTTCCTGGGAAATTCCACAGTATGGTATCAAATGTATCTATTTAATAACAGCTATTTTTGTTGGTAAAAAAAAACTCACCATTTTCTTGGTAGTCTATCTTGATCTTATTGGACTCCGCGCTGGTGGCTTTGGTCCAGATCTGGCCCGGCTGCTGTTTGGTCCATGCCGTGATGTCGCACCAGTAAAACCCACGATCAGAGAGCTGCACGCCACCGAGACGAAACCGGAACTCAGCAGCGCCGGACTTCAACAAAACCATCTGATCCCTGGACAAGAACACAGAGAATGATCAAAAAAAAATAATGGCGTGGGACTGATCCGACAGCGTTTAATTGAGATGGAGCAGGTCGAACGTCTCTGGTTAGTTTGAAGATGCTGTGATGTGGTAACAAAGAAATACAGCAGCGTAATGGACCTTTTCAAAAGGTGTATGATCAGGGAAAACAACTGGATTTTCCTTCTGGGTTTTTCTTATCAGCCATCTTTATGTACTGGACCACTTCAGCAGACCAGGAACAGCGCTTCTAAACCAGGTCTAAACCAGGTCTAAACCAGGTCTAAACCAGGTCTAAACCAGGTCTAAACCAGGTCTAAACCAGGTCTAAACCAGGTCTAAACCAGGTCTAAACCAGGTCTAAACGAATTCTGCTCAAGGACTAAACCAGGTCTGAAGCAACACAAAGAGATACTGACCACTACAGACCAAAAACAACTACAATAGCTACACTAAACCAGGACTAAACAGGTCTTGACCAGTACTGACCCAGGACAAAACCTAGTCTGAAGGAAATCTGACCATCACAGCCCCGCAACAGCAGCCCCGCAACAGCAGCCCCGCAACAGCAGCCCCGCAACAGCAGCCCCGCAACAGCAGCCCCAGCCCTCCGACCCTCTTCCCGCCCCCCCTCTCTGATCCCCCGGCGCATTTATGGAAAAATCGAATGCATAGGAATACAACGCGCGGGCATATGGATGGCCTAATAGGAGTAGAAAGTCAAGTTGGACCAAGAACAATATCAGACCGCGGCAAACACAGCAGCCCGCAACAGAGCCCCGAACAGCAGCCCCGCACAGCAAGCCCGCAACAGCAGCCCGCAACAGCAGCCCCGCAACAGCCGCCCCGCAACAGCAGCCCGCAAACAGCAGCCCCGCACGCCTCCGCACAGCAGCACCGCAACGCAGCCGCAACAGCAGCCCGCGGCAACGACAGCCCCGCAACAGCAAGCCCCGCAAAGCAGCCCCGCAACGCAGCACCACAGCAAGCGAAGCAGCCCCGACACAGCACCCCGCACAGCAGCCCGCAACGCTAGCCCCGCAACAGTTGCCGCCGACAGCTGCCCACGCTACGCTCACCGCAACAGCTGCCCGCAACATGCTGCCCCGCAACAGCATGCCCGCAACAGCTGCCCCCGCAGACAGCATGCCGCCGCACATGCATGCCACCGCACAGCAAGCCCGCAACAGCAGCCCGCAACCGCTCGCCCCAATCAGCGCCCCGCACAGCGCGCCCGCAACAGCGCCCGCCACAGCTGCCCGCACAGCACCCGCAACACGCAGCCCGCGCAACAGCCCCCAAGCTGCCCCGCACTACAGCAGCCCCGCAACAGCAGCCCCGAACCAGCGAACCGCCACGCAGCCCAGCCGACAATAAACCAGATTAAAGCAGGGTTTACACAGATTTAAACGTTCAAGCATTAACCTGCGTTTAGGGTCCGTAGCAATCCTCCATGTTGGACCCCCACACTGTCGGGGCTGAGCGTCAGAAGGGTTTTGATGTTTGCGCCGACGCTGTCCTGTGATTGGATGAGAACAGAAAAGCCCGCCTCCCCAAGATGTTCAGTGGCCATCGTACAACTCATCTCAAACGTCGACCCGCCCACTGAGGCCTCGCGGATAGTTTTGGCCACAACGTTCAGTGTCGGACCTAGAAATAGAAACAAATCATAATCATTTCAGGTCAAAAGGTTGAAGCATGTATTTCTGTATGAGAATGTATTTGTCTAGTTTCTAGCTAAAAAAATGTAGCCTACTTAAACATTTAATGGTGCACTAAATTGGGGTGCACGATATATTGGATATATTCAGTCCAAAAGCACCGATATCAGTCCGATGTTACGCCTCGGTAATGAAAGAGTTAACTCTGCCTTCCCTTCAGAAACGCTGTTTTCTTCTTTGTTTTCTTCCTAACAGAACAGACTGTAAACTCTGAACCAAAAGACCCAGGAATTACAAACTTACAAACTTTTAAAATCTATAGAAACGTTTTTAGACGAAACGTATTAAACATAAGCGCGACCAATTTTTTCACTATATCGAGACCTGCGATAAACAATGTTTTTTTCATACAATATTTGACTGGTTTTCCTCATAAACTATCAGTTTTAGATGCGTTTACTGCAAATGACTTTCGTGTGAGAGGTTAAAGACGACGTTTATCAGTTTGATCAGACAGAGTCAGATGAGGAGGAGAGACTGTCTCTGCTGCTGTTACAGGAGGAGGCGGAGCAACACGATGACACGACTGGAGAGGTTCAAAGAGACAATTTAGTCTGAGAAATAATGTAAATAAAAGAGGAAATTCACCACGAATGGAAAAGTGTGATGGCTGAAGAATCATCATATGAAAGCCTATGGCCTGCCTATAAAATAACAGTGCTACATATGCGCTATCAAACTTTATTCCCTTTATTTTTTTTGGCCCCCCCCCCCAAAAAAAAATTTATGTATACTGGCTGCAGCTATCGATTATTTTAGTAATCGAGTAATCTATCGATTATTTTCTTCGATTATTCTCCTTTTTTTTTTTACATTTCGTAAACCATTTTAAAGCATATTAAATCCTTTTTTTTAAAATAAACGTTATAGTTCATGGTAATAAACAAATAACAAATAAGGAGTTTCGGCTTATTTTATTCTTTTATTCTTAATTTCACATAAGTTTGTCTCCAAAACAGCAACATTTCACTTCACCAGTCCAAACTGTTTTGTTTGAATATAAAGACCGGCCGAGACAAGTTCCTATGTTTGTGAATTTTGTTCATTGACAATGGCAATGAACTCTTTCTGATTCTGATTCTGATATGTATCAAGGGCTAATTAACTTCACCAGACTGTTCGTAAACAGTCACAGTAGCTATGAATGAATTTACATTTGTCACATAACTATAAATGAGAAACTTGAGCGGTCATTTTGCAGCATTCGCTCCGTGTGCCGTTCACTTTAGCCTCTGTGTCTTTGCACAGTCATCGCGGACTTTCAGTTTCATACTCGCGGTCCTCTGTGCTCTTTCACAACAAAACTCTGCTTCCCAGTCACACGTGAGTTTAAAACCCGCTGCTCTCTCTGCTCTGTTGTGCTGTAGCTGCTGCAGGTCCCAGCGTGAAACAAAAGCTTCACAGATTCACGTGTTTTTAATGAAATATGTAAATCAAACAAATCGAGGCAATAAAAGAATAATCAAAGCTCAATTAATCGTTGCAATCCCGTTCTAACTGGTTCGGCACCTTTTAAAATGTTTTTTTTACCAGCTAAAAATGTTTATTCTAAAATAAGGATAAAAACCAAGTGTTTAAAGTAACCATAACAACATTTAGAAAATATCGGCCCAATATCGGTTATCGGCCAAGGCGTTTCCCATAACATCGGTTTTGGCCCAAAATGTCCATATTGGTGCTCATTTAGCTCCAAGTAACTTCTCTGATGGAACAGCCCCCTGCTAGTCTTCATAGAGATAGAGAAGTTTAATGCCATGCTGTGGAACATTTCTCCGTTCTCATTGGTTTTATTCATCCAAGTAAGCTCAACAATGCACAATTACAACTAAGACAACAGAGAACGAACAGGTGAGTAGGAGTAGGAAGGAGAACTACATAGTAATATATGCCAATCACACGGATGGTTAGCCATCACTCCGTCGCCGCATAAGGTCACTACTTCACCGAAAATCTTTACTCTAACACGAGTTACATGGTACAATGAACTTTTCTGGTTTTAATCTTAGAGTTTTGTTTGATTTGAGTCCATTTCTATAATCAATGCATCTATCCGTGTTATGTATGTGTATGTATGTATGTATGTATGTATGTATGTATGTATGTATGATGTATGTATGTATGTATGTATGTATGTATGTATGTATGTATGTATGTATGTATGTATGTATGTATGTATGTATGTATGTATGTAATGTATTGTATGTATGTGTTGTTGTGTATGAGTGTGTGTGTGTGTGTGTGTGTGTGTTGTGTGTGTGTGTGTGTGTGTGTGTGTGTGTGTGTGTGTATGTATATATATATATATATATATATATATATATATATATATATATATATATAATTTCTATGACCTTTGGTTTCTTATGTTTTGTGTCAAGATTTAGAGCAAATATTTTGGCATTTTTTCATTTTTATTCCCAGGGTAATTAACAATCCTAATCTGGTTCTAAGAAAAACATAATTAAAGATGTTACCATATTGTCTGCCAAAAATCTAAATTCATTTTAAAATGTGCGTTTACACTGCAGGCTTTGAATTCTAAAGAGAGTCCATTTTTTAAAAGCGACAGGCCCCCCAACCCAAAAATATGGAATTAATTCATCAAAATACACAAGCAAAAACTGTATAGCATTTGGGAAATTCCAGGCGTTCAATAGGAAGTGGGTACGTCAACTCATTTCTATACTCTATTTTTGGTGGCCATCTTGAAATTCCTGACCCCATTTATGTATTTGAACTGTGCCCACTACTGCCGTTTGATAGTCGGACAATAACTTTATTGTTTGGCTCAAATATGGCACACTTGGGGCCAAAATCAGACTATAGTTTCCTAAAACATTCACAAAATGTTAACATAAAAGTCATCATGAAATAGGCAAGTTTTAAGGGGCATGTTTTGAAGACCCCACTCAAAGATTTTTCCTGTCAGCTAATGCAGTTTAGTCCTAGTTAGTAGGTCAGGTTTAGTCCGAGTTTATTCTTTACTAATTAATCGTTCTGATTTAGTACTAGCCTAGTCCTGGTTTAGTTGCAGCAGTAACATTAATAGTAGTAATAGTATTAGTAACAGAAGAAGTATCAGTAGTAGCATTTGTGGCTAGAGCAGCAGTCATCAGTGTGAGGTGAATATTATTAATACCACTAGTAGTAAACCTAAAAATATAAATAGCAGTGTTGGCAGTAGCAGCAGTAGTAGAAGTAGTTATAATAGCAGTTGAGGCAATAGTAATAGAAGCAGTACATACGTTTTTGTTCCCATTTGACAGGGAGGGCAAAGCTCTGTTCTTCAGTGGCCTTCACAAATCCTCCCTGTGTGTTTACAGTCCACGCTGAGACCAGACACATGTACTGCCCCATGTCCACCGCCTGTAGAGACACCAACATTCAGGATACCGTTTAGGAAATGCAATATACACAGCACTACGCAAGATTTCTTGACTCTGTTCAGTTAAGGTTAGTGCTTACTTTCTTTAAAACTGATCAAAACGTAGATTTATATTGACATTAATGTATTTTCTCGCTTAATCTAGATGATGTTCAAAAAAAGAGACACAAATGTCTAGTGTAATCTTTCAAATAAGGGTATAAAGTGATATGACTGCACTTGTGTGTTTTTTGTGTGTATAATTTTAATGGTCCATTCATGTTTTGTGTGATACTTGAAGCTCAAACAGGCACATTTTAGCACATCCCTGATGCATTGGCAAAATATTGCCTGAATCTCATCAAGATACTCCAACAAAATAAATCAACATATCATTTTTGTCAATATAGCACACCCCTATTGCTATGGCTACGGTCCAGATTCACTGCCACTCTATTTTTTGCAATTAAAATGTAGAATATAATACAATGGATGTCTGATTTGGGCTACGCAGATTGTACTCTGCAAAGTGAGAAGGATGAACATTTCATCAAAGCAAATTGGATACAGAAATGCACAGAATTGCCAGCCAATAAATGAGTCCTACCTGTGTGCGCACAAATCTCAGTTTGAACGTATTGGGTTGGACTCGGCTTAAAGTCATTTCCCCGCTCTTCAGTCGCTCAGAATACATCACCCCCGGCAACAAGTTCCCAGCTGCGTCCAATGAGCCAATGAGATTTGAGCTCTGAGGGTTACTTCCTGTTCCAAAAATTAAAGATAGAAATATATGAGTATGTATAGTAGCAGGTAGTAGTAGTATTACTAAGCGGTCTAGTTGCGGTCTAGTTGCGGTCTAGTTGCGGTCTAGTTGCGGTCTAGTTGCGGTCTAGTTGCGGTCTAGTTGCGGTCTAGTTGCGGTCTAGTTGCGGTCTAGTTGCGGTCTAGTTGCGCGGTCTACGCGCTGCGGTCTAGCTGCGCGTCTAGCTGCGGTCTAATCGGTCTAGCTGCGGTCTAGCTGCGGTCTAGGCGGTAGAAGTAGCAGTGGTATGAGCATTAGTTATTGCTAATGCTACTCAAATCAGTAGCGTTAGCGTTCAACACATCGAAGTGAATTACCCGGTAGTGCGTTGTGTTGCCAGGACACGCCCAATCTCCCGCCCGCTGGGAGTGGAGTGATGTTGGTCACGTGGCACGCCATTTCCAAAGGCTCCGAGGTTAACGTTGGGTCTCTACGGGGTCAAGGGTCAAGTTGTAACTCGGCTCTGGAAAATGGAAAATATACAGTAAATATGGGTTAACTTCATCAAAAGGTTACAGAATCCGTGATTACTGCTTGGTCACCATTTACAGTTATTTAAGGTAATATTATTAATTTCCTTTTAGAGAAGTAAATGTCCCTGCGTCTGGTTTTATTGTGTCTAAAAGCTTCAAAACCCTGTCGTTTTAAACCTCTACAAACTCTCTGAAATTGCAGCGGAATCTTGGATTAGTTTAGCAGTTCAGAATTTAGTGATCTCATTTTTGATTTAAGATAAATCCGTCACTTGCTCGTCTCCATGAAGACGTTACTGCTTTGCCAGAAAATATTTTCACAACATGGCATTAAACTTGCTATATCTCCATGGAGACTGTCCCAGGCCATGTTTAAGGTGAGGCGGAGTCAGCTCACAGTAAGAATGCCTGTTTTTTTAAGGAATTTTTGGGCATATAAACACTAGTGAAAGTAAATTAAAGAAGTTTAATATGCCATATTGTGAAACATTTCAGGCAAAGCAATTACATCTCCATAGAGGACAAGTAGGTGGCGATACCACCCACACAAGAAAAAGCTACATAGTATATCGCTAAATAAGCTTGAATGAGTTCATAAAAAGGTGCTAATGATTATTTCAATAGAGTTTTGTCTACAGAAATGCAACACAATTCTGGTTTTAGGCTTAAAAAATAGACACAAGGATAAACAAATCACCCTAGAATAGTGCTGGGTATGATTGTGGCATCCAAGCATTAAATCTCCTAGAACAGATCGCACCTGAATGCAATCACTAAACAGGAAATGCTTTAATCCACCACCTTCATTTACTGCCTCATACTGGTGCTTCACATAGAAAACGTACAGAGAAAAATCACAGTGTAAAATAGACTTTGGCCAAAGTGGTGTGTTTAAGTGACGTCAGGAAAAAAAAGAGCCTTTGAGTCATGCTTTGTCACCATCTGTCCCTGAATGCATCGTGCCAATGAGCAGTTTCTCGCTTCCGTGAGTGTACAAAACAGTGTTATACAAATTGAATATTTACACTGGCAGCAGGGCACAGAAAATCACAGAGACTGAAATGGAAAATGGTTAAATTTAGAACTGTGATAAAATGTATGCTCATGTAAGGATTTGAAAAGTAGGGATTAAGAAAGAAAATATGAGAAATTATGCATGGAAACATTTATCAACCACACCAAAACAAAACAATTTGTTTTTATTAAATCAAAGATAAATTGATATAAAAACATTTTGGCAGGCATCTCTGATGCTGGCAAACATGTTACATCACTCCTGCCTTTGTGTAGTAGTTATAGAAGTATCAGTAGTGGTAGGATTAAAAAAAAAAAAAACAGCAAGAATATTTTGTCTGAGAAACTACTTAATACAGCATCAATAGTATCGACATTTTCAATCCCAAATCTTGTTCTCACAGGCATCACCTAATTGTCCTATTGGAAGTGGAAAAGCTAGGCTTAAAAAACAAGGCAGTTTTAGCAAGACCTCGGATGGGGCAGAAATAGTGCAAACTCAATAAACACATATTTCATTCTGCTCATCATTTTTTGAAGGAGCTAGATGCTGACAGTTAAGTCAAAACCACGTGTGAATCACCAATTTCACCAAAAGCTCGAGGCAGTACAAGCTATTACGCATATTATCAAACGCTGTGATGAAATTATTGAAAATTTCAACGCAATTTCACCTAAAAATGTCACTTAGAATTTTGTTATTGGATGTAGAATTATTAGCATAAAGTAGTGGTAAGGGAGTAGGTAGGAGATACAAAAAAGAAAAGATTAATATATTAGCCAGCTGACATTTTAAACTTAATTTTGTTTGACATACATTCTTGTTCCAAGGCTGCAGTGTCAGTAAGTGGTTTCAGACCTGGTTTGGATATGGTTTACTGGTTTTGAGCAGCTCTTGTGGGGTGTTCCCAGTCTGCAGGGAGGCAGTTGCTATCAGAGATTCTTTGTCCTCTGTGCCGTTTCTATGGATGTATTGGCTGTTTCAAAGCACAACAGAGGAGAGGGCGGCGTGTTGTAAACGTACGCGCAAGACTGGGAAGCAGAGTGGTTGTGTGGAGGGCCGCAAGTGTGGGGCGGAAGGGTCTGCGGTGGCGTGGTGAGGGCGCGGGGGCTGTAGTTAAGAGTTGCAGCTCAGGACACCGTACCCTTTCACACAACAAAACTCTTCCCAGTCACACTCCTGAGTTTGGAACGCGCCGCTCAGTGCACAAGCTCAGTGTGGAAACGGAAGCGCCACAAGTTGTTCTGTGTGCACCTTACGTCACAGATTCACATGGTTTTAATTAAATGTGTAAACAAATCATTAAGGCAATAAAATAATCATCGAAGCTTTTTTTTTTTTTACTCTATTCACTTAAGTAATCATTGCAGCCCTAGACGGAGATGAAAGATATAACTTATTATTAATGAAACTGCAACGTCCTGCTGAATTCGTCTGGGTAGTTGTGCTGCATGCACTTCTTGGTCTGATTATGGATCTCAGCACGATGCACTGCCATAGTACATGGATAAATGTTTATTCCACCATTATGTACCAGAGTGTACCATTATGTACCAGAGTGTGTGCCTCCGCCTTGGTTTACATACCCACTAGTGATGCGCTGGTCAAATTGATTTATTTTTTAAAATCAAACCGTCACAATTTTGGTATTGTCTGACCCGGTCCAGCACCAAAAGTACCAAAGACTATTTCCACATAATTAAAGGCGTGGACGCGCGGTACGACGTTCAGCATTTATAGCTTGCCCCAACCCGCTTCGTAATGAAATGATCATTTCTTGGCGTATCTCAAGACCCATTCACACATAATTCCCAGTAAATGCTCTGACCCCCATTCACACTGCACTTAAGTACCAGAGCATTGCCAGGTTTGCCCAGTTCAAACTTAACCTGGCATTTGTCTCTCTGCATTCTATCACTATGATAATGTGCTGCATCATTTAAACTGAATTAAAATCAAACTTAACTGCAGAGTGTAACCAAGGAATCCAAGATCATAACTGGTAATTTACCACGCCTAATTGCCAGATCAAAAATACAGAAAATTCAGTTCTGGCTTCATGGAAATTCCCAGGTTGCGTGTGTGAATGGGACTTTCCATTTCCGTTACTAACTGTTATGTTATGGATGTTGAACAACACTAAATACTATCAACAATCTGCTAAAAATAGCTAAATATAGATCATTTTTTTAAAAAAAAAAAAAAAAAAAAAAAATTGCTTTTAATATGTTATAATTTCAAGACCAAAGCAAGCAATAACAAGCAAAAAAATATATCATCAAGAGTCGGGGAAAAAATGTACTGCGATTATAAGCGAACAATCAGCTTTGCCAGTTTTGGTGCAACCAAGAACAATGAGTATGCCGAATAACAAGACCAAATATACAGACAATGAAAATAAAAATCATGTGTACAAGGACTGCAACTAATGTAAAATTAATTTCTCATTACTCATTGCTGTGACTAATAAACAGTGGATATACTTGTGAACAGGTGGATTATACCAAAAGTTAATTACTGAAATCAGATGATGAGATCTCGTAAACTAAACAGTGTTGGGCCTGGTTAGTACTTAGATGGGGAGATCACTGCTACTATGTGCCTCATTGTTGATGACATTGGCAGCTTCGCTTCCATCAGTCTGCCCCAGAGCAGCTGTGGCTACAGGAGTGAATGAATAGTGCAATACAAAATAGTACAAAAAAAACAAACAAAAAAAAGCCCAACAAACCAAATTGCATCCCTATTTTATAACAAATGGTTTACAAATAAAACGATCAAATGTCACAAACAAGGCTAAGCAATGCAGTGTGATTTGGAGGCTCTCACAGACTTATAAATAATGATTTGTGCAACAGAAAAAGTACTTGTGTGCTCGTGCTTTTCTGTTGGATGTTATTTCAAATTCAAAGCAAAGTTGTATTACCCTGGAGGTATACGTCTTTTTAACCAGTCCCCCACTCTTCAACGCTTTTATGGTGTAAAACATAAGAGCTTAAAAATGGCATTTGTATGTGAAAATACGGCACAGATTTTCATGAATAAAGATGTCGGGAGCGATCACACTGTAGCGTATATGAATAATGAATATGAAATGATAAATGTATGACAACAATCCTTCAAAAGACATGAGACAATAGTAATAGGAGAGAACGACAACGACAATTCAAGGATTTAATAGGGGATGGGGGCGGGGCTTTATTGGCAAAAATGGATTTGGATTAAAATATAAATATGTAATGAAAATGTCCTTGTTGAGGTTTAAGTATTGCCCGAAAGAAAATGGACAGTAAAAAGAAAACTGAAAAAAATAATTACTTCATTTAAAAGCTTTCCATTTTATTTTGTTTCCAATCACATTTTTGCAGCATTGTTTATTTTGGATGTATCAATTATATACTTAATATTTTCATTTTTAAACACCTCAAAAACCACAACAACAATTTTTTTGTTACTCCATTTAAATTGATTGATTTCATGGACAGTGCATATTAATTAAAATGTCAGTAAAAATACCAAATATCTGAATATTTCACAGTAAAGCATTTAACATTAATAATTCAATTTCATGTGTTTGTATTGCCAAAAAAGCCTTCAACATGTGCTCTTACTTGTGACATCACCTGCTAATCTCCATGGATGGACAAGCGTAATCCCATTCCAGGGAAAACAATAACATCTCCATTGAGACGAGCAGATAAGTTACACAGTGCACCCGTATTATGAATAGTCTCTTAATAATATAATTACACAATTCACTGCTACAATATTAAATTGCAAGCTCCTTTGATATTTATTTGATATTGTTTGTTGAAAATGTAAAAGCGGCAAACATATTCAAGAAACAGGCCAAGAAAGAGTCAAAATCTATACTCTCAAGGGCTAAATCACAGAAGTGGTTGTTTTTAAAATGTCAAAGTCTCCATTGACGCCGACTACAGCTGACATAACAGCCCACATTATTGCCACGCTACAGGGAACAAACCTAAACAGTCCACACTCTGGAGTTTGTACTTCCTGTTTTGGTCTGGAGCAGTGCATTGTGGGAAGAGGGGGTAGCTCCAAGGCCGGACATCAGAGGGATTCGAACCGACGGCTCGATAAACACAGCCACAGGTCAGCAAAAAACATGGAAAGCACTGGTCACTTAGAGATGTCGTAGGAGAGTTTATGTAACGCAATACTCAATATTTTAAATGTATTCTCTACTACACAAATCATGTTAGTTTTAGGTATTGTTTAGGGCTGTAGCCATCGGTTATTTTAGTAATGGAGTAATGTATCGATTACTCGGAAAACATTTTGTACATGCCGTAAACCATATTAAATCATTTCTTAAATAAACGTTATAGTTCATAGTCATAAATAACAAATGAGGATCTTAAAATGACACATTGTATTCTTGATTTCACATACATTTTCCCCCAAAACGGCAACATTTCACTTCAGTCCAAACTGTTCCGTTTGTATATAAGGAATATATATAAAAAGGGCTAATTAACTTGTCACAGACTGTTTGTAAACAGTTACAGTAGCCTTAAATTAAGAAAGTTGTTTGTAAAACTCTGTTAGTAAGACCAGTGATCCTGGTGTTTTGAGCTGCAACTCTGCATTTTGTCATTTTGCAGCATTAGCTCCGTGTGCCGTTGCATAATCGCTAATGCTGCAAAATGAGATGCAGAGTTGCAGCTCAAAACACTGTGCTCTTTCACACAACAAAACTCTTCCCGGTCGCACTCATCAGTTTCAAACACACCGTTCTCTCTCTGTTGTGCTTCAATTGTGGCAGGTCCAACCGGAACAAGCGCTGTGTGAAACAAAAGCGCCACAAGTCGTTCCGTGCGCTCCTCACGCCACAGACGCGTGTTTGGAATTTAAAATGTAAATTAAATGAATCAGCCAGGCAATAAAATAATAAAAGCTTTTTTTGAAATGAAATGACTCTATTTACTCGATTAGTAGTTGCAGCCCTAGTATTGTTGTTCATTGTGTTATTCATACATTTCAAAAGTGTGGACCAACGTCACATGAGCTCTCTAGGTGGAGTCTGCATGTCCTTCCCTTGTTACCATGGATTCTTTCCGGGAATTCCGGCTTCCTCCCACTGTCCAAAGACATGCATGTGTTTGGAAAATTGGCAATTCTAAACTTCCCCTAGTGAAGAAAATAAGTATTTGAACACCCTGCGATTTTGCAAGTTCTCCCTCTTAGAAATGATGGAGGGGTCTGAAAGTTTCATGCCTGATTGAGCATTCTGCACAAACAGCACCATGTTTAACAGACTGACCCAAAAAAAGCAGTGTGTCCGCTTACCAATAAAGAACTGAGGGTCCAGAGTTGTCTTCAGATTGTGATTTAGGATTTACACAACAGCTGGATACAAGGACATGATCAACACTTGGCTGTAATCATCCTCCTCCTTCGTCCAGGTAAATGCGTAAACCACAAGTAAACGTGGATGAAATCCAGTGAGATGATGCAGCCCAACAGTCCACGTAAAGTTTAGCCAAAACCCAAATATTATCCAATCTGCCATAATCCACCTCCTCCATAAACGTGTAGTAAAAGCATAAGCACGTTTTGTGCATCGGTGCCGTATATGATGAAAACAAAAGTGAAACTGACGCCAGGCGCTTTTCATATAGGCATAGTGTCACTTATGCCTGCTGTTATATGTGTTAATATTATTCAAGTACAACCTCAATTTCCATACATTATTTTGGGCCTATGGGCCATATCGCATATACTGCAAGCCACGCTGTTGCAGTACGCAGTTACAAGGTCAAGTTTGAACTGGGCAAATTGTTTAACTGCGACAGCCCTAAACTCAAAGACCGGCCTTTAAAAAGTCCACTTCTACTCCACTTATTAATCTAAATTAGTAGCACCCGTTTGAGCTCATTGTGTCCACCCCACACTCAGTCAGACTCCAACTACTACCATGGACAAAAGTGTAGACCTCCACAAGGCTGGAAAGGGCTACGGGGCAATTGGCCAGCAGCTTAGTGACAAAAGATCAACTGTTGGAGCAATTGTTAGAACATGGAAGAGGCCAAAACTGTTCAATCTCCCTTGAACTGGGACTCTATACTAGAGCTCACCTGGGTGAGGAATCAACCCAGAACTATGGGAAGAGCTGGTCAATGACCTGAAGAGAGCTGAGAGCATGAAACATCATGCTTTGGGCTGCTCTTCTGCACAGGGACCGGACGACTGCACCGTATTAAGGAGCGAATGACTGGGGCCATGTATTGCAAGATTTTGGCCAACAACCTCCTTCCCTTAGGTTAGAGCATCAAAGATGGGTCATGGGTCTTCCAACATGAAGCATATCAAGGTTCTGGAGTGGCCTAGCGAGTCTCGAGACCTAAATCCAATTAAAAAATCTTTGGAGGGAGCTGAAATTCCGTGTTGTTCAGTGACAGCCCTGAAACCTGACTGATCTAGAGAAGATCTGTGTGGAGGAGTGGTCCAAAATCCCTGCTGCAGTGTGTGCAAACCTGGTCTAAGTGGGAGAACTTGCAAAATCACAGGGTGTTGAAATACTTATTTTCCTCACTGTATCTAATTCTTTTTAACCCGTTCTTAACTCTCATAAACCCTTCGGCACATTGTTAATATCCACATGCATTCACTTTCAGGCGCATGTTCAGCTTTAGAACAGCTTTTTTCAGACAGTGAAGTTAATTTCCAGTGACCGCCCCAAGCACAGCCTATCAGAGCGCTGCTTCCAGCTCTTATTTCCTTGAGACATAAAATACTTAAGATGCAGACAGGGTGCAGCGGTTTCAGTTTTGTCATAAATTGCTACTTTTACAATATTCTCTTTGGAGGAAAACACAAAAATGAACTAATTTGCTAAAAAGAAAAAAAAAAAAAAAAAAAAAACAAAAAAAAAAAAAGAGTTGGGTACCCTGGCTTTAAGTCGATGGTAAACAAATTATAAATATTGCAAAAGAGCTTGATTCAAATAACAATACAAATAATCCAATCAAAGCAAAGCTGATATGCCGATGATATATTGAAAAACAAATCATTTTAGGATTAGCTCCAGGTTAAAGAAATGTAAGGAATGCGCTGTGTCCTCATTAGAACGTACGTGTGTGTGGAGGTATGCAAAATCCCTTCAGGGCGAAATATTGCCGGTAACAAACAACAACATTTACTTTCAGTTGTTCCTAAGAGCAACAGGTTTGTGCAATAAAGAGATCAGACACTATTCTTAGGTTAGTTGGCTAAAGTAAAAGGATGTTATCCAAAAACAAACGTATGCTTTTGAGAAGGCAAACAACAGCAATCTTACAGTAAACTTCGTAAAACACCGTTAAAGAGCAAACTCAATCATTTTTGTTATTGGTGACATCAAAATCCTGACTTTATTAAATAAAAGCAAATGAGTTCAACAAGTTGGAACCCCGACTACACACCTCGGGAACACGAGCGCCTGAGCACTACGTGGACTCAGCATTGGCCTGCACATCGCTAATTTCCATGGAGATCCTTGGCGAAGTAATAACTGCATGTTACTCCCTTATCTCACATCTTGTGTTGCGGTGTGGGGAAACACGTACCAATCTCCAGTTAATCCAGTCGTTATTTAGCAGAAACGTGCAGTGTGAATCAGCCACAAACTCAACCTATCAATTCAATCCAAGCTCCTGACCTAGTAAAATATTACACATTTTATTTAAAGCAATTAACAATCTACTGCCAAGTAATTTGCGAGTCTTGTTTACAATTAAAGAGAGACGTCATCATTTAAGAGGGTATAGAGATGTTCGGACCACTCATAAAAGTTTGTTGGGCTGTACATGGGGTCAATCTTTGGAACTGTCTGGATGTACACCTCAAACAATGCCAAAATATCAATACATTCAAGATATATAGTGGGTCTAAATATCTCAAAACATCCTTCTGCAAAGCTAGTTTGTGCTCGTCGTTTTCTTACCATTGTTGGAATGTGCCGTCTGTTACCAGTGTTGCATCTTATTATTATTGCAATATAATAGATGGGTTAAAAAAGAAAACAGTTACTTATCGTCCTCAAGGTTAATGATCTGATGTAAATGTTTGAAGAAAGCAAACGGGAAGCTAATTATGTTATGTTAAGAGATGGGGGTGGGATTATTTGCTTCTTCCCACTCATGTTCCAAATGGAAGAATAACCTTTTTTTTGTGGTTTAAAACGCATCAACCGTCTACAAGTATGCCATTTATGTCCCATTGTAAATTAAATCACTTGCCCAAGATGAATAAAATAAAATAAATAACAATATGGAGACATAGTGCAGCTTTAAGTCTCATGTTAAAAAGTTTTAAAAGTGCATTAGCTCCAATAGGCTAAAACAAGATGATATTATGGTCATTTGGTTAAGCAGTTTCAAAAGACATTCTTTCTTTGGCTTTCCTGACCCTCTCATCACCAAGAGCTAAAATCACTTCTCGTGGGTCTAACCTGAATCCACACATGTTTTTGATTTAATCCAGGCTTGAGTTTAGTGACGCATGAATTGTAATATTATTCTTAAATGCAATTTTATATTGAGGAAATTGTTTTTGAGTGCTCTCCAGGCAATCTTCCTGACACACCCACAATGTACACTGGACAACCTTTGCTACTCCTTCAATATGGATTTTAGGAAATTATATTGGCATTTTAAAATGAAATAAAATATCAACATCCAACCATATTCTTTTGTAATATTGTTGTGCTTGGTCTTTTCTTCCTGGATAGCAGCACCGGTTGCACCGATAAACATTTTAATCAACATAACCAAATGTAAATATAAACAAATATTATAATTTAACATTTTGATAGTTCAAGGTAAGAACGTTCTGGAGAAGGGACCAGCTGATGGCGTACACTACTAGAATTAGACTGGCTTAGATCAGGATATTTGAGGCCGATCACATTGACTGTCAATGAAATTTTTTTTCCTCCTAATAAATATATTTTCTATATTAAATGTACATACCGTATTTTGCGGGCTATAAGCCGCTACTTTTGTCAGATGTTTTGAGCCATGCGGCTTATTCAGAGGCTGCGGCTTTTCTGTGGTTTTTTTCTTTCACCGCTAGGGGCGCACTAACCGGAATTTGAATCAAAACTACAGAAAAGTTAAGCAAAGAAGCAGATGTTGCTTTTTTATTCAGCGCAAATAGAACACGGACGACAAATTACCAACTATAAATTATTTCAAATTCTTGCCGCATCATTATGGAACCCAAACGAAGAAGTTCGTACGAAGCAAGTTTTAAGCTGAAGGCCATCGATCTTGCTAGGAACCGCGCGGCTGCACGCAAGCTTAACATCAATGAATGTACGGTGAGACCTGGAGGGACAGCGGGACGAGCTCATGCGATGCCAAAAGTCAAGGAAAGTTCTGCGGCCTATACAAAAGGTGCGGCCTATGTATTGTTTTATTATCGTTTTTTTAAAAATAGAGCAAATGCGGCTTATATAGGGGAGCGGCTAAAGGTCCGGAAAATACGGTAATCTATAAGAAAAAGGGCTTTTGACAATATGAAGTTCAACCAAAGCTATTTAGTTTATAGGCTCAACAGCGTTTCCTTGGCATTTATTGCCACTGTGGTTCTGCTAATCAATTTTGGGTTGAATGAATACTTGTGCCGTTCATGTCCATGTCATGCAGCGGTGCATCTGGCGCATTGCGCAGCCAAACAGAGTGGATATAGGAGCAGGCTTTCATCATCTGAGCAATTTGGACCGTTTGAGGAAGGAAAACGTGCAGAAGAGAGCAGCGAGGACCACTACAGTGTTTGTGAGGTGAGGCTGTGACGTTGACAAAGCCATGATGTGCTTTGCACTTTCACTTTCCATTCGTATCCATTTGGTAACTGTACAGCTTCAAAAAGGCCCATGGCTCTTTTTATATTTAGGGCTCGTATTAAATGATCACTTTTTAATCGACCTGTAAACGAGTGACGTCCGTGCATTCTGTGGATGCAATGGGACCCTTTGGCTCAATCTGAGCGAGTCACTTCATACGGCTGATAGTCGACACATTTGGCTCTGAACCTCTATTATACTTTGAACTAAAAGACTAGCGGGTGGGCTCCAAGTTCCATGAGTGTTTACAGAAACACGTGGTTGCTCCGTGTTTTCGTCCACTCCTGGAGCAGGCGAGGTGCGAGCAAGAGCTCTCTTTGTTAAAACAAAGAGTTTAAACACCGCTACTGCAATAACTCATAGATCATCTACATCAAGGCAAATATAATGACTATGTAAAGTGTGATCGGTGCGTCTGATCGGCCCATTTTGCAGATCACCGATCTGGGATTCTAGCAATGATTGGCCAAACTGGTCCAAGAATCCAATGCATTTCCGAACATGTTTGTAGAGGTCTAAACTACAGGTTTCCAAATCACAATTTTGATTTGTTTGCAACTTGTCTTGCACCTATATATGCAGTTTGTGCATTTTCTACATCTGTGTCATCTGAAATATGAAAAGTAAAATGAACATAGAATGCTACATCAGGAGTATGCAGAGGGTGCACAGAGACGTGGCATGAGACTTGGGGCAGTGCCATGTAACAGCATCCTCTGAGCTAAGTCCATAAATCAGAGAGGATCCATCTGCTGAAGAGACGGGAGCTGGAGGCAAATGCAGCAGCCATAGATACCAACGTGTTATCCAGAGATTGCAACATTAACCAATTAGATAATTTAGTAATTTTAAATATGTATTTTTCATCTTTCGTCTGTATAGTTAGCCTGAAAATGAACCTCAGGAGAACTAAACCAGATCCAAATTAAGGCTGTATCAGACACAGAGCCAAAAGGACTAAGCAAGGTCTAAATGAAGGACAGAACCAAAACAAAACCAGGTCAAAATTAGGATTCCAAATAAAATAAACTAACTAAGTCTAAAACAGGACTTTATGAAGGACCTTAGTACTTCTGCCGCCCTTTCTAGTAAGTAATTTGCCATAAAAGGTTTGCATTCGTTTATTGATTCGATCTGGTGGCAAAATAAACCTCCAAAAAGGAATGATCGAATTCAATTAATTTTGTTCCCCTCTCAATTTTTTTGAGTTCTTGCACCCTAAAACAATAGTACGAAAATGAATGCACAAGACCAATGTACATTTTAAATTGCAATACCAGTTGGCAAATACTATGGCAACGCTTGTATGCAGTAATGTATTCAAATTTGGACACAATTAAAGATGCACTGCTTAAATTTGACTGAAGGGGAAACATCACCCGTTTTTCTTCCTAAAGATTTCATAGCCATGCCTAAAATACCCCACATTATGGCAGACATGATGGAGACAAGCAGGTGACGCCCCCAAGTAACAGGTGAGATCTGCGGAGAGGCGAGACCACTTACAGTAAGAATCCATGGTTTTACACTCATAATTAAATAAATACGACATACATTTAATGCCTTACTGTGGACCAGTTCAGGCAAAGCAATACAATCTCAAAAAGGAGAGAAGCAGTGGACCCCACACCAGAAATGTTCCATGTTGCACCCAAGACAAATCCTATTCAACCCTTAAAAATAGCATTCTGCAATGAATACTTCTTGTTTAAATGCATTGTTTTCTGCTACTAGGCGACCAAAGCACGGCCCTGGACATTTCACAAACCACTTCTCCTTTTAAACAATGGCAGTCACATGACCTTGCAGTGTGATAAGACTTTAATAGCCAGTAGCTCTGCCCATCACATGTTTATTTATGTCTTCATTTATGACGCGACCTATTCCCCTCTCGCTACATTCCTCCAGGTTCTATTGTAACTTTATTAAATGACAGGGAGCAATGAGGTCAACCAAGCAAAACATTGAGCTGGAAGTTGCACCAAACAGGAAAAAAACATGTGCAGCAGTTTATAGGAGAAGGTCAACCACCAACAATGTGGCCCTGTGGTATGCAATCTATCTGCTGGGATACAAGAACATTTAGATCAAATCGAATGGGGGCAGGAAATGTACGACTTCATGTATAGGTTGGGTTCATGAAACATCACGACACTCTAGAATCTCTATAATTAAAAATGGAGCTAGAGTCTAATGGTAGTGAGGTAGCGGATTTGTTGACATTTTTTATGGTTCATAGCTCTGGAACTACAGGGTCAGCCATATGAAACAAAAGCTGACAAAGTTCAACATCTTTTCTGGCAGTGTTAATGAACAAAAGTGAAATTGAACACAACAGCTTCAGAAAGTGGTGCCGTCATTCAACTCCAAAGGTGTGATTGTTGTCAGTTGAAACAACCTCAGCCACAAGATTGATACTGCAGGTTTGCGGGGCCAAGCCCAAAACAGTCATGAGGTTCAATGTTTGTCTGTTTTTGAAAGCAATATCCAAAATAGAATAGGCCATTGACCACCATCTGAAATTATGGTACTATCAAATTCCCTAAACATGAAGGCAACCTATGGAAAGTAACTTGATCAATAGAACCCCGGTCTGGCCCCGGTTCCCTTCAGCGTCCGTACGCTTTACGCTTCAGCGTCCGTACGCTTTACGCTTCCATACGCTTCAGAGGTCATAACGTTTCGCTTGATCATTGGATTTCTCCCTTAACCAAAACAAAATGATTTATTACTTACTGATTTGTGCCACTTTCACATTGACTGTTGTGGACATCTTCTCTGCAGCCATGTGCCACCTCCCTCCTCCTCCTGAACTCCTGCCGCCTTTCTCCACAAATGCCCTCACTCGGCACGAATACGCCCCCGCGTCCTCGATGCTGACCCCCCTCACGCCGAGCCGCACCTGCCCCGGGGCCACCCTCTCCAGGCTGGCGTCGGCCCTGTAGTTGGTCCCGTTGGTCGCAACCACGCCGTTTCTCTCCATGGTGATGAGGTCGCGACCGTTGGACAGCCAGGTAATTTCAAGGCCGATCTGTGGCAGGTTGTCCACGGCGACGGAGCAGAGGAGGGAGAGGAACTCGCCGGGCGTCAGGGTGAGGGGCGAGACGGAGGAGGCTGTGATCGTAAGAGACTGACCTGTGGGAAGAAAAACAACAATAATAATATGGCGACACTACAGGTCCGTTTGCTCTCACAACATAAAAGCTTCAACATGGAAACAACAAAATAGTTCAGTCTGCACCTAACGATTTTTATCATTTCATCTCATCAACTCATCCATTGATTTATAGGGGGCATGGTAACTTCAAAGGCCGTTTTCTAACTTCTCTTAAAGTAAACTACAGACGCTACTACTACTTTACAATCTGGTTCGTAAGACGATTTTGACAGATCAAACAAAGATTTTGATAGATCAAATTCTACGTCTGATTTGTCAAAGTTTCAAATCATAAAAAAATTAGGCTAAATTTATTAGGATTTATTTTACAAAAACACCCCAAAAAAAAAGATAAAGTCTCCTCTGTATTCGTTTACAGTACGATACACAGTACAATAAACTACTTAATGTTGTAGTAGTAGTAGTAGTAGTAGTAGTATGTACATTTTATTTTTCCCTTTCTTCTATACAAAATGCAACAGTTGTGTGCATTTCCCAACCCTGTCTCGCCATCGCACAAAATTGCAAGTCGCCTATTCCCCCTAAATCTGGCATACTTTGGTCTCCATTGACAACCCAGCCTGCTGCCTCCCTGTATGGTGTCTCGGAGCGGACAAAGGACTTGGGCATTTCCCTTTCTTCCACACTGGGTAAGTCAATACAAAGCTAGCTTGCGCACAATACAGTTTCATTAGGGATTTGGGAGGATAGACACACTGGGCGATGCGAGATAGGGTTGCCAGAGTTACTTTACGACTCGACAAAGAGATGTGCAAATGTCGGAGCCCTCCAAGGAGCGGGGACAAGACAGTAAGGTCACTCAGATTCAAGGGTGTTATTTAAACAATGGGAGAAGTAGCAACTCTCCCATGCCCCTGGATACTCGAGTGTAGATCCCATTAGCGATACAGATTCTTCTGGTGGTCTAATGCAGTTATGTTGTGGTGGAGTTTGACTTTGTTTTTTACATTTTGTATGGTAAGTCTTACTTTAGTTCTAATTTTATTTTACTTTAAAAAGGTGTAGTATAACTTTTCTGGTGGAGGGGCCGTCTTCAGCTCGTCCCCATCAGGCCGAATTACAAAAGCTATAGTAGCGGACCCTCCCCCAGAAATGTGACATAGTGCACATATAAGGTTCAAAAGAAGTTGGTAGAAGTTTAAAAAAAACAAACAACAAATGCACATTAAGTTTAGACCTTTAGACCTGTAGTGTTGGTTTAGTCCAATATTTATTTCTGGTTTAGTCCAAACTTAGACCTTAATGGTGGAAAGGATTTAACAGTCATTTGAAATTACTTGGACATGGTTTAATCGGGGTTTATATATATTTTGAAAAGTGTTTAGGCCTAAACTAGTCCTACTGTAGACCCTGTGTAGACAGACAGACATTTAATTTAATTTAGTCTGTCGTTTGATCAACGTAAACTCCGGGTTAAATCCATCATGGATTACCTGTGGTTATATCGGGTCCTGACGAGAACCAGGAAGTACAATCACATTAGTCCTGTGCTCAGGTCTCTGCACTGGCTTCAGGCTCAGAAAATAGACTTTAAAGCAGCTCTGCTTGTATACAAGTCTCTCCATGGCCTAGCACCAAAGTACATCTTGGACATGTTGGTGCCATATGAACCATCTCGGACTCTGAGGACCTCAGGGACCGGCCTCCTGCTGTGCCCCATGAGTCAGACTAAACATGGACCGGCCTCCTGCTGTGCCAGAGTCAGACTAAACATGGACCGCCTCCTGCTGGTGCCAGAGTCAGGACTAAACATGGGTATCTGCATTTAAAGTTTATGCAGCTAAAATCTGGAACAGTCTTCCTGAGGGTGTGAGACAGGCTCTACTCTGGCATTGTTCAAATCTAAGCTAAAAACTTTTTGTTTGGCTGTGCATATGACTGAAAGGATTTTCTTGGCACTCTTCTCTTTTATGTCTTTAAACTATTTGATTTTAATGCATTTTTTTCCTGCTGTGTGAAGCACTTTGAATTACTTGTGTGTACAGATTTGCTCCACAAATAAACTTGCCTTGCCTATATTTCTGAAACCATTACATTTCATATTGAAGTAATCATTCATTCAATCAGCCCTAGTAATAGTCCGTTCCATTTGAAAGTTAATATTTGCCCGTGTTCATCCCTTGATAAATATCTCTGCTAGTCTTTGTTTAGGAATATTTCAGTTGAGATTTATCCTCAGTTTAGATCTTTAAACCAAAATTAAACCAAATCTGTATTTTCTCTTAGATGGTCCTTGGTTCTCAGAGTTCAGTCCCGACAGAGATCGTCTAGCCTCTTTTATCACTCCACAGAAAGGACAGGACATTTAGACTCCCTTCAGGGACATTATCTGGCTTCAATAACACTGAACTAATGTGTTACTGAGCTCTGCAGCTTACGGGACCAAACCCAGGCCAAAATGTTCGTTGTATAACCACAACAACTATAAGATTTATTTATTTGTTGGTTTGATAAGGAGCTAGGATATGAAGACTTAACCAATGCCATTTATATTTTATTGCAGTCAAGTTGAGTTACATTTTGCAACGACATTTTAGCTCTGTTTTACGTGTCGTGTAATCCTCATCCTTTAATGTGTTACCTATTAATCAGATATGACCATTGCACTACACATGTACTGAGGAAGTCCTGTTTAAAGATAAGTCATGCTCCAAACCATTCAGATAAACATTACATATTGAAAATATACGTGGAATATATTTTTGTATCTTCTGCTACTATTACTACTACTGCAGTTACATTATTACTACCACAAATCCTACTATTACAAGTATTGTAAAAAAAAAGTGTCCAGATGACTACAACTGAATCTTCTTCTACAATGGAGCACTCCTGGACGATTGAGGGTTACACAGACTTGTTACCATTACATGTACTTTCTTTTTTTATGTGGTCCTTTACTAGCTCCTGATAGTAAAGCACAAAAAAAAAAAAATCAAAAAAAAAAAATGACCACGCCTGGGAATAACTTCTGATAAGAGGGACACGTCAGACGACACCTCTGGCAAATGCGGAAGTCCGGCCGTCGAAACATGTTTGGTAAATGAGCTCATGGCTTCTTCTTTGTTTTTGTTTTTTTACATCTGTCTTATTAAAAGAAAACGCAAGTTAATCATTCTAAAAAGGTCACATTTAGTTTGTTATTTGTTTTAGTATCGACGACCCAAATTTGTATTTCTAACGCTTAAAAGTTAGCATTAGTTTTCAGACACAAACACCTCCCTTTACCAAACACAGAAGTGTCCTCCGGTGAAGCTAATTGTAAAGTCATGTTGCCACTAACATCCATCCGCAGCTCCCTGTACACTGCATGATCCATCAGCTTTTATTGATGGCGCAACTTGGCAACAACCCCATAGAGACAGAATTGGACAGGCATAGTGCTGCTAACATGGAGCTAGCCAGGTGCCGCTGTGCACAAAGCCAATTCATTTAGTATCAATCCAACAAGAGTTGCAGTTGCGGCTGCTCATAGCTGCTGCTCTAGCTCCTCCCCCCTCCTTTTTCTTTGAACAAATTATAGCACTGATAATCTACTGCAATATCGATGCAAGTGTAAAATTCACACAAGTTTCCAATAACGGAGGAGTTTTGTCTCCTTCAGCTCTTTCACGTCCAGTGCCAAATGTAAAAACGGGGATCAATCAAATGGTTGTGAATCTATGCGAACAAAGCAACACTCACTTATGGGCATTACGTTGACTGGCCCCAGCTCTTTGGTGCTCTCCACGATCTGAAGCCACTGCCCGCTGCTCTCGTGCGCCCACTCGGTCCCGGTGCATCCGTACGTCCCGTCGTCCGAGGTCGTGACTTTGGCGATCACCAGCTCAAACACGCCGTTCCGCCCCGGGACAAGCCGCACGCCGCCGTCCGAGTACCTCCGCGTGTACTTGGGTCCCGTGTTCACTTCCCCCTGGGGCCCGAATGATAAGATCTCCTCCGTTTCGAGCGTTTTGGATTTGCGGATGGACCAGGTGACGGACAGGTAAGTGGGCTGGGTGAGTTCGCGAGTGACGTTACAGGACAGGACGATGTCTCCGCTCTCGGATACCACAGGCGTAGGCGCGGCCGGCGAGACTTTTAAGGTGTTGGGGATCACTGCAAGACAAGACAAAAACGAATTTAGAAAAGAAAATGACATACAAGAAATAGGGCAACTCTTATTCAAATGTATGTGTGATTTTCTTGTATATGAAAAAGTTTCCTCTGGATTTGACTCTGGGTTAAACCTGCCGGGATCCTGCTCCTGGGCCTACCTGGAGGATTAGTTTACTTCTGCATGTTTTAGGTTGATGGGGGAAAACAGTGAAGACATTGTTCATTGTGCTGCCAAAAAGGTGGTTTGTAGTTTAAATCCCTGCATCTGGTAAAGTATTCTGCCAATGTGTCTTTGAGCAGGATACTTCCCCTGTACCGGTGCATGTTTGTTGCGCTTTGATTTTACAATAAAAAAAACAACGGTATATACGTCATTTTTTTGTTCAGTTATGATTAAAAGATGTCAAGATTATTCAGTGATAATTGTGATTATTCAGGTCACAATATAATCATAACTAAAACATAATAATCGGCACAATTTTAGAAACAAAATAGTGTCTTTTAAATTCAATCTATCGCCCAAATTTGCTTTTTATCTGGCCGTTTTTGTTGCATTCACATTCATTTTGTCATTCAGCGAGTTATATTTCATAAAGCTGGTCACAAACTTGACAAATAGTAACTTGTTGGATAAGGGAATGGAAGAAAGTTTAAGATGTCACCGTTATTAGGTCATGATCTCGGTAACCATCAATAATCGTTAAATCAAAACTAAAATGAAAAATCCTGACGTCCCTTGTTATCAATAATCTGATAACGCACAGATTCTTGGTCTGCATGTCAACATAGCCAATGATAACCTAACACAACTATTCAATTACTTTCTTCTGGAAAATGTGTCAAGTAAACGTATATTATTTTATACGAGTAGTTCTATGCAACATGGAAAAGTTGAACATAACGTCTTTGTAAAATCAAATGTAAATGAGGTTATTTTAAAGCTTAAATCTGCATCAAAACAAACTATTACAACCTATTACTCAATGACCCATTCGCCAAACACTGATGACGTTAAAGAAGAGAAAAATGTAGGTACAAAGTCCATCAAAACGCAAACATTTGTTTTTCTCACAGACTTTACACTTCATTCCGTTCTAGTAATACTTTAAAAAGAAAGCGGCTTGAAACGAAGCGCTAAGCACACCTGAAGGGAGTGTCGACAGCTCAGATGACATAAGTTTACCTGCATCATCCGTTTGTGGTTGTTTGAACACGGAAAATACATGCAATTCGACACCGGCTGCAAGCAGTGAGCGTTTAAAAGCTTGTCGTGTCTTTCAATGGGGTTTTGCGACACACTTACGGCGAGAACGAGGTTGAAATTACAATTTGAATGGTCGCAGGGAGGTAAATGTCCCTTGTGGGTCTCAATGAGGTCTTAAAAAGCTGCTGTGGTTCAGAGCTCGACAAACGTGTTCTGAAATGCATGGGATTCCTGGATTAGTTTAGCCGTTCAGATTCCAGTCTTCTCGTGCGCTGAACGTTGACCGAAATGAACTTCAAAATCTATTTCACAGAAACGGTGCAAAATGTTTCCTAATTGTTTTCCGAACTCGTTCCGCCCCCATTAGAGTACACAGCGAGAGCGCCGTAGCTACAAATAGTACTGCAGGATGTCTAGACAGCTGTGCAAAGTTGAATATGTATTAGCAAGTATTCACAGCCTTTCGCAATCTTACTGAAAGGGAAGAGTTTTGGAGCCAATTTAGATACTAACATTCCAATTTTTTTAAAAAAAAGGTGCATTATGCAACTTCCCTGCTCGTCTCCATGGAGATTACGGCAAAAATCATGATCACCATTTACGCGGTCAAAATGTATCCGTAGAGAAAGTGTACACCTAATATAAAAGCATCAGTGTTGTATAATGTATTTTGTCATTGCTCGAAAACATGTGTTCTTCTAGTTACCAAGTCGCATCTGCGGAGAGCGGGGTCGCCTCTCTGCAGATACGACCAGTAGCTTGGCTGGATGGAGTCACCGCAGAGAAGTTTCATGTACGCCATTAAACTGTGGATCATTCAAGGTAAAAAAGTGATAAGTAGTTTAATTTTCTCTCCCTATTTTTAGCATTTATGTCACCATTAGGGGGCGATGGTGTCGATTTGGAACAGCCGCTGCCGCTCCCGTGCAAATCTTAAACTATTAGATGAGCGCGGTGATAATCTGCCTCACAGCCGTATGAAAGCAGATCAGTTCAACCGCATTAAAAATCAAAAAGGAAAGATTACGAGCGAGGGTGCGCGTATTTGAACACAGATAAGAGCGGCGCTTTGTTCCGACGGTGAACGGGACGGTTCCGGATTTTCCAGAGGACGTTCGAGCGATTTTCTGCAGGAATCCCTTCAAGCTGGTGCGCCCCAAAGTATTTCTATCTACCCATCTCATTCCTGGCTCTCACACACCCTTTGGAATGTCGCTAGTCTTCATCACGTGCATGAATTTAGCTTTCTTTTCCACACTCCCGAAACATATTTTAGGTTGCAACAGGCTTTTTTTTTTTTTTTATTCGAAGTTTGCGATGAAGACTTAATAATAATATAATAATAATCACGCTGTGTCCGATTTTGTCACAACATTCTGCTTTTTACCTTATAATCTATGGGAAACACACACACACACACACAGAGAATATGTACAATTTTTTTGCAAAATTGGTTCGGCTTTACCCGGTTTAGCTCAGGATTTCGACCTGTAAAGATCTGGTGTGGTTGTTTTGTTTTAGTTTTCATTTCAGATGTTTCTTCCAAAAAGCCCTTTCAGTGTGACAAAATGAACAGAAGGCTTTCCAAACAAGCCACCAACGTATTGAGAGAGAAACGCACTAAAGCAAGTACCACTACAATCTCTACACCTCTTCATTCCTCCATCTCCTTTCTCCTTCTACTTCTCTCTCTCTCCCCCCTTCTCCCTCTCTCCCTCTACCTTCCTTCTCCTCCTTCTCCTTCTCCCTCCCTCTTCCTCCTTCTCTCTCTCCTACCTTCTCTTCTTCTCCCCCCTTCTTTCTCTCTCCCTTCTCTCTTCCCCTTCTCCTTCTTCTTCCTTCTCCTTCTCTCCTTCTCCTTCTCTCCTTCTTCCTCTCTCCTCTCTCCTCTCTCCTCTCTCCTCTCTCCTCTTTCCTCTTTCCCTCTCCTCTCTCCCTCCTTCTCTCCTTCTCTCCTCTCTCTCTCTCTCTCCCTCCCTCCTCCCTCCTCCCTCCTCCCTTTATAACAATAACAGCCCTTTGGAACAGTTTTTGTTTCACTAATGACTCATGACTAAACTTTATGCATCACGGCGCGAAAGAAAATTAAAAAAGGGAAAAGTTGTCACGACATCTCGCCTCTCTCCCCTCCTGTCCCTCTCTCTTTCCCCCCTCTCTCTCCTTCTCCGCGGGTCGAGACATTATCTTCGGGCTGATGAGAAGACACGGGAGGTTAATCGAAAAAGTATACAAAATAATGATGCATTTACAGATAACTGCAGTGACAGAGGCAGTTCAACAGAGGTGAAGGAATCATTAGATCATTTTAATCATACATAATAACGCCACTACAAATACCACTAATTCAAATACTCCTACTTTCGCACAAATGAAAAACTGCAAAGTTAAAACGAATGAACGAATAGAAGGTAGAATATTTTTAAAGGGGAACAAAAGATAATTAAAACTACTGTCGCTCACTACTCCTCTAAATTTAATATGGAGTACTTTTTGCAATTTCAGCAACCACATCTACGTTTCTGGCAAAGTTATTAGATTATATTTTGTACCTGATGTAATTCATAAAAAAGCAATCGACTGAAGTTCAATTACAGCGGATTACAACAATGAAACGGCAGTTGCTCTAACAATAGAAGGCTCTACGTGAGCATGAGCTCCAGTTATCGCCTCATACATGTCATTGATGCTTTCACACGCGTCAAAGACGTCAGAACGTGCAAGAAGACGGCTGCTATTTTTAACTCCATTTGTAAAGCAAATACAAACTGGTTGGTGTGAGGTGCTTTTCAAAGTCAAAGTCAGTAAATGACACCTACTGTAAAGAAAGTCCTTTTCTAGAGTAATGAGTTAGGGCTGGGAGGACTTTTTTCTTTTTAAATCTAGCCAATTTTCCATCAGCAGGTTGTTGGCTTTTTTCTGACATTAATGAAAAACTACATCCGTAATAACAATACCTCCAACGCCATATTCAATATGACCATAAATGGATAATGTATTAAACAATATACTTCCTTTTTTCCTCTACCTAAACTTCTTCTTTTATTCTTGTCAATGTTTTGGGACTTTTTAATTGAGAAAGATAGTTTGGACTTCTGTATCCAATTCAAATTAAAATAAATGAAACTGAGCACACAGAGGGAGCAGTGGAGCCCCTGAGTCAGCAGTTTCTTTTGAATTAACTGGGTTGCTTCAAGTTTTAATGAACAGACTTTTGTCTAGCGCTGCGGTTCAACGCAAGAGCTGGTCAAATGGAGAGACAATAGATATTAGATCATATTAAAACATCACAATAAAGAATCTTTCATTTTACGCTTTTTTACTATGAAAGAATATCTCAAATACATTTCAGTAGAGTCCATTCCATAACTGGATGCAATGTCAAATTTATCTGATGTACAAGTTGTGCAAGCCAGTTGTGTCCTTGCAAATAGAAAACATTTGGCCAGTATAACAACCGTCAAACAAACCTGCATTTTCCATTCTCAATGCTAGTTAGATCGCATAACGCATTGTAAGTCATTTAAAAGGAGAGAGAAAGTGTAAGAGTGAGCGCGAGAGAGTGAGCGCGAGAGAGTGAGCGCGAGAGAGTGAGCGCGAGAGAGATGAGAGAAAGGAGGGAGTGGAGAGAAAGAGATGAGAGAAAGGAGGGAGTGGAGAGAAAGGAGGGAGTGGAGAGAAAGGAGGGAGTGGAGAGAAAGGAGGGAGTGGAGGCGAGAGAGAGAGAGAGCTATGAGAGAAAGGAGGGAGTGCGGGCGACGAGAGAGAGAGAGAGAGAGATGGGAGGAGAAAGAGGGGATGGGGCGAGAGAGGAGAGAGAGATAGAGAGAAAGAAGGGGAAGTTGGGCGAGAGAGAGAGAGAGAGATGAGGAGACAAGGAGGAAGAGTGGGGCGAGAGAGAGAGAGAGAGATGAAGAGAAAGAGGCGAGTGGGGCGAGAAGAGAGAGAGACGAGAGAGGAGATGAGTGAGAAGAGGAGGGAGTGGGTGCGACGAAGAGAAGAGAGAGAGATGATACGAGAAAGGAGAGTGGGCAGCAGAGAGGAGAAGAGAGCAGAGAGATTGAGAGAAAAGGAGGGAAGTTGGGGGCGAGAGAGGAAGAGAAGAGAGTGAGAGACAAGGAGGGGTGGGGCGAGAGAGAGCAGAGAGAGAGAGACTGGAGAAAGCGAGGGAGTGGGGCGAGAGAGAGAAGAGAGAGAGAGAGAGATGAGAGATGAGAGAAAGAGAGTGCGAGACGAGGAGTGGGAGCAGAGGAGCAGAGATGAAGAGATGGCGAGAGAGAGAGAGAATGAGAGAAAGGACGGGAGTTTGGCAGGATGAAGACCAGGGACTCGAGATGAAGGGGTGGCGCAGAGGAGAGAGAGAGAAGAGGAGGATAGAGAAGAGGACGTGGGGCGAGAGAGAGAGAGAGAGATGGAAGGGAGGGCAAAATGAGGATAGAAAGTGTAGGGAGTGGGCGCGAGAGAGAGAGAGAGAGGAGAGGAGAGATAGGAGAGGAAGTGGAGGGCGGCAGAGAGAGAGAGAGAGAGAGAGAGCAGATGAGAGTCCACGAGGTGGAGGAGAGGGAGGGGTCTGAAGGAGAGAGAGAGAGAGGGTCGAGAGAACGGAAGGTAAGAGCAAGGATAGAAGGAGGGGGAGGAGAGAGGGAGAGAGAGAGAGATGAGAGAAAAGGACGCAGGAGTGGGGCGAGGAGAGGGACGCAGGAGAGAGATGAGAGAGCAGAAGAGTGGAGATGTAGAAAGATGAGAGAAAAAGAAAGTGAGAGAAGTTCAGAGAGAGAGGAGGGGGAGAACGAGGAGAGAGAATGCGTGGAGAGAAGATAGCAGCAGAGGAGAGAGAGATGAGAGAAAGGAGTGGATGGGGCGAGAGAGTGGAGAGAGAGAGAGAGCATGAGAGAACAGGAGGAGTGGGGCCGAGAGAGAGAGATGATTGAGAAAAGAGTGGAGAGAGAGAGAGATGAGAGAAAAAAAATGAGATAAAGCAGGAGAGAGAGGGAAACAGAGTGAGGAAAAACAGTGTGTGTAAAAGAAAGGCAGAATAGAGAGAGTAATTTAGTGCTGGGGGGCCGGAGCGGGCCGGACCAGCTCAGACTTGCGCTCAAGGCTCCAGTGGGAACGTGTTATGTAACCTCCTCCTCAGAGCTGGATTTCAGTCTCGGGCCATTTTTTTCCTTTCCTCTTTTTGTTGTTGTTGTCGTCGTTAGCCTTTTCGTTTTAATTGATGGAGCAAAACGCCGGTTATTTGCTCTGCTTTTGTAACGTGCCAGTTCACATCGCGGCTGCAGGACTCGCATCGCTGCTGGCCTGTTTTTCAAACGCCTTTTAAGAACGCTTAAAAAAAGATGAGGGACTTGAACTTTAAAAGGCAAAAGAACTGCATTACATTGGTCGATGTGCATACTTTAGATGTAGTTTTTTTGAACAGTGGTAAGGAGAAGAAATGTGGTTCTACGGGGGAGATATGTAGATGTTTTTGGAGATTAAGTTTCCAGATTGAGGTGGTGTGGACACAATTTTGGGAACATATTGGAATTGTACATTTTTATGCCAAAAACACAAATCAAGATTCAGTTGACATTGTGAAACCCGCCCTGAAGCATCATCATTCATACAATAATCCCATGCATTTCAGGACAGAGTGGCTTTTAGTCAGAATGAGCCCCCATAGACACACGGGAAATGCACTGTATGGTACAGAGGAAGGAGAGTGAATACAAGCGTAAAAGTATGGATGGGCGATATATCGGTTCCAGTGGCCGATTTAGATTTTGGCCAATAGCAGAGGGGAAAGGGGAATTGGCCGATACCGATATTTGGCATCAGATGTGTCTTTTTGGACAGACTCATGAGTGACGACCTTGTGATCTTTACTTCGGCTTAAAATAGAATTGTGGGCCTCGCTGTGGATTTTAGACTCTGAATATAGGTATCGGCAGATATCGGTGTGGGCTCAGAAAACTCCATATCGGACCATTGCTCGCTAAAAGGATGTTGAGGTTGGAGCTGGAGGACAAGAGGACGAACGAAGAGGAGCTCGATGGGTCGCAGGGGAAGAGGACATGATGTTAGTTGGTGTAGTCCTGGTTTGGCCCGCAGTATTTTACATTATTTCTATTCAATAGATGGTTTCCAAACGATATTTGAACTGTTCCTTAGGTTTGATCACTCTTTTGTTGACGAGTGCGACTAGTGCACATTTCCCTTAATGCTTTGCTGACCTGCTGTAGATCCATGCCCACACGACCTGCTGCCAACACAATTATGGCCTTAAAACTGGCCCATGTGCGCGCCCCCTCTGCTCTCGCGCACACGCGCCCCCCTGCCCCTGCTCTTGTGCGCGCGCGCCGCCGTGCTGGGAGCAGATGTCAGGTGGGACGTTCTGGCTTGTTTTGAGCGGACCCCACAGACAGAAGACTGGTGCATTGACATGGAAAAGCTGGACATAATCATTCAATGTTTACTTTCAATTGCAGTTATGTTAAGCTCTTTATTAAGCGCTTTATAACTCTTCGCACCATGTAACTTTCCTGATTGGTGAAACATGCATCTTCTCTAATTTTAAAAGTAACAAATGTTTCTTTGCTCCTTGGTACTTTTCAATTCATTCTTTTACATAGCTATTAAATCAAAAAGTCCGTCTATTCTCCCCATTTCCCCTTTTATTGTTGAAAAGTCATACAAGTTTAAATGAAATATGACCTACTGAGACGAGACACTTCAAAGCTTCAGCACTATCATCCAATTTTAAAACCGTCACATTAGAATGACAAAAACACAGCCCAGCTTTTTGTGCTACGTTTCCCCAAATTTACTCCTAATATAGTTTTCAACAAAGACCAAATTCAGCTGTTTTTAAAACGTTCTGACCACCCGCCGCGCGGCTCACGGCACAGAACGAGCCAAAAAGGGAACTGACTACTTCTATATGTGTAAATGACGGGAACTTGCAAATACATAAAACATTTGACCAAAAAAATTAAATAAAAAACACGCAAATTATTCATGGCTTTGGAATACAATTTACCGTATATACACTAAATAAAATCATTTATTGCGGATGAATTTGCAAAAAATAAAAATTGCCAAAATGTAAGACTATTTGAACTGTAGACCATTGATGAGGATTTGAAATGATCAGGTTATAAACAATAATATCTTAGGCACAAAACTAGCAATAGTTTTTTTTTTTAAGCTAGTTTTTTCCAATTTGCAGGCCATGACATCATCATCATGTGCTTTAGGCTATTTAGTCCTTTATTTTAGTCCAGATAGTGTCTCGGTTTAGTCCTGGTTTGACTAGTGAAGGAGGATATTTCACGAGGTTGAACGAGGCGTGAAAAGGTATGCAAACTGTCATCGTATTTCAGCGTAATTTGTCCACATTTGTCAGCAGATTGTCCCCTCAAGGCTGCCATAGTTTAACCCAAAGAATTTTCAAAATAAAGGTTTATCAATTATGAGAAAAAAAACAATACAATTTCACATTCAGGAACATTAACATTTGAGAGAAATCCGAATACTAAACAATTAAAAACAGTCCCTCGAATTTCACACAGAATGTCTAAATAAGCGCAGACTTTGTGATTAGCAGCGCCCGGTTCTTACCTTTTAGTTCCACTTTTGCCATGTAGTTCCCCTTGTGCTCGGGGTCGGTGCTGGGGGTCTGACAGTTGTAAAATCCTGAGTCCGTTCGCTTGACGTTGGAGATTCTGAGCTCGACTTCGTTGTCTTTCAGCCGGTTCACGGAGATCTCTCCGGACGCGACTCTTCGGGTGAGGGAGGGGTGGGAGTAGCCGGTGTCAAAGGTCGAGATGATCTTGATCTCGGCGCTATTTTGGGGGCGGGTCATCATCCACTCGAAATCCTGCACGAGATGGAGGAGTAGATTATGTGGGGGAAAATGGACAAGAGTCTCTGGTGCCTGGAATGTTCCACAGTATGGCATTAATCATATCTATATGTAGAAAAGCGGGCGACGTCATCAGACCATGGTACAGGTCAGATCTGTGGAGAGGCAACCCAGCTCACAGAAAGAATGTATGATTTTTCACACTGCAGATTAAATAGATGCAAGTTAAGTTTGTCATATTGTAGAACATTCCAGGCAAAGCAAATACATCTCTATGGAGACGAGTTCCAACCAGAAATGTTCCCTAGTTCACCGCGGCACCTTTAAATAAAAAGGACCATTATGACAAAATGTTTACAGGTTTGTTTGTACATATTTCTCACATTATTTTGGCAGCATTGTACTGTTTCATGTATGGAGGAAAACTGATGATTCAAATAACTAGTCCTGGCTCCGTCCCGTCCAGTCCCGGGACGGGCTCGCGTCTCCGTCCCGTCCAGTCCCGGGACGGGCTCGCGTCTGGTTTACGTCTGGTTTAACCCTAGTTCCTGGCGTTACAAGTTTACTTTGTCATTCAGACAACAAAGATCTGAGTTAAACCTGATCTTCCCGACACCTTCGCTGATCATTAGTTTTATGTAACATTTTAAAGGAGTTTGAGGTTTCACACGTCTGCACTCGTCCCACAGAAACTCACATTACTCAACATCACGAGCTTAGTTTTCACAACAGACAGACAAATGCACTGGCCTGACGAACAAACGGAACACTTTATTAAGCTTTTAATATCAGCAATTTGAATGTTATTTAGTGAAAAATATATACATTGTTCAAGTAAAAATGGAGAGAAAAGAAGTCTGACATAAACACAAGATGGATATAGTTTTATTCATGTATAGATATTTTGAAATGTTCTATGGATTTGAAATACTAAAGTGGATTTATCGTTTGAAATTGTAAAAAGTAAGAGTTATGTCATTTTGAATTCCTTTCCTTATTACCTAAATATACTTTATTTTTCAGATTATCCATAATTTGAATACAGTTTGCGCCATCGTTATTTATCCATTATTCGTCATGTTGCCACAGGAGGAGGAATGTCTCCGCTTCTTTCTAAGAACAGTGCGGTGAATGTAATAGGTCTGAAGTTAAACATGTGCCCGTGACTCACACAAGAGAGAGTCATCCTTAAACAAACAGGGCAATACATTTCAGCAAGCGGCCACAAGTCATTTTAGCACTGCAGATCAACATTAGGATACATTTGACTTATGTTAATATTTATGAAGCATTTGTCTTTGGTTGTTATAAGCCCCTCCAACCTCAACCACAAACCACGTTCATGTGCCCAAGGACACACAACAATATGCATTTGGTTGGGGCTGGGTATCAAACCGATGACCTGCAGGATGGTGGGCAAACACTTGCTGTTGCCTCAATTTCCCACCAAATATTTGGGACTACGCGTTTTCAAACATTTGATATTCCCAAACTAAGAAAGATATTCGGCCTTCAGAGAAGCACCAGCTCTAGACTAGGTCTATAACAGGACTAGATCAGATCTGAACTAGAGCCAAAACAGATCTAAAATACAAAAGTGTTGTAGTTCTACATCAGAACTAACCAAAAGGAGGACAAAAGGTGGTTCAAAATGACTCTAAATTGAGTAAACACTATCATGGTTTGAATTTAAGATTATGAAAGAGAGCGTGACAAGAGATAAACATATGTTCTGGTGACTCACAAAGCAAAGTCATTTATTGACAAAGCAATAACGGAAACGGATTGGGAAACACCACTGTCTTCAGGTGATGAGAGTGTGGACAAGTCTAAACATGTCGTGTCACACTGCCCTTAACATGAAAGCTTCTCTCATTATCAGGGTTAATCTACTTTCCAAAAACAGAGATATCCCATTCTTGTGATAAGATTGAAAATAAACATCCCCATTTTAGGAGTATTCACAATTACCAACGATAACATCCCCATTTGTGACCAGCTTTATGAAATCAAACTTTCTTAATTAATCATTACGTAACACAAACACTTTACTTTTTAAAGTAAAGGTTGAAATGAAAGAGTTAAATTGAGCTTTTTTCTTACAATTTTAGTTAGCAGGGGTCTCGCTATGTACATACAAGGGGCTGCCATCCTTAACATGATAAATCAAAGGGTCCGCCATCCGATTTGACACGGGGGAAAAATAAAACACCCCTAAAACCCGACTTCAACCCATATTTTAGGTAGCACCATCATTGAAATATAACTTCAAATAAACAAGTCTGATTGTAATAAACACACAGTTTTTTGAAGCTTAAGACTCATATTCACGGAGAAATTAGTTTAATGAGGAAGTGAATGTAGATGTGGCAGAATACAAAGAGACACGGAGCGCGCGCGTGCGATTACGCCAATCTGCCGCATTGAAATGAAACTTTCTTGGCCAGACCTGACTCACGGGTCAAAGGACAACATGTGTATCACTACACAGACACACAGAGCCTACAGTTGTTATTTTGTCCGCTTTCTCAGTGAGTTTCGGAAGGAGCACACCGCGGCGTGAGCCAACAGCACGTCTCAAGCCCCTCCTCCCAGCGTTACCATGGAGCTCGTCTTATTATAATAACTAATATCATATTTAAAAAGAGCTTCAAGTGCGGTGATTATAAACTCAACCTTCTAATATTTAGTCTAGTTATTTTATTTTCAAAAGAGTCTGTATGAATAGGTCTAAAGTTAATCAACAGATTTTCTCTTCCCTGCTTTATATTGCACATCTATACGGAATAAAATATTATTAGGCACTATATATAATAGGCCTATTATATAGGCTTATATAGTGTTAATAGTATGTTTAGGGTGCATGTACCTTTGGAAATAATGACAAGATGAAGATGAAAATGCAACCCCAGATGAGGCATATTTACCATCCCTTTAAAAGATTCTGGGGAGAGTTTGGAAGATTACACTTCTACGCTTTTATTTGAATAGCTGAATATTTTTCTTATTACAAATAACTTGTAGACAATACATCCCCAATATCTCATGCTAAAAGGTGTTGAAAATAAAGCATCGGATGAGAAAAGGGGGTTCGTTTACCTGTTCGTCTGGCCCGCCGTAGTCAGTGACATCACAGCGGATAGAGATGGGCTGCCCCTCCACTCGTATCAACGGGCCAGGAGGAACTGAGACTATCCGACTAAAAACTCCCCCTGAAACGACACAGAAAACATGTATGACGATTTCAAATGTACTTCAAGATAATAAACGTCGTTGTGTGAACATGTGGGTAAATGTGGTTAGCCCCTCAAATGTGGTTAGCCCCTCAAAAAAAATCTCTGCAATGTTTTCTCACATTTTAGATAGCAACCTGACATCTTCAATTTACTCTCGTTACTTCATCGCAGAATAAAACCACGTGTCACCTAAACGCCTCCACAAACGGCTCCATCTCTGAAATTCATAAAGGAGTTCACGTTGTTAAAAATGATGGAGTTTGACCCAATTAGTGTCTGAGCTTTAAGTGTTTTTGGAAAGAGGAGCAGCGTGAAGTCTGCTCACAAAAAAAGAGAAATGAAATGTCAAACTGCAGCAGGACGAGACAAAGTTATGTCAAAAATTCAACTCTATTATTATTGCTGCGCCACAAATTTGGGGGTAAAAAAAAAAAAGGGGGATGGCAATGTTTAGTATTGCAATAGACTTTGTAATTTGTGTTACTTGTGTTACTAACTGTGACACTTCAAATCGGGATTTCGATTCAGTTAGATTCAGAACAAAACATCACGGTTTAACGGTCAATCGCGACTGTCGAGACTGTGACCCAACAACGCTGAAATATTGTAAATTTCCTTCATTCCCGGGGTCTGACATGTTACTTATTCCTCAAGTTTGTGACCGGTTTGACACAATTCAACTTTCTGAAAGACAAAATCAAGTCAAATGTGACAAAAACAGCCAGATAAAATAAAGTTCTTAATATTTAGATCTAGTTTTTTGGGCTGTATATTGAACAAAATGGTCAAAACCGCCACGATTGACCTAATGATCGTGACATCCCTAGTTGTGATTAACTGCAGTCCTAAAAGCAGCCTTTCCAGCTCCTCTTTCTGCTTCCCTTGCTTTCACCTTTAACCTTGGGGTCTTCAGTCCACTGTGGCCCATACATTCCCCATCGTCTCCTGAACAACCGTATCTCTGCACCATCTTTGACAGCACCCTTGGGTTCCCTCTCAAAAACAGTCTGACGTTTCACTTGTTGTGGCTCGTCTTTCTCATGACACAGCAACGCTTTCTATCGCAGAGATTTCCCCCCCCTTTCTCTTCTTTGCCCACGACTTTGTTTTGCAAGCTCATGGAATCTTTGGAAAGCCTACTGTTTCATAGACTGGAGTCGTGTGGTTTTGGTCATCTTTAAGTCTTGGTTTCGGCCTGGTTTAGCCCCGACAGTCTCATTGGATCCTGGTTAAGACCTGGTTCAGTCTAGTCCTGTGGGTAATCATGGTTTCGTCCTGGTTTGGTCCCAAATCAGTCTCAGTTTAGCTCTGGTTCGGTCCTGATTTAGTGCCAATTTAGTACTTTATCCTGGTCTAGCCCTGATAGTCTTGGATAAAAAATAGTTTAGATCGGTTCAGTCGTAGTCCTGGTTTAGCACCGTTAGTCTAAATTTCATCTGTTTAATTTGAAGTCTAGTTGTCTGGTCCGAGCCCTTGGTCCGAGCCCTTGGTCCGAGCCCTTGGTCCGAGCCCTTGGTCCGAGCCCTTTAAGAACCCATTTTAAAAATAGCAAAATAGTGACTCGTAGCATCTTTTCAAAATCACAATCAAACCTGCCTGTAACCTCTTTAGGTAATAAGCACATTAGCCTTGTTTGTTGTGTAATTAGCCTAGCGCTGGTGGCTAACATCTGTTTAAATTCAATATGGGACTGTGAGAGTTCACAGGTGAAGCTCGAGACATTCCTGAAAATAAGGAGCGTGTACCAACAGATACTGGCGTTTGTGAGAAGGAAAAGTGCAGCAACTCAGATAAAATATGTTGGAAAGTTAGAAAAAAGATCTGCAAGTCATTTTTAATTGCAAGATATATAGCACGTTAGATTTAAATGACTTTTTTTTTTTAATAGCATAAAAACAAATTGAATAAATGCAGGAAGGCTAGTTTAAAGTCATAATCGTGGAACCCCAATAACAAAACGAACACCACAATGGATACATCTGAAAAGATACTAAACTGGTAAAAAAGTAAGTGCTGATTTAGTCCAGTTCAGTCTTTATTTAGTCCTGGACAGCATTAGCAGGAGTTTTGTATTCATCTACTCTCGTCTGATCACTGGTATGTGGACGCATACATTCTCTTCATGTTTAGCCAATGGAGTTACCTCAGTGTGTGATGGGTGTGGCCAACAGACCAAAACACAATAAAAGACTAGCCCAGTTAGAATAATCTTGACAAAACAAAAGAATCAATAGGTTTAAATACACGTGCTTGTTTGCATTATACCAAAGCTCAGTTAGGTTATCTTAAGAGAACCCTGCCCAAATAAGGGGTACCGTAGTTGTATAGTTACCTTCTAGGACATTCTTGTATTTTTTATTTATTTCATTTCATAAAGTTTATCTAATAGGCACTATTTTTAGAAATTTTCCCCTCAAAAGATGGAATATTTTGTTTATCGGTAAATAGATAGGACCATCACCAGTTTACACTTTAGACTTAATTAGTACATATCTTAGCGGTACTTCACTTACATGTGTTGTTTTTTTAATGACTAGTTTGTGACCCTGATTTAGTCCTATGTTTTGACTAGTTAAAATTATTATATTATTATAGCAATGTCCTTAGCAATGTGCTGCAATGTTTAGCATGGTGCATTGCTTAAATGTGCTTAGCAATGTTGCTTACAATGTGCTTAGCAATGTGCTTAGCAATGTGCTTAGCAATGTGCTTGCAATGTGCTTAGCATGTGCTTGCAATGTGCTTAGCATGTGCTTAGCAATGTGCTTAGCAATGTGCTTAGCAATGTGCTTAGCAATGTGCTTAGCAATGTGCTTAGCATGTGCTAGCAATGTGCTAGCATGGTGCAGCAATGTGCTTAGCAATGTTCCCTGTCCGCCCGGCCCAGTCCCGGCCCAGTCCCGGCCCAGTCCCGGCCCAGTCCCGGCCCAGTCCCGGCCCAGTCCCGGCCCAGTCCCGGCCCAGTCCCGGCCCAGACATAGATGGGGACACAGATGTACCAGGACTAAACTGGGACTTCTAGCCTGAACCAATTCCTCTAAACATCAAACCAGGACTACCGGTATGAAAAAAGTTTTGAATAAATCCAAAATTGAATGAAACGACTCCTTCCCACCTCTGAAATAAGTCTGACGTCATTCTAAGCCGTTCCCTTGGGTGCAGCTATACCTCGAGCTAAATTGTCAGAAAGATTAATTTAACTCATCTAAAGCAATCAACAACACGCAAAGGCCATTTCCTCCACCACACATCAGATGGAGTTAGTGAAATAAGGTTTGAATAAATTAAAAAAGGAGAAAGCGTGACATGTTTTTAAAAGATATTGAGTCATTTGCCCCGAGTAAAGACATCTTTCAACTCATTACCAATTGCTGCAGTAAATATTTGGATTTTCAGGAGCATTTTATTGAACTAAACGCCTATATTTTGACTGAATGAGGGACAAATTGAGCAACAAAATATAGGTAGTAAGTGAGATGTTTTTGATCTGGTTCAGGTCTGGTTTAGTCCTCCTTTGGGCCAGTTCTGTCAAGATTTAGTCATAGTTTAGTCCCGGTTTTGCGATTAATCGGTGTAGGCCAGGTTTAGTCCAATTCTTTATTTTTAGCTCTTGTTTAGACACGGTTTAGTCACAGTTTAGTTCACCTGGTTACGTTTAGCTCTGCATTAGAGTTTGGTCATCGTTTGAATCTGGTTTGGTTCTGGTTTAGTCGTGATTAGCTCCACATGTTTAGTCCTACTTCACATACTCGTAAATGAATTGCAAAATTGGAGCCAAAATTGCCTAAGCTACAGAAATGGTCATCTGAAGGCGGTCAAATCCTCTTGCTGCTGACTCAAGTCCTGGTTTAAATTTAGGGAAAAGATTTTTTAACTTTAAGCCTCCTCCACCTGGGATATTTTGGAAAAGGTCGAAGTATTTTCCTACACCTCTTCTACCACCACTACCACTGTCAATGAATAGAAAAATATTATACAGTTATAAACTCGAACTTAAAAGACACACTATTTCACGTTTCTGCTGGAGAGTCCGCCACATGCCGCCTCTCCACGCAGACGTTTCGGTTTTGCTTCTACTGTTCCAGGATGGCATTCAATGTGATCTATCGCCACGGGGACAAACGGGTGCCGCCACTAGCCATAAGTCAGATCTGTGAAGAGGCGAGCCCACTCACAGTGTAAGAATGCATGTTTTTCTATGCTTTTTGGGCTTGTTTGTTTCTTTGCAACCTTAGATGTGTATAATTTCATGTAGTAGTACATTCCAGGCAAAGCAATGACATCTCCATGGGGACAAGCAGGTGGCGCACCCTCCAACAGAAAAGTTACATAGTGCACCTTTAAGAACTAGGACAATTCTTTTGTTCTATAGCTTTAATCATGAACACATATTTTTCAGACGGTCCTTTTCCTATCAGTGAGACACAGCAGAGCTCCACATGGGGGACATTCGATCGTCTTACACTGCACTAATTTAAGCTTCACAGGGGAGAACCGTATCACATTTAGGTCTGCCAAGTCCTGACTGAGTCCTGGTCATTCAGGGGCCGGGTGTGGACTCGTTTGGCCCCAAATCCTTAAAAAAATACCAGAAAAGTGACTAAGTGATGTGCTGGCTGGACTGGCCCTTAGTGATAATAGATGTAGCTCAAATGACGAGTAGTAGAAATAATGACAACGTGACTGGACTGGGACAGCGCAGCCAATGGGACCCTGTCAAAACTGCTCATCTAAAGTTAGTCATCATAGGAGGAAGTGTCCAAATGTGTCAACTCAAATGACAATGGATTTCCAATTAACTTACATTAGGCAACATCAATGTCTCCCCCCATCCAAAGTAATAAACCTAATACTATATCTGCTAATAAAAAATAATAATAATAATAAAGACTGAAAATGTCATTGTTGCTAGGTAAGCCAAGGACAAAGAGCTCATGTCCAACTTTGTCTCAAAACGCACAGAGCACAATGCAAAACTCCCATTTCAAACATTATATTTTAAACACATTTAACCTCATATAATAAGAAATGTCCACGTTTGTTGAATAGAGTCGTATTATGATTTTAGGATATATTCTAAAATTCGGCTGATATCGAGAGCACATACAATTGAGTCGCCGATAGGCATGCATGCAGTTCTTTATATGTTTTGAGCTAACAATTTTCTGGAGAAGGTTGTAGAAAAGTTCAAATTAAACAAAAACTATAGCTCTGAAGTAAAAACGCGTTTTGCCGAATTAACATGCATACATTCACCAATTTGGTCATGTAAATCACTATTTGATTAACTTAATACAACTTTGGCTACACCCAAAAATGTAAATTCACATAAAACTTAAACGTGGTTCGGCCAAAGATGACAGAGGAGTTTTACCAGACGTTCTTACCTAGCAATGAAATCCCAAAGAGTAGACTAAATAAGCAGCTTTTAATGCACATTTTTGGACAGTTCCTTGCCATCGTCGTCCCGTTCTGAGTCGCTGTATTTCCCCCCCACAGCGACGGGGTGAAACACGTCCTACTCCCGAGCGCAAAAACCTCCCCGGGAGAAGTGGCTCCTCTCCGGGCAGCGCTTGCGCCACAATCCACGCACAACCAGCCGCCAGAAACGCACTCCAGCCGGACAGCGAGAGTATAAAGGCTCTGCAGCGAGTCAAACCTCTAACAGCCAATGATCCGGGATGGGGAGAAGCGAGGTACAGTCCGCGGCGAAGCGTATCCGAGAGAAGGCGCGCAGGAGCCGGCTTGAAAGTAGTGGAATGACCGGGAATGTCAAGCGACGAGTGTCCGCCGCCGGAAGTAAGGTGAAGGAGGGGAGCCGGGGAGGAGGTCCCAGCGAGCAGGAGAAGAAGATGAACGGCTTTTATTTCAATCAGGTTCACGCGCAGCTGTCGGGAGATTTGTGGCAAAGTGTATTTTTTCACGGCGCATATCTGAAATTCATCCTTTGGGTTTAATTGTTGCACTTTTTTTTTTTTTTTTTTCCGCACGTTGAAAATGGATTTGGTCATTTTCTGCATTTGTTTTATTTAAATATCTGTATAACTTAGCACTTCTAGGGGTAGCTTTGTTTCAGATTTGAAGAGATGAAATGGATTATGAATACATTTTTACATCTGATAATGTTGAGGATTATGGACATCGATATAATTAAAATAAGACAATATACTACTATAGAAAAAAATACTTATTTGGCTAAAAAGAGTAGGAACCACTGGGCTTCTGTATTAGGTTGTATCCCAACAGACATAAAATTATATAAATGGTTTAAGCAAGTTACTGATTTAGGGTAAAATGACATGAACTGGCAGATATAGATTGTTAAAAGACGTATAAATGGACAAGACCCCTTTTAACTCCCAAATAATTCATGCTACGTAAGCCTGCTGATGTTATTTAAATGCATAAATGTTTTGTAAAGGGTATTACTCTTGTTTGGCTGGTGCCAGGTTTCTGCAATAGCCTCGACCTTATTATGCCTGTGACTTCTCATTGGTGGCTTCAGCTTTAGTTCCATGGATTTTTATCAAATCATATACGCAGATGACCTGACTGCATCCATTACAAATTGCCCAAGCGTTTTATTGACTTATGTGACATTATAACATGGACTGACTAATATAAATTGTTTTTTGGGGTCTTTTTTCCAATTTGCGCCCCCCCCCCCTCCAAAGCTCTTTCTGCCCACACTCACTGGAGCCCCCTTCCCTGACAAATTTGGTTTTGTTTGCTTTATTTGCATTTGTTAACTTGTCCATTCACAGAGTTTCTTGTAATGTTAATTGCTGATCCTGAAACACTTTCACTTTCAAATAGGGAAGTTTAACTGACAGGATTTAACTAACAAGACTAAACAATCAACCGGGCCTAAGACAGGACTAAATCAAGACAACCAGGTTAGTAGCACGCAAGGAAGCAAGCTGCAGGACTAGACCAAATCTGATGTGGAAAAATCAGGTGGCTAAACCAGGAATATTTGACTTGTAACAGGTTCAAACCAGGACAAGAACTGAAATAAACCAGGAACCAAATCTGTTCTAGAAAAATATGGAAAAGGGACAAATCCAAAAATATAGGAGAAACATTGTCTGAATTGAAAAATAAAATAAAAATGTTACACTCAGTTTTTTGTTGATTGACATTGATTGACAACAACAGCCTAAAGGCAAAGATAGGATCATATGGAGCAGGGACAACAGGCAGCAGTTTTTAGGACTAAACTGGACCAAAGAAGAGGTCTGGGTTAATAAAAGGGAATCATATCTAACATCCAGGGGCAACAGGGTCATGCAAATTATTTTTAAGCATCATATCATGCTGCTACCCATTTAAGTAGTCCTTGTTCAGTCCAGGATTAGTCCTGGGTTAGATCTGATTGTAAATAGTCCTGAATATTTGGCCTTTTCTGATTAAACCAAATGGATGAAACCGGGTCTAATCTCGAATTATCAGCATTAAACCAGAACGAAACTAAACCAGGTCTAATCCATGTCTAATACTAAACAACAGCTTTTAAATGTATCTAAAGACAAGAAAATTAATATATTTAGAACTTGAACTGCATAATAAAACAAAGCAGTCAGTCCTACATTGATTGACATGCAGTATACCTACTGGAGCAGACAGTAATGGGATTTCTATGGTGGGTTAATGGGCAGTTTTTCCAGAGCTTGGGGGGTCTTAGCACCGTCCCCCTTCTGCAACATGTTTATATACACACAGAGGAAGGAGTCAAAGGTCACGACCCACAGTCGCTCTACGTTTTTTCACCTCTGGGTCAAAGGGCAAAAATCCAGAGCCAGAGTTGCATTGAGGATCCTATATATAGATTGCATAGCTGCTATTTTAGTATCAGACCACTATTTACAATTAGAACAGCCTTTTGCTGGCTAAATAAACATCACACAAACACACATAGAATGAGTTAAACTATTTCTGCGGTAAATGATAGCAAAAGATGTTGTGGTAGACCTCTGCAGATAATGACTTTGCCTTACATTTTTAATTGATATATTGAATTTAATTAAATAAATATATATAGGCAAAATGTATGAAATGGGGAAATTCCAGTACTGCAGTGCACAAGAAGAACAAAAACAGCAGGAGAATATGGAAACGCAATAAAAAAATTAAGATGAATAAGTATTAGATATAAACATAAATTGCTGTGCAAAAAGAGTATAACCAAGGCTTAAACACATTGCAAAAGTTTGAAGATAATAATTAATTGACCATTAATTCTCAAGCTTTTGTGCAATAATTTTTTGGAGCAAGATGGACAAAGTTTGAATCTTATGTTAAGATGGCTTATGTTGGCTGTTTACATTTCAGTTAAATCGAATGATTTAATGTAGTAAACGGACTAGTTTAAGAATTAGATAAAAGGCGCCATCTGCTGGACATAAAAATCTTGGCAGTCTTTATTTCAAACCTCTTTTATTTTTTGTTTACATTATTTAATGGCAACTAAAACTTTAGGCTATTTCTACAACTGACACAACAAAAACAACAACAAAAACAACAACAACAACAGCAAATACTACTATTACAACTATTACTACTACTACTACTACTGCCTACTGATTTGTTTCACTATTTCATCAATATGTCTTTGTTGTCCTATTAAAATTTGAACAAAAATACACCCTCCATAGATGCAAAGAAAGGTATACTTACATTTTTCAGTTATAGGTGACGGAAATGGGGTGGAAAACCTTGCACGTATCACTTGATGTTCTTCCATTCTGTAAACCTGTTCAGGAAACCACCAAGTCGACCCATTTCTGAAAAACCGCACTTCGATTCAGAGCAAAGACAGGATACAAGCGCGACACGAGCTTCACAAATGACAAAAGCAACCCAGAAATTTACCAAAAACACACATCTTTATTACAAAAAATGACATACAAGCGTACAATGTCTTCCCCTTTGCAATAAATATTCGTATTTACATGCTGTTGTCTACATCAGTATGGTATGTAATATGTGCATAAACGTATCAAATGTAAAAAATCTAATACGAAAATCTCACATTTTCCAACAATCAAAAATGCATGAATTCATCCTATTAAAAATATAATCATGAATCATTTGCCTGGCCAATGGTATAATGTGACTTTTTAGTTTTCAAATAGAGGAGGCTACATTGTTAATTATTTTACTCTATCTGCAGTTAATTGTATTCAAAGTATAATTCAATATTCTAGCTAAACAGTCAGATTTAAGGTATATATTTAAATAGTTATCGATCTTGATTTCTGTGTATTCTGCTGCTCTGCTTGTACCTGTAACACAGAACTGTCTCCATTCTCCATCCAAGCTTCACTTATTATTTAACAGTCTACTCAGTTTGGAGAACATAGTCAAATACTCAAATGTCAGCCCCAGCAGAACCAGAGGAGCAGCGAGAGGGGGCGTTTTTCTGTCGACGCTGCCTCTGACACACACCCACACACCCACAACTATCACAAATGCAAACTCGGATCACGCCTTCAAAAATTAGGCTCATTGCAAACCAGATCTGTCAGCACTGCCAACACTGACGACACCCGCGCTCTCTGCTGCCCCTTGCAGTGCACCTGCCCTGTATCTGTGTGTGCGTGCGTGCGTGTGTGTTTGCATTCCATATGGTGTGTATCTGCTCGTTTATGTCTGTTGGTCTGGAACTGGATGATGTAAATAGTGTAAAATCATTGCTTTATTGTATTTTTTTATTCCCTGTTTTTGGCTGACTGTAACCATGGGACTACAGATGAAAAATAGCCTTTGGGCTAATTCTGGCATATTTACAGAAATGTTTATCAATATGCACTGTCCCTGAAATAAAGAAATATTTATTTTAATTCACTTTATTTAACCAGGAAGGTCACAATGAGATTTAGAATCTCCTTTGTCTCTTTTGAATGCTTCTGACCTTTTTAAAGCATTGAAAGATCGGGCCATTATAGACACAGGCTGACAATAAGCATATCGAGTATTTAAAGGTCCTGTGTTAACCACCAAGGCCATTTTTCAAAATTGAAATTTCTTTTCTGTTTTCGTTTGATACAACCTTATCTTCTCGTGGTTGACTTTGCTGAATACTGACTTGTCCGTGCCTGATCGTGTCTGATCTTGGAAGCTTAGCATGGATGGGCCTGGTCAGTACTTAGATGGGAGACCACTGGAATACCAGGTGCAACAGGGGGGCAGTAGGGCTCACTGTACTATTGTTGTGTCTTTGGGCAACACACTTAACCCACCTTGCTGCTCTGAACCAGGTCCAAACCGTGTCTAAAGCACCTCTGATAACACCAGTGGGTACAACGTGCCAGGAGTCACAAACTTGAGATATTATCCCACTTGCAAAAATTGCGACATAACATTAAAAAAAGAGTCACACATATCTTCATAGTTTTTATGTCCTGGGAGCTTGCTTTCTGGGCTTTGGGAGAGGAGGTGGGCTCTCTTCATCATTGCCAATGGTGGGCACCTGAAAAAGGTAATTACTCAACATCAATCAACATTCGCAGAGTGAAAACAACATAATTTTTCCACTTTCTGATGAATAAACGTATTATTGTTACATAATGGCTGTATTTGCATTAACTTCCACTGGCCAAAATAACACCATAAGCAAATCATATATTAATTCTACTAGTACTACTAGTACTTCTGCTGCTGTTACTACTGCTATTATAACTACTACTGTTGTAAATAATAGTTACATTTGATGTAAGAAATCAAATGTAGTAGTAGTTACAGTAGTAGTACTTTAGTGATTTGAAGTTAATGTAATTGGAAGGTCAGAACATATAGTAATGCACAACATATGGTATTTTCAAAGGCTAGACTAGAGCTTCTCAAAGTGTGGGGCGCGGCCGTTCGGGGGGCGCGAGACGTTTGGAGAAATGTGAGCGCATTACGTGTGACGGACGTGTTTTGAGTAACAGAAAAACGCCCCGTGCCAACACAGGGTTGATCTCTAAATATGAGAGGAGTGGGTCAACCTGCCTCTGTGCCCCTCACGCACGCCTGCCTCTGTGCCCCTCACACACGCCTGCCTCTGTGCCCCTCACACACGCCTGCCTCTGTGCCCCTCACACACGCCTGCACGTCTGCCTCCGTGCCCCTCACGCACGTCTGCCTCTGTGCCCCCTCACACACGCCTGCCTCTGTGCCCTCACACACGCCTGCCTCTGTGCCCCTCACGCACGCTCTGCCTCTGGCCCTCGCCACGCCTGCCTCTGTGCCCCTCACGCACGCCTGCCTCTGTGCCCCTCACGCACGTCTGCCTCTGTGCCCCTCACGCACGTCTGCCTCTGTGCCCCTCACGCACGTCTGCCTCTGTGCCCCTCACACACGCCTGCCTCTGTGCCCCTCACGCACGCCTGCCTCTGTGCCCCTCACGCACGCCTGCCTCTGTGCCCCTCACGCACGCCTGCCTCTGTGCCCCTCACACACGCCTGCCTCTGTGCCCCTCACACACGCCGCCTCTGTGCCCCTCACACACGCCTGCCTCTGTGCCCTCACACACGCCTGCCTCTGTGCCCTCACACACGCCTGCCTCTGTGCCCCTCACGCACGTCTGCCTCTGTGCCCCTCACGCACGTCTGCCTCTGTGCCCCTCACGCACGTCTGCCTCGCCCCTCACGCACGCCTGCCTCTGCGCCCCTCACGCACGCCTGCCTCTGCGCCCCTCACGCACGCCTGCCTCTGCGCCCCTCACGCACGTCTGCCTCTGCGCCCCTCACGCACGTCTGCCTCTCGTCTGCCTCTGCGCCCCTCACGCACGCCTTGCCTCTGCGCCCCTCAGCACGCCTGCCTCTGCGCCCCTCACGCACGCCTGCCTCTGCGCCCCTCACGCACGCCTGCCTCTGCGCCCCTCACGCACGCCCGCCTCTGTGCCCCTCACGCACGCCCGCCTCTGTGCCCCTCACGCACGCCCGCCTCTGCGCCCCTCACGCACGTCTGCCTCTGCGCCCCTCACGCACGTCTGCCTCTGCGCCCCTCACGCACGTCTGCCTCTGCGCCCCTTACGCACGTCTGCCTCTGGCCCCTCACGCACGCCTGCCTCTGCGCCCCTCACGCACGCCTGCCTCTGCGCCCCTCACGCACGTCTGCCTCTGCGCCCCTCACGCACGTCTGCCTCTGTGCCCCTCACGCACGTCTGCCTCTTGTGCCCTCACGCACGTCTGCCTCTGTGCCCCTCACGCACGCCTGCCTCTGTGCCCCTCACGCACGCCTGCCTCTGTGCCCTCACGCCACGCCTGCTCTGTGGCCCCTCACGCACGCCTGCCTCTGTGCCCCTCACGCACGCCTGCCTCTGTGCCCCTCACGCACGTCTGCCTCTGTGCCCCTCACGCACGTCTGCCTCTGTGCCCCTCACGCACGTCTGCCTCTGTGCCCCTCACTCACGTCTGCCTCTGTGCCCCTCACTCACGTCTGCCACGGGTTTAGAACGAGTCACGGCATGTGCTCTGTCCCTCCTCTGTCCTTCCTCTGTCCTTCCTCTGTCTTCCTCTGTCCTTCCTCTGTCCTCCTCTGTCCCTCCTCTGTCCTTCCTCTGTCCTTCCTCTGTCCTCCTCTGTCCCTCCTTGTCCCTCCTCTGTCCCTCCTCTGTCCCTCCTCGTTCCCCTCTGTCCCTCCTCTGTCCCTCCCACGGCCCCTCCACGACCCCTCCACGGCTCATTTGGTGATATAAAGCGTGCATTCGTTTCCTTTCCGCGTTGATCCCATGCTCTTTTCATGTTAAATGTGAAACATAAGTGCAGCTGTACGAGTCAGCTCCGCGCAGAAAGTCTGTGTCTGACGTTGTGGACAAACAGTGGTAAAAGTGATCCACAGCGACGAGAAGTACCGCGAGTGTGTCCCAGTGCTGTCCCACTGCAGACCGGTGACCTGCCTGGCTGCGCAGGAGAGAGAGACAGAGGGGGGGGGGACATATGTGTGGAGAGCGAGGGTCTGTGCTGTGCAAAGTCTTCATATCTTCAAATAACAAACCAAAGAAAGACAGTGAGAATGACACTGAAAATAAATGTAATTTTTCCCATTTAAACTCAAATGATTACTGTTAATAAATTATATAGTTTAACTTGTATTGGTCTATTTTATTCAAACTTTATAAATTCTCGAGGCTGTGTCGTGGCGCGGATACATTTTTAATCTCCCAGGGGGGCGCGCCAGAAAAAGTTTGAGAAGCGCTGGCCAGACCATAAAATCATATCTGAAGGAACGGTGCAAGAAACACAAATGTTCAAATCATGTTGTCAACATAAAGCTTTGTCACTTTGTCTTACTCAAAGTGGGAAGAGAAACCACATTTTTAAAGTATTGTTACAAAATGTATTACTTAAGTAACAATAAAAATGTGGTGTCTGAAAAGTACACTTTTATTAAAAATAATAATAATAAAGTTACAGAGGTGCACGGGAATAGCCTGGTAGTAGTAGTTACAACAGCACTAGCAGTAGTAGTAGTAATAGTAGTAGTAGTAGTAGTAGTAGTAGTAGTAGTAGTATTTGAAGAGTCTCACCTGAGTTGTCCCTGTCTGCGCTTTTTCCTGGCCCTGGCAGAGGTTGTCCAGTGATCGGATCAGGAGGTCTGGGCGGTTTTGCCTGGATTTTGGGGTCTTGGTCCGGTATGTCCTGCGGCCGCCGCTCCCTGGGTAACGCGGTCTGCCTGGAGGAGGGGTCTCTTGAGTGGGCGGGGTCGTGCGAGTGGACGGGGTCGCCGTGAGTGGCCGTGGCCTCTTTGGTTTGCATGGTGATGTGTTTTGATGGTTAGCTGAAGACCATTGGAGGCGCATTTCTTGTTCATCTGAAGTAATTGCACAAAACATAATTATAATACGACATAGAAACCCTTTGTTTGAGATGAGCAGATGCAGGTATAGTCCCATGTGCCGGCGAGTTGTATGTATGAATACATGAACAATCGTGTAGACTTCGGGGTATTTGGATGCAATAAGGTTGGGGTCACACTTGCACAAAATAAACTGGGACAAATCTTGGACTAGAACAGGTACCAAACCAAGTCCACATCCACAAACACTTCCATTCAGAAGTTTGAAAGCTTCTGCCTGGAGCTATCGCAGAAGTTGCTCGTAAGACTCATTTACATTTCCCGTGAGCAGTAACTCATTGCTGCCCCTCCCCTTTACTTTTTGAAACCATCTCTTCTCTCCTTCTCCTTCTCCTTCTCCTTCTCCTCCTTCTCCTTCTCCTTCTCCTTCTCCTCCTTCTCTTCTCCTTCTCCTTCTTCTTCTCCTTCTTCTTCTTCTTCTTTCTTCTTCTTCTCCTTCTCCTTCTTCTTCTTCTCTTCTCCTTCTCCTTCTCCTCCTTCTCTCTTCTCCTTCTTCCTTCTTCTTCTTCCTTCTCTTCTCCTTCTCCTCTTCTCCCTTTTCTTCTCCTTTCTTCTTCTTTCCTTCTCCTTCTCCTTCTTCTCCTTCTTCTTCTCCTTCTTCTTCTCCTTCTTCTTCTTCTTCTTCTCCTTCTCCTTCTCCTTCTCCTTCTCCTTCTCCTTCTTCTCCTTCTTCTTCTCCTTCTTCTTCTTCTTCTTCTTCTTCTTCTTCTTCTTCTTCTCCTTCTTCTTCTCCTTCTTCTCCTTCTTCTCCTTCTTCTCCTCCTTCTTCTTCTTCTCCTTCTCCTTCTTCGTTTCCCTTTCCACGCACACTTCCTCCAGCCCTTCCCAGACCACAGAGGGAAAACCACACATTCTATTGTTTTATGGCCTACCTTTGAGTCGCAGTTTTCTCTTCCTTCTGTTGATGGTGCAGCAAACAATGGTGGCCACAATAAGTACGATCACGAGCCCTGGCGAAAAGAGAATTTATGCATAATGTTATACACAAATCTTGATTGGGCTGATTTGATCTCGATTGATTTTTGGATGTCTTTCTAAGAAAAATGATCCACTATATTTTTACTTGTTTTTACTTATTTCATCAAACATCTAATGAGTAATCACACCTTTTTTGATGGGGGGTACGCCACCCGCTTGTCTTCATCGGCATATCATTTCTCAGCCTGGAATGTTCCGCAGAATGGCATTAAACGGACCGGACCTATCTAGGGACCTATCTCTCTTTTTTTTTTCTTTTAAATTGCTCAAAAATACTTAAAAACATTGCATTCTTCCTGTGATCAGACTCGCCTCGCCACAGATCTGGTGACCTGGTGGGGCATCTGCGTGTCTCCATGGAGCTAGATAAGTTCAATGCTATACAATGGGACATTAGCAGGTGGCGGACCTCCACCAGAAAAGTTACATTGCACTCTTTACTCTTTTTTGCAGCGTATACATGATTATACCCACAATGCCACTGGTCTTACCTCCTCCTCCAACCAAAATCCCAATCATGATCCAAAAGTCGAGTCCAAACAACAAATTATCTCCATCTGAAGTTGGAGCGGGAGGAGAAGCTAAGTATTATTATTAGCAAATGGCATGTCAATTTCAATGTACTTTAAGCTATAACTTCCGGTCACTTCTACTCACCGGGACTGGAGCAGTTTGGTTCCACTGGGCTGCTGTTCTGAGAGCTCACACCATTGGAGACTTTGCAGGTAAATGAGGTCGACTGTTTATAAGTTTGGACTAAAATTGCTGCATTTTCTTTGTCAATTATCTTCCCACCTTGAGACCATTGGTAGGCAATGTTTTTAGTCTATAGAGAGAAAGTACATACAATTGTAAACATGTGATGGGATTTGTATAGGTTTTATCTCAAATGTGTGCCAGGTGCCCTCCCTGATCACAAATCACATAGTGAGAAGACTACAGTTAAAGGGGTGGAGACCACCTCCTGCTTGTCTCCATGAAGATGGCATTGCTTTGTTGCTCAAACAGCTGCTTGTCTCCGTTGAAAAGGATAGGTTTAATGCCATACTGGGACGTTCTAGGCAAAACAATAGCATCTCCATGGAAACCATCAGGTGACGGTCCCTCCATCACAAAGTATGGGCATAGTATGAATGTAAATCAAAGAGTGAAAAGTGAATACAATATTTAACAAACTGTCTACATGAATAGACAGAAAACATTGTCTCTCTTCTTTAATGTTGCAGTTTAAAGCTGCTCATGAGATCAAGTTAAATTGAATTATTATACACATAATACCATTAAAAGTAAACAAGTTCTTACCTGAGGAACAGAGCAGGTGAACTGAACTTTATTCGTGTCACATTTATACTTCACAATGGGCTTCTGAACGCTCTCTATGACGACAACAAGATATTACAATTGTGGTGATGTTAAAACATTTATTCATTTCAGACCAATTATGTGGTCTGACCAACATGTAAAACCTGCTTGGAGATGTTAGTCCTTTGCCAAGAATATTCCACAATGTGGCATTACAACAGCTATCAGTAAGAATAGTTTATTGCCATGTTGTGGAAAATTCCAGGCAAAGGAGTAACATCTCCCCTCCAGAAAAGTGACACAGCGGAGCTTTAACAACATTATATTACATAGAACAGTATTTCTACCTCACAGTTGTTTTGGATACGTACCTAGAACACACAGAACCAGAGTTTCTGCCGTGACCTTTCCGCCTTGGTTCACTACCTCTACAATGTAGCTCCCCGCGTCGGATGAAGACACTTTAGGAAGGATTAAATTCCCCTCTTTTGTGACTGAAAGGGCGTTTTTGGTTGATCTACTGTCATATTTTGTAGTGCCATTATGCTTCCATCGCAGTCTCATGTCTTTGGCCACAGTCAGAGGTAACTCGAAGCGCTGGCCGAGGGCTGCGCTGTGTTTACAGCCTTGTGCGGGATCTGCAGGGCACAAACACAAGGGACGCTCAATAAAAGTGGAAAGCTTGCGATATTCTCATATTGTTACATTAATGACACCATTTAATGTCGAAACCATTTTCTCCCTGTATCTTTTTTAAGTCAAACTGAAACTGCGCATTGTCTCGCCGCGCTTCATTTATGGCGTGAAAACCACAGGAAGACTGCACTTTTCTGCTCAATGCTTTGCACCTCTACCACACACACTTGGCTTCACACTGAGTAGGTTGAACAAATGCAACGCACAAATGCAGGATAATATGTCAACGTATACTTGATGTGTTATAAGACAGTGCCCATTAACTAACGATTCATTTTGTAATACGAACTGGCCAATGTATCTCTGACATTCTTGGGGAAAATATGGTTTCGTTATTTTCATTGATAGTAACATCGGATCGGTTTGTCAGTCAATTAAGTCAATTCAAAGTTAGTTTGTTATTTGCACTATTAGTTTGCAACGTTGTTCGGATCTTGCTGTATATAGTTTTCATTGAAACCATTTTTATTCCTATCCAAATTTTTGCATGCCCTTATTCTATATCTATAATATTATATGCAAGTTCCTAGTTCATGAATTTATGAATTTTGCTCACTGACAATGGCAATAAAACCTTTCTGATTCTGAACATTACTCAGTACTTACAGTTAGTTTAGTCTTTATTTGAAGGGACGATGTACAGAGACATTAAGCTCATTAAAAACAGAGACGTTCCACACCAGATTAGAGTTAAATAGCTAGTTTCCATCTGCAGTCCCTGATTTACACAAATAAAGTAAACAGTGCAATTACAACCAGTCAACAACAAGAACAACTTGAAACCACGTATGTGCGCTTGCAGCAACAACGATCAATAACGTAACTATGATCAAAAACGTAATAACGACAACCAATGATTTTGGTCAATTTGAAATGTAATAATCCCATAACATAATAACCGGGCAATAATGTAACTATGGTGAGCCAATGTCGCAATAACGCCTTGCTATAACGTAGGGGTGGGCAATTATTTCCCCCGAAGGCCATATTCGAATCGATGCCAGTAGCGGAGGGCCGGACTACGATCATTGGTTCATTCTTATAATTATAATATTTGTGTAAAATATAGGCTATTGGATTTATTATTTCATTCATTTCATGTAAACTTTATTAAGGACACAAGTGCAAACAAATGTTACATGCTACAATAGCTAAAAAATAGAAACTAAAATCTTGTGGGGGGGCCGGATGAAAACAGGCCGAGGGCCACGTCTGGCCCCTTGGCCACAAATGCCCAGGTCTGCGTATAACGTAATAAGTTACGTTATTAGCTGGTTATTACATTATTGGTCTGAAAGGGAAATTGTTGTGGATAAAGTCATAAGTGCAGCCAATGATCAGCACATTATGGCTGCAGTTATTATCTTATGTTGTTGTTGTTTTTGAGTGCAATTATTTGAGTGTTGGAGGCTGTAGCAGAAAACTCTCACTTGAAGATATTTCCAAACGTGAAAAAGCCCATAAATAAAATGTTGTACTTGCATATTAGGACTAAAATATCATCAGCCCTGCGAATACTTTTGAGCCCAATTCTCTTTATTATGATTATGACACAAAAAGTGCCTTTTTGAACATATGGGGAAAGCTTTTAATAATAATATTACATGAGAAGTAAAAAATAGTAATACATAAATATTACGTTGAAAAATGATGACTCACAATGTATTAAAATGTTGAATGTTTAATAACCGTATAACGTAATATATGAGTTATAATTTGTAGTCGGTGGAAGATTGGACAGACTCTGGCAGCTCCAAAAGAACAAACTAGAAAAATCATAAATGACAAACATTGAAATGAATATTGACAAGACAAAGCTTTTGTCACAGACTTGTTCACGGTGGGAAAAGAAACCAAAAGGGTGGGCTACTGCTAATGCAAACTAAAAATACTCAATTAGGTGAAAAGCATAAAGCAATAATAAAATAAAAAATAATCAAAGTCTGAAAAATAAAAGAATGTGCAATTGAAACACTTCAAAGGAAATGTCTTTTGTCTTTTTGTTGTTCAGGAAACAGTTCAACGTTGAAAACCACAACTTCCTTCTTTTTATCCAAGTCTAATTTTACACGGCTGCATTTCAGAGTGGATTTAAAGTAAATACTTAGCAACAATAGGCTTTACTTTTCTTATTTACTTGACAATAATAACCATAAAAATACAATGTCTTCAGGTGTAAAGGCTTGAATTTAGTTTGTTTCTTTGTCGTCGATGATTTCTAGAGAATAAAAACTGAATAAATACAAAATGTGTAGTTGCTTTAGTTGTAGTTGTAATATGTTTGGAAGTAGTAATAGTTGTTTAGAGTAGTAGTGGCAATAGTAAGTAGTGATGTCACAACACTAATTTGTTTTGATAACCTCAAAGAGAACTGAAACTTAACTATTATCAATGTATGTTAATGTTTCTTTTTTGTTTCTTTGATATCATTTTGTGGTCATAGTCCTAAAATCAGCACATTCGATTTTGCGCGGTGACAATTCTAATCATGTTGAGCACAAATCTTGTCCACTCTAGGAAATGTACAAGGTTTGATGTATATTTTGAAAAGTAGGATTTCAATTCACATTTTCTTATTTCAAACCCGCCCAGGAGCGTTAACGTCTGAGATCTGCAGGGTGAGCAGCTTTCACGCAGAAGAAGACGTAGATCAGTGAGATTTGTGTCGTTCTAAATCAGCTGGGGTATTTCTTAATGGGGAATCAGGAAAAGCATGTGGTTCGGACCAGAGATCAGATTATGGTACCGATTAAAAATGTTTTGGTTCAGGACATCACTTCATCAAAAATCAACATAGATCAATATGAGATTAAATTTTTTTTAATAATAATAATAATCTTTGAGCAATGCATTTCAGGCTTACTTTACATGCTGCATTACCATTATTCTTCTACATGGTTTATTTACGTACATTTGGTGTTTTAAAAATAAAAATTGAACCATTTAAAGAATAGATACGCTCTAAAATGTGGAGAAGAACGTCCAAATGCATGTTTCCCTCTGCTTCACCCTCTGCTTCACCCGGCTGATGTGTGGGTAACGTTTAACAAGAAGCGTGGAACTGAAAACGAACTGCATAATAACCAGGGTTTTATAACTCAATAATCTAATGTTCTGACTTTTTCCATTTCAGTTTCGTTTGAACAATGCAATTAACAATGTATATTCCGGAACCAAATTATTCAACACACTTCTGTTCATTTTTGAAAGTAGATTTAAAAATAACTTGATTTTCTTCAGAATTACGTATTTAAAATCATGATTAATTTTTGTGTTGTTAAAAAGTAATCAATGAATGTCTAAAATATGCGTTGGAAATGATAAGACTTAAACTAAACTTATGATTGCAAGAAGAAGCCTAAAGATAGCGATTACTATTACAGTAATATACAGTATTTTGTACCTGCAGAGGGAACTCCCTAAAGTGACTATACTTACTAATTAATCCAGTTAAAAATATCTATAATTCCTAGCTGAGAAAATTAGACAACAATAATATTACATAGAGTAGTAGTAGTAGTAGAAGTAGTAGTATAAATTATATCATATTTTGTACCTGCAGAAATAAAGATCAGACCGGAGCCCAGGGTTATAAACCAAATCAAAACTGCAGCAGCCATCTCCATTCTCCTCCTCCTCCTCTTCTTCTTCTTCTTCTTCTGAATGAAAGCACAGCTGGGGCCTTTGTTTAAACTTGAAACGTTGTGACGCACCATGCAAAAGGAAATGATGCAGAATTGATGTGGGTCACGGGCTTTGTTTGGACTTTTAAGTAAGATCTAAACTACTCACGCAAAGTACTAGTAATAGAAAGCAGTAGACTAGATGCTCGATGCTGAATCAGTCGTTCTCCAGTTTCTTTTTTGTTCTGGAACAATGTAACACCTCTATAAATGGACCAGAGCACAACTAAACTTTGTAAAACCTCTAGGACGGAAACTTGGACTACTCTAGGGCGGCAGCGGCGGCAGCAGCGGCAGCAGCGGCAGCAGCGGCGGCGGTGTAATTTAAGCAACCTATTTGACCAATAATCGCGTTTTACTTTGACCTTTGGCTCTTGATTCTTTAATTCTGACTTTCGACGTGCCTGACAGTACAATGAGAAACTCCCTAGAGCTGTTTCATGGTAAATTTTGTATTGAAAAAATTGGGAATTTTCAGAAAAATAACAAATGAAATAAATACAAATAAAAAAATAAATACAAAAAAAATACAAAAAAAATATTATAATAATAATAATAATAATAATAATAATAATAATAATAATAATAATAATAATAATAATAATAATAAAACTAAAACTGAACATAATTTCAAAAAATAATGATCTAAAAAAAAAACCTAAAAATTATATTATTATTTAATTATACATTAGAAGAGCATGAACATTTCTAACATCACAACTTCATTTGAAAAGAGGATATCGGGTAAACTTAGTCACATTGATGATCTAGTTAATACATTTATAAGCATTTAGCCACAAGGGAAACATTGGGTTAAACTTGGGTCACAACATTTGCAACGTTACAAAGGAATATTCGAAATAAGTAATATGTTGACATTTGTAATCATTTCTTTTGGCAAAACAGTTCAAATGTATAGTTTAATATTAAGCCTATTATGAATATTTTATGTTTTAAGGTGTGCCAAATATTAAGTACAATGCAACCATATTTGTATTAATGTCTTAAAATGTACTACTACTACTACTGCTACTACATTACTACAATCAATCAGTTAACCAATGTTTATTTGTACGCATGAAGAAACAAACAAGTCCTGAGACCTTGATGTGACCACGTTTGTGTCCCGATCGGCTCCATTCCTCTCCTGAACGACCCTCTCATGTTAAATGGGACTTTGTATAAATAGACCGCATGGTTTTTTTCCACTGCGTCCGTCCAAGTCCGTCTAGCCTCTCAGCCAATCAGCTCCCGGCATTCTCACAAAAGCAACCAATCTGATTCCTCCATTAGAATCTGTCACACTATCGAAACGGCGCCAAATAGGACAGTGGCGCGTCCAGCTACACTGCAAAAAATAACATATAATAATAATAATAATAATAGTAGTAGTAGTAGTAGTAGTAGTAGTAGTAGTAGTAGTAGTAGTAGTAGTAGTAGTAGTAGTAGTAGTAGTAGTAGTAGTAATAATAATAATAATATCTGTCCAAAAAACTGTGTTAATTTAAAATGGTTAATTAATCAAAATAAAACAAAATGCATGCTGTTCTCCAAAAGGCACTCTTGGGACTCAAACGATTTATGTATTCTTACACTTGATGGTAATGTGATTGAACAAGAGCCCTACTACAAATACATTTGGATTGATGATAAACACGTACAAGAACTGACAAATAATCTGATAACAAGACTGTCATTCTTCTTCAGACATAAGAAGTGTAGTCCTCTTAATTGTAGAAAGCAGTTAACCCTGGGTCGGCAGGCAGTTCTGGATTATGGTGATATTATCTGAACCGCTGCACTCAGTCTTTCATTGCAGGAGAAGGACACAGAACTCGACACTGTGAATTATACTCTAAAGTAGGATGGCAATCATTGGATGCAAGAAGAGAACAGTGTTTGTTTATTATCATTGAGATTTTAACATGTTTGCTGAAAATCTGATCAGGGATTCTTTCAGCAACTTTGCTCTCTATCCATGGAACAAAACACAGACTTTATTTAAATTAAATCTTGTGCCAGTTTATGAATTTAAGGCGCTTGTTAAATATTACGCGCAAAGACAGTGCTGTATCTGTTTATGTATTTGTGAAATGATTGAATGTTTTATTGTTGGTTTTATTGACATTTATCTTGATATCCTGTCACTTGTTTCATGTATGTTTTGTGAACACAGGGTACCCATGGCAGAGAGCGCTTTTCTCATTGAGGTGTTTCCCTTTATATAGAAATAATAATAATAAAAACATATCAGACCTTTCTCACAACCACTCGGCCAGATAATTACATCTCGTTCGGTAGTGCTTGCGCTTTTGTCCTTTTGTCCTGTGTGTGTGTCTCCCTGCAGCTCCACATGTCGTCCAGCTCCCAGTGTCCCCCTGCTGTGGGCACCAGCTAAATCGGCTCCTTGTCGCCACAGCCAGAAACATTAACTAAATAAACTGTTGAACTGCCTCAATGGCGTGACTCAGCTTTGGGGCTCAGCCTGTAAATCGTTACAGTTTTTATTGCTAAAAACATATTTACTGTGAGTGAGCTGACCTGTAACATAAACCATATGGTGTTGCCATGGAGATTCAATGCCATATTGGCTCACAAGAAAAGTTTAATTATATTAGGTAAATATTCAATAACTCCTAAAAAATGAAATATGTGTTTTTTTCAAAAGAAAACTAGTTCAATAATTCTTGTGGAATACGAAAATAGCACAATAACTATGTTTTACAGTGTAACACCATGAAGTACTTGGTGACCTCAATCAAATGTGATGGCACGAAACCACCGCTCTACAGGTCTAAGAAACGCAATGCATTCTGGGAAGTCTTATTATGGAGTGATGACACGAGTGTTAGTGGAATAAATGACAATAGATTATGGCTACATTAACAATGCTTTTAATGTGAAGTTTAATTGTTGTTCCAAAATGTAATTGTGAGATTTTAAAAACAGAGAAATGCTGTTATAATTTATAATAATTTATATTATTTCTGAAGACCATACTTGGAAATAAGCTTCATATTTTAATTTTGCAATCATATTCAAGGGTCCTTATTTCTTGTACTCACCTGCCCAGGGACTGCAGATGGAAAGTGGCAGTAGCTAAATCTGGTGCAGATCTTTTCTCTTGAAGATTCATGATTTTGTACATAATATAAATAAAGACTAAACTAAACTAAACTATTTCAAAATAAAAGTCCAGTTATTGATTTAATTTTAGTCAATTTCTTTGTGCTGTTCAATATCTAATATTTGATTGATTTTTATAGTAAAGTTTATTGGTAAAGCACCACAATGGCCCAAAGCGCTGTACAAAGGGAATACAGAATGCAACAAAACCTACAAGACAGGATAAAACAAGCTAGATTAAAGCTATAAAATGTTCTGCTCAGCTTGTGTAAACAAAAAGGTTTTACCTTTTAAATTTTTTTTTATATTTAGAGATTGCACTGTTGTAATACCCGGAAGAAGACTATTCCAGAGTCTGGGACCTGTTACTGCAAAAGAGGCTTATATTGTCTAATCCTTGAGGCAAAAAGAGGTGAGCTGGAGATTTGGAGATTCTTTTAACCAAAAGCCATGTTTTGGTCAAACTTGTTGAAAATGTTCTTACCCCATTAAATGTATATGTTTTTTTTCATAAACATTACCCTATTGTGTCCCTTGATATGAAGTAAATATGTTCAAAATGGCTCTCTATGATCTGTCTAAAGACACAGCTATTATCTTTAAGTACAACGATCTATTTCCAAAGCCTGCCATTTTCTTGCCCTCGATCTGACTTCAAACTCACGCATTCCTCTTGGATAAATCCTTTTAGTCCAGTCACAACTGGCCTGAGAATCAACAATGGCCAGCGCCCTTCTTTAAGCTGAGCACCTGTCTCTCCGTGTGGACCCTTTGACCCTAAATCTGTACAGGCTTAAATCCAGGACACTATACAATCTACACCTGATGCAAGATCGCAAAACCACAGCAACTGCAAAACGTCTCTCCAAAATAAGGACACTCAAATACCACAACGTCTGTTCGAGTGGAAACACATGAATGCAGGATTCCCAAGAGAGAAGGGAAGATAGAGTTAAAAAGAAATCATCTGGACATTGTTTGTGAATGTTAAAAATAGAAAAACAGCTGTTGATACGACTGTGAGAACATAAAATAAGGTTTAGATCAGATGTGGGCAAACTAAGGCCCGTGGGCCACACTCGTCCCGATTAAAATTTTGAGCTGGCCCCTCACAGCTATTAATAAAACAGTATTAAAACTGATAAGCCCTCCATGCAGGTGCAGGGCTCAGCAGCTCTGTTACGCAGCAGGAAACTAACACTTGTGCTGTGTGTGCTGCGGTTTGTAGGCCTAAGAGTAGGTCTAATTGGGAGGTTGAATCGTGTTGGTGTTGGGCAGTGGTTTTCAAATAGTGGGCCATTTGAAGACTCAAAAATGACTGCAGCCATAAAGACAAAGAAGGAAAAAAAGCCCACTAAGATAATATAAATAAATTATGCTCCTGAAAGAGGAGGAAGCAAAACGATTATTACATTTCCTAGTTTGTCAAGTTTAAGTATAGTGAAAAAACAAACAAACAAACAAACAAAAACATGGTAGCAGTATGAAAACAGGTCCAGCCAATATCACACTGTGGCCCTCAGGAGAAAATAATTGCCCCCCTTGATTTACATCGAGAGTGAAAAGTAATGCATGGTACAGTATATGGTCTGAATACATATGTAAGGTAAAATACATATGTAAGGTAAAATAGTTGGTTTTCTTTTTCCATAGTTTTGCAAAACTTTCAAAATGTATGTTTGCCTTTTCTTTTGTAGGGGAATGACTGTTGAATTTTCTGGATAAATTTAACATATTCAGATTTTGTAGATTGCAGATTTTCTCATTTAAGTGAGTGACTTATACTGACCACTGTAGAATACACAAAAACCGCACAACAGCTGCACCTTTAAAGCAGATCTAAACTAGAACTATAAACCACAACTGTCACAGTCTGCTCATCTCCTGTCAGCTGGCATCTTTCCACTCTGCCAGTCAGCCACACCTCCTCATCAGGCCAACTCCTTACACCTGTCTCTGCTCCTCTCTACCAGTCAGCCACACCTCCTCATCAGGCCAACTCCCTACACCTGTCTCTGCTCCTCTCTACCAGTCAGCCACATCCCTCATCAGGCCAACTCCCTACAACCTGTCTCTGCTCCTCTCTACCAGTCAGCCACACTCTCCTCATCAGGCCAACTCCCTACACCTGTCTCTCCTGCTCCTCTACCTGTTAGCCCACACCTCCTCATCAGGCCAACTCCCTACACCTTGTCTGCTTCCTCTCTACCATGTTGCCACACCTCCTCATCAGGCCAACTCCCTACACCTGTCTCTGCTCCTCTCTACCTGTTAGCCACACCTCTCATCAGCCAACTCCCTACACCTGTCTCTGCTCCCCTCTACCAGTCACCACACCTCTCATCAGACCAACTCCCTACACCTGTCTCTGCTCCTCTACCAGTTCAGCCACACCTCCTCATGCCACCAACTCCCTACACCTGTCTCTGCTCCCGCTCACCTGTTAGCCACACCTCTCATCAGGCAACTCCCTACACCTGTCTCTGCCCCCTCTACCAGTCAGCCACAACCTCCTCATCAGACCAACTCCCTACACCTGTCTCTGCTCCCTTACCAGTCAGCCACACCTCCTCATCAGACCAACTCCCTACACCTGTCTCTGCTCCGCTCTACCTTAGCCACACCTCCTCATCAGGCCAACTCCCTACACCTGTCTCTGCTCCCCTCTACCAGTCAGCCACACCTCCTCATCAGACCAACTCCCTACACCTGTCTCTGCTCCGCTCCTCTACCGTCTAGCCACACCTCCTCATCAGGCCAACTCCCTACACCTTGTCTTCTGCTCCCTCTACCAGTAGCCACACCTCCTCATCAGACCAAACTCCCTACACCTGTCTCTGCTCCGCTCTACCTGTTAGCACACCTCCTCACAGGCCAACTCCCTACACCTGTCTCTGCTCCCCATCTACCAGTCGCCACACCTCTCATCAGACCACTCCCTACACCTGTCTCTGCTCCCCTCTACCATCAGCCCACAACCTCTCTCATCAGACCAACTCCCTACACCGTCTCTGCTCCTCTCTACCAGTAAGCCACACCTCTCATCAGCCAACTCCCTACACCTGTCTCTGGCTCCGCTCTACCTGTTAGCCACACCTCCTCATCAGGCCAACTCCCTACACCTGTCTCTGTCTCCCTCTACCAGTTCAGCCACACCTCCTCATCAAGACCAACTCCCTACACCTGTTCTTATGCTCCTCTACCAGTCAGCCACACCTCCTCATCAGCCATACTCCCTACACCTGTCTCTGCTCCTCGCTTACCTGTTAGCCACACCTACTCATCAGCCAACTCCTTACACCTGTCTCTTGCTCCCTTCTACCTGTTTAGCCACACCTCTTCATCAGACCAAACTCCCTGCACCTGTCTTGCTCCCCATTCTACCAGTCAGCCACACCTTACTCATCTATCAGCCAAAACTTCCCTTACACACCTGTCTCTGCTCCCCCTTTATCCAGTCATAGCCACACCTCTCTCATCAGACCCACTCCCTACACCTGTCTTGCTCCTCTACCAGTCAAGCCACACCTCCTCATCAGACCAAACTCCCTACACCCTGTCTTGCTCCGCTCTACCTGTTAGCCACACCTCCTCATCAGGCCAAACTCCCTACACCGTCTCTGCTCCGCTCTACCTGTTAGCCACACCTCCTCATCAGACCAACCTCTCGCTTACAACCTTCGTCAAATCTGCCCCGGCTCTGCTCACAGTCTCTACCTGTTAGCCACACCTCCTCATCAGGCCAACTCCCTACACCTGTCTCTGCTCCGCTCTACCTGTTAGCCACACCTCCTCATCAGACCAACTCCCTACACCTGTCTCTGCTCCGCTCTACCTGTTAGCCACGCCTCCTCATCAGGCCAACTCTCCACACCTGTGACAGCTCTGGCTGCATTTAAGCCTGCTCCTGTCTCTGCCTCAGTGCCAGATTGTTCTTGTGTTATGCCTGACTTTCCAGCGGTTTTCCCCGGACTGATCACCTGTTGCCGACCTCGTCTGTCCCTGACCCGCCTGCCTCGTCTCTGCCCTGGATATTACCTCAGCCTTCTGTTTTCAACCACAAGTTTCGGCTATTCCCTCCAGGTTAGACACATGCTCTGTGGCTGCGCAGCTCACTACTGGACCTGTCTGCCAGCTAGGTAATCCACCTGTTGTTGGGTTTGCCTTCAGTCAGCGACACCAGGCTCATTCCTTCTCAGATCACTCACTATGAACCAAGACTTTTCACCTTACCACTGTATAAACTATTAAAACTGCTGTGATAATAAAGATCATTACCAACTGTGATTCCGTCAGCCTGTGCTGCTTTTGGGTCCTCATCATACCCGTGACATGAACCAAACCTGGACTAAACAAGGACTGGACAAGTATAGGGGCATGATTTGGTTCCATTTTTTTGTTTTCCCCATCTCAAATCCCAGACTTTCTCAGACAGTTGTTCGATGACATTTATGACCTCCATAGCTCTAGCTCTCAAAATGTCCTTTAACTCAATTATAACAGAGATGATCAGCTCAAGGTGCTCCGTCTTAAAGGCTCCTCAAGATGTTTTCATTGGCTTCTGATAGCTTATTCACCGTGGTAACGCAATCAATATTTAACTTTGTTTTTGAGTGGTTCTCAGTTTGTGAGCGGGAACAAAAAAACCAACAATCTAAACAGTTTCATAGTTTGCAGTGATTTGAATGACTAAAAGGTTTTGAAGCCAGATTTTTTTTTTAAGTCCCCTTTCAACATGGCCTGGTTTAGTCCTGTTTTAGACCTAGTTCAGAGAAGCTCTTATGGGGTATTCCCAGTCTGTAATGTTATATCTAACGAGTTGCTTTAGAACTGGTTCAGTCCCGAGATACATTCCTGTTTAAAAGGTGAGCTTTGAAACCTGCTCCATTGGGTGAAGACTGGCTGCATGGGTCATACATAGCAGACTATAAGAGGGGAGAAGAGCCGGGGGGGATGTGCAGAAGACTGCCAAGAGAAAACACAGCTGATGGACATGCTCCCGAAAAACCAAAACCTAAATGTGCAAAGAAATACAAGCGAGGACCGTGATGCATACACTCTATAATAAGTTGTGTCCATGTTCTATAATGTGAAAGTTTCAGATGCAGAGCAGGGGGCTTTATAACTCTGGGAGATTCACTGTTTTTGGTAGGAATCTGTGATCCACAAATGTTGAGCCTTGTCATTATTGGTTTGGGATTAGTTCCACAAATCTCACAGCTTCAAATCCTTTCAACTGAAAAAAAATCACATCTTTGGTCTCAAACTATTGTGAAACATGGTTTTGCTTTTGTTTATTATTACTAACAGCAAAGACTTTGAACAAATCTACAATTGGACATTTAAACATTACATTTGTATTCATTTGCTCATCTACTTCCTAAATAAAATAACTCTCTCACTCACTCACTCTCCTTTCAAAATGTTTTTCTCCAATAACATACTTTCATTTTTCCCCTTCTGGCTCTGAGCTGCAGTGGAGTGGTGCGTCCTTACATGGAGAGAAAACTAGAGCAGCTAAGACCTCAGATAACAGGCGGATTGTATGAGTGGATTAAAATGGTCAGGAGCCACAATTCAAACAAGGAAAACCTACAAAAATTAGCGAGAAGCCATGGACACATCCAATTATTATAGAACACCATATTGTGATGTAAAGGACGGTCAGTTACACTTAATGTTTAGGCTACTCTTCCCACTGTGAATAAGTCTAGAGGTTGTATGGTTGTCAAATTAGGTACTAATAGGTATTAAAATTAGATAACTCAAACTAACAAGAGAAATAAATAACGCCCTAAATGTATAACAAGTAAAAACTATGAAGACTCACAGATGTGGTAGATTGTTCCATGGAGGAGGCCTCACTGTGCGTTCAGGTTTGGACTCTTGGGATAGTTAAAAGATTACTAAGGACCTGAGGGTCCGAGAGATCAAAGCAGATGAGATAAAGAAACAGGACCAAGACCATAAGGATGTTTGTCCTTTAGAATGTGTCCTGAGGCTCACAGGAGCCAGTGTAGAGACATCAGGTGTGGAGAGGAGAGGCCCTTTCTTTCTGGTCCTCATCAGCAACTGTTCTGCAGAGGTTTGGAGAGCATTACAGTAAAAACTATTTGGAATGAATGTATGGATAAACGTCTCTGCACAGGTTTGAGAGAGAAGTTCTAGATGATAAAAATCTGCTTTAGTGACAGATAGACGTGTGGCTCAAATCCAAGCTCGCTATCAAAATAACCCCTGCACTTATCTTTCCAAAGGGGTTCAGTGAATAAGTTTGGAGCATAGATTTGACCAATAATTAAAACCTCAGTTTTGTTATCTTTAAAAGTCTAAGCCTTGTCTCCTCATGACCTGTCAAGGTCACACAGCTAGAGGTTCATTCATTCATTCATTCATTCATTGTTATTTTGAATTGAAACAAACGATAATGCTTATCCTTAGTATAAAAGTTAATCTTCAAGACCTTGTTCTACTTAAACTTACCCAACCAGTTTTTTACTGAGTACATGGCATTATGCCACCCCTCCTCCTGCATTGTCTTCATGAAGGTCTGTCAGGGACAGTGATTTTACCTGTGCACACCATTTGATCATGGCAAAGCTCTCCTTCAGTTCTTTATTTTGTTTAAAGTATTCACAGGAAGTGTATGTTGCAGTCTATCTAAAAGAATACAGTGATCTACAGTGGTGTCAGACGCTGCCATGAGATCACCTAAACCAGATTAGAGTATGTTTTTAAGGAAGCTGTAGGCTTTATTGGACACGACATCATAGTGTGAAATGGGAATGAGACTAGGGAATGACATTGCAGCAAACTGTCAATAAAAACAATCTAATAAAAGCAATTCACCTAGTAAAACTTTTTTCTAAACAATATTGCATAAAATAAAACTTAACTGAAAGTTCACTTCCACCAGAACAAAACTGAGCTGCTACTTAATCCATAAGAATGTAAGAAGAGAGAATATGTTAAGATTTGAAGTGATTCCTTGATCCAATCTTCTCATTCAAATGATTCAATTAGACAGTGCACATGAGCAGCTGAGGCTGAACTACAATGGATTTAGATCCAGTCAGAGCACAAACACCTCACCACAAAAGTGGGCCACAGTGCACCAAAAGCAGCACAACTAAAATGTTCCTTTATTTGAAAGCTCAACAATGTTTTCTAATAGCACGGTAACTATACTCTTGCCTCACGGTGGCTATACTTTGGCCTCACAGGAAGAAGGTTTGACTTCCGTGCCAGACCGGGTCTTTCAGTGTAGAGGTTGCATGTTTCTCCTCGTGTCTGGGGGGGTTTCCATTTGGTGCTCTGGTTTCCCCCATCAACTCAAACATGCACGGTAGGTCAAATCCTCGAGCTACGGTCCTGACCAAGCTGAGCTCAGGATCTGGATCTGGGTCCACTGCTCCTGACAGGCCCAGCAGCACTGAAGGATGGGTCAAATACAGAGGTAATTTAGATCAGCAAAAACCCTTTTATACGTATGTCTAAAGGGAAAAATGTTATACGACGTATACGTTTTTAGTAGAGTACAAATTTTAATTGGGGGGCCCATAGGATCTCTGAGTTGAAAAGGCGCCAGCGACCCTCCAGAATTTGGGAATGGCTGTACTATATTATAGTAAGGAGTACTTTATACATTTCTATATAATGCATATTAAGTTATTTGCCGTCCAAGCATTGTTAATGCTTGTGTTATTTAATATTATAGTAATTGATGAACTTATAATTCATGATCATCAATGTCACGCCTTTAGAGAAGGGAAATGAGAAAGGAAAACAATTATAACACGGTTAAAAGCTCTTAAAAGACTCCTTTAGTTTGTAATAGTAGTAGCAACTGTAGTAGCAACAGTGATATAGTGTATCGTGTATACATACATACAGCTACATCTGAACGATACAAGCTAGGTGTGGTATCCCTGTCTCCTCTATTGTCACCACAGCGACCTGCAGTTAAATTTGCATTATTTATAGATTACATTCGGCGTGTATATTTATAGATGCTATCAGCTGTTCATAGATGTGCCTGGATAATCAAAACAATAGAGACACATGCAGAGTATCCGACCACAGTGCAACCAGAATGTACTTCATAGGCCAGTGCATCTGATCATGGACCAAGATACCCATAATTATAAATACTCATATGAAAGCAACATGTAACGTGACAATAGAAAAAGATGTTGAACTGTTGCACTCGTTGTAGGCTTAGGGCAATGAATCCAGTTTGAATCCAGTCGCGATCCAGTCATTTCAAATAGTTAATGAGAGTTCAAACTTTGGAGGAACAAATTTGACTCTTTTTTTTAATGTTAAATATCACCGATTGAAAGTTTGACTTAAACACAAAGAACAAAACACAACCTGCAACTTTCAACCTCCAAAGAAAGACACCAAAAGTCACTGTAATGCCACGTAATGTCAAATGCACCTTCCTGGCTTGAGCCTCGTAAGGACATGCTCCGTTCAAACTCTTTTTCTGTCATGACTTTAAAGAGTGTCCAACTTTGATCACGTAATAATTGAAATGCCTCTTGTCGATTGAAAACCTGGAATGAGAGCGTGTTGGCTGTGCGGTGACCCCCCGCTTCACTGCACCCTCTTCCTCCTTTCACGGTTTGGAAATGTGATACCCCGGCTGTAATAGCGTTTATAAACATTATTAACATTACAAGCAACATTTTATGGTCAACTAAGGATTCCCCTCTCCCTCTGGATGTAGCCTGATAGAAATAAACCAGGGACAGCCCCATCCTCTCTCCTTCCCTCCTCTCTCCTTCCCTCCTCTCTCCTTCCCTCCTCTCTCCTTCCCTCCTCTCTCCTTCCCTCCTCTCTCCTTCCTCGCTCTCTCTCAAACCATTTGCTCACATCTCAAAGAAGGAGCTGCATTTCTCACATTTCTACCCACAACTCTACCTAGTCCTCTCCACATCTGAAGGTAAGCATTTTATAATCTACTAAATCTACCATCGGTAAAGGTTACTATTAGTTACATTTACGGACAGAACATTCAACAGCGTGCAGTTTTTGGAGTTTGCGTAAAAACTAAATGAGATTTTTTTTAAAAACGGTGCTAAATCAAAGTCAAGCACTGAAAAATGCATTCATTACCAAATAAGGAATAAGAAGTAAGCCAGGGCAAAAGAGACAGTCTTGACCAGGATTTACAAGGTCAACAAAAGATCTAAGCCAGGTTTCATTTAGAATAAAACAAGATCAAAGAACTTTAACTGCGACTGGGACTAAACCAGACTACGGCAGACTACATGGATTAAAACAGGATTTAACAAGGAGAAATACAGTTACTAGAATAATAAATGAACCATGTCTAAACCAGGACTGAACAGAGGGTGAATCAGGACTAAACCAGGACTCAACTGGGTCCAGATCAAGGCTAGGATTAAACCTAGGACTAAACAAGATCAAGGTCAGGTCCAAACCAGGTCCAAACCAAGACAAGTAAACACTTTGCAAAGCAGGAAAATTGAGCCTGGGAATGGAAACTTGTCTGACTCTCCCATAGGAATAAATAGTTGTTTCTGCACTGGACCAGAGCACATGATAAGGCCATGGGACTTCAGAGAAACTGTTTTTTTCCACTCTTTGCAGCCTGGAGCTCAAGAATATTTATTAAATGTCCCTGAAATAATACAACATTTTCTTTTAAATATTGACTGATAAGGTTTCTTAAGTGTATTACATTGAAAAAGGCAAAAATGAAACTTTGAGGAGACATTTTACACACAGGCACTGGGGTTTAAACTTGTAAACTCATCTAATATAAGACTGCGGTTGAATTGTACGCATTAAGTTTAACTGTAATGATCCCTGTCATGATTGGGACTAGAACCCTAAACCAGGACTAAACCATGTGTACATATTTTGTATAAATATGATAAGTGAATTTTGCCGTACGCGCTATAACTTCTCATCCTTTGATTAAATTAGGACTTGGACCACATACAAAGGACATAAAGCAGAACTAAATCACGACTAAACCAAGATAACAGTTTCGAAAACCAGATTCCACCTTATAAAAATGCAGATTGTTGTTTTTCCCCCCTGGTTATCGCCGCTCTCTCACCGTTGTACGTGCGGCTCGTTGGTGTTGACAGTCGCTGATAAACTTTGAGCTATGGCTGGCATCTCGTCCTTTCAGTTCAAGAGTGTTCAAAAGTGTGATGCTTGTTTTTCCATTCATCCATCACTGCAGCAGTCAGTTCGTGTACACAACTGCAAAACAACACAGGAGGATATACAGGATGGCATCTGGGACAAGTATCAGGTTTAACATGAAACCAAGGCGATTAGAAGGACATATTGTGACAGGCAAAGGCATTGAACTACAGGTCGCAAATCAATGCAAAGCTTCAATAGCCAATTTTAAGCAACACTAAAACCTGTAGAGCATAGTAAGAAATGACATCACAACACCAGAACTAAACAGCAAGAAAAAACAAACATGACCAAATCAGAACCAAGCCAAAATCTAGGAGAAATCCAACAACTCAAATGACAAATGAACAAGGACCAAACCAGGACTAAAGCAGGTCTAAACCAGGGCTAAAACAGGACCAAACAACAGGGAAACTATGACTAAAGCAGGACTAAACAAGGGCTAAACCCGGTCTGAACAAAGGCAAAACCAGGTCTTTACCAGGACTAAACATAGTCTCAACTAATACTAGGTTTTCTTTTTTTGCCCTATGTATTCTTTTTTAAACATATAGCAACAAAAACGTACAGCAAACAAACTGATCTACGTAAAGAAAGAGAAAAACTAGTTCTAGGTTTTCAAAGCTTATAAGTAATATCTATATTGAGCAACACTATTATATAAAGATCAATAATAATAAATAGCATTTGCAAATGTTCTTGAGTACTGTGTGGTACAGTATTAACCGTACAACACATTTTACATAGCCATTCAACATCTACGGCAACACAGATGCAATTATTTCTCCAAAAATGTATCATGTAATGTACGTTTTCTTTGCAAACTTAATAGTCCACAGCAGGGCAGTCTACGGAGTCAATCACAAAGCAGCTGAGCCTCCTTCTGACTCCCTTCACAGAGCTATGTATAACTATTACCGTTTTCATTTAAAATCATTAAATTAATATACACTTTCTAAATGTCGCTGCAATTTGAATGAATCAACTTTATTTCAACCAACATATTATAAAACACATTATGTCTGTTTTACTGAATGTAACGACAAATATCTCAGTTTCAATATTCACTCGTAACATTCCTCTGACCTTTTTAGATTGTGTCAAAACACTTACACATATCAGGAGTGACATATAGATGGCGCTAACATGCTCATATTTAAATAGCACATCTTTAACATGTGTCAAGAAGCCCCTTGTATTTTCTCTAATGACCGGCCCCTGCCTTATCCTTTCCAGCTGACCCCAAGCACCGCTCAGCCAATCACGTCGTGGCTTTCCACTCAACTGGCCAATCAGAGCATCAGAAGAGACCCCCCGTAAGGCTTAAGCAGAGTTGTAAGTGTTGACAACCGAAACAAGCTGTTGGATATTAACAAGCGCCGCCGCCGTCGTGTTCAGGACAGTTAAATTTGGCAAAGAAATGCCTGCTATGTGCACTCCAGACCCAGAGACTCCCGGTAACCGTGGCGCTAAGCTAAAAGATAAGTCGCTCAAAGGGCAAAAGAGATGGACAGGGTCAAGCGAGGGACAGACAGGACTGAGGGGCAAGTGAGGGGCAACAAATGCAGAGAAATATTGGCAACATTCATTTTTAAGCTACAAAATAACAATTGCACTATTACAAAATGTCCAATATATTCCACCTTGTAGCAGTACTCGCTAATCAGGAAATGATCAGATAAGGTCAGTGGGAAGAAGAAGAAAATGTGTGATATTATTCATGCAATAGCTTGAAAATCAATAATTTTGTAGTCTCGAGATGTGTGATGTAGGACACTGCTTCTGTACACAGCGGATGTGCTGAAGACTAGAGAGGCAGAAAGCTGACCTAAAAACATTTGACCTGGCAATCCATTTGAGAAACTGGCAATGTTTGATGTTGCACTGTGCGTTGCCATGGCACAGCGCGTAAATATATCAAATCTTACCGATGAACGAATCATTTCGCGTAGAAGAAAGACCCGATGATTCAACGAATACTGTACAAATAAATGAATAAAGTAAAACAAATTTAAAAGTGCGCTAACTTTTCCAGTGGGAGATCTGCCACCTCTTGTCTCCATGGAGATGTTATTGCTCTGCCTGGAAAGTTCCACGGCATGGCATTAAACCTATCCATCTTGCATGTATTAGCTACATTGTGCACACGTTATTCTAACTCTTTTCCAATGTGTACATTTCTACTTCATGAATATTTTTTCCCACATTTCTGTCCAGGAAAGAGGAGATATTTGAAGTCTGAAACTGGTCAGGTCTTCCTTTAGTCTTGACCTGAACCAAATCCCAGAGTCTAGACCAGAGTCAAACCCAAAGAGCAGCCCGGAGACCCACCACAGTCCAAACCCAAGTCCAGACCAGAGACCATACCGCGAAGTCCTGTTGCCATGGAGCGGGTGCAGCACATGACCAAGTCTGCGATCCGGAGGGCGTCTCAAATCGAGGTGAACCCACAGGCCAAGAGGAACCTGCAGGAGCTGTTTGTAAACTTCACCCTGATCCTCATCTGCCTCCTGCTCATTTACATCATCGTCCTCCTCAGCAGCTGAAACACACACACACACACACACACACACATGCGTGCGCCAATGCTACGTGCTAATTAATTGCTAATGTTACACACCACCTCTGAATGGGGCAAAGGCGGGCAGCCTATTGTTTCGATTGGTCTAAATTTGGGATTCACAAAACGCACACTTTTAACCATTTTTTATTGTGGATAAGCTTCATCATTGCACTGCTTCCTCAAATATCATTAAAAGTAGGAGTGAAAAGTATTTGGTATTTGGTAACACAAGCGTTTCACTTTAGAATTAGAGTTAGGCCTACAAAAAGCAGGCTACGTAAACAAAGCACTTTACTGCATCAAAACTACACTTGCCGTACAATTTACTCAAAACGTTCTTCAAGCAAATGCAACCTGATATTGACCTTTGCTTTTCTGATACAAAGAAAGAAATAATTAAAAGACAGGACTGGAATTCACCTTCTTATGATTCTCTCTGCAGCGGGCTAAATATAGAATCAGTGTCAGATAAAGCTAAATATTTGGACACGAACCTCATTACTCACGTCTGTAACATGGGCCTGTTCAAACAAGAGCAGAGGACACAATGCATTGTTTTGAAAGAGTGCTTCCGCAAGTTTCAATGATAAAAACTTGGGCTTGACAAAAATGTAAAGTATTTGTATGTATTTGTTTAGCCCCGGGACGGATATTTCATAAAAGCAGCTCTTAGGGTCAAAATGAGACCGCTGTGTGCCGTCTGCATCTAGTTATAAAGTGGTTTTACGACCAGGAAGCAACGCTGGCGAGCTGTTAGCATGCTAGTTGCTGTTTAGCTTTACCGCGACAACTCCGCTCTGACCCCTGAAAGTCGTGAAACGTGCTTATGAACTCAACGGTGCAAAATTAGGATGCTAGAAATGTGTTAAGAAAGTGATGAGTAATTTTTGGACCGCTTCAGGAAAAACTAGTTCTGATTTGAAAAAAAAAAATGGTTTTCAGGTAGAGGGTCCACCACCTCCATGGAGATGTTATTGCTTTGCCTGAAACGTTCATCAGACTGGCATTAATAGTACCTATGTTAATGAGGACAAGCAGGTGACCCCACCGGGCCCTGTTACAAGTCGGGTCTGTGGAGAGGCGAGGTACTTCACATGAACTCAAAAACGCTATTTTATCAAAACGAGGAAACTAAATTCACGTGATTTAATTAATGTATGTTGAATAAAGTTTAATGCCATACTTTGAAACATATCAGGAAAGCAAGAAAATGCATTACAACCGGATATTAAATAAATACATACAATAATAAATACAACATTCATCAGCTAAAATCAGTACGCTTCCACATTTTGACAAGCACTGAGGCCCTCTAGTGGTTATTTTCAAAGTGCAGTTAATGCGTCAGCTTCCATCTTCACGTCTGCCAATGCATATTTGAAAAGCCTTCAGAATTAACAGATACATCGCTGAAGTGTTAGATAAACGACATTTCATTTTTGTTTGTTCACTAATTAAATACTCAGTTGATTTGCATGGTTTGAGACCCCTGTATCATTGTCTGGGAATTATAATTGTGTCGTAAAGAAATGTGTTTATGCAACTGATTAACTACAATACAGATGGAAATACTGTATAATTATAGATTATAGAAATGTCACTATTACAAACACTAAATATTGTGATAGTTTAAGATTTGTTCTTTTCTTCATGTTTGTCTAGATTACACCATTTTGTTGTTTTGAATTGTAAGTCTCAGTCCATCAAATAAAACTGCATGTCTAAATCTAAATCCAATGTATTCAATTCAGTTATTTAATGCTGTAAACAATGAAGTTGCCTTACATTCTCTTCTACTTCTGACCCTCTCTTCTGTTGTGATTTATTTGCAGTTAAGCGAGAACCCCCCCTTTTGTTTCAAGGGAGAACTAAAAAAAAAAACTAAAAAAAAACTGCTGCTAAAATAAGTTAAAAAGGTTGATTTGTGAATAATATGTTCAGCGTTCATGTGCGTCAAGATCGTCAGTTCTAGAATTACACATAATGGACACATTCTGATTAAAACACTGCAACTCTTACAACTAAACTGAAGCTATACTTGTACTACTACCAAACAGGTTGATCAATCATTTAAATATGAACTAGTCCTTGTATTGTTCCTCTTCAGATTCCTGCTGTAACTACTACTACAAATACTGTACAACAACAGAAACATGCAACTAGAACATTTATTTACATTTATTTAAAGTACCATTACCGCTACTGCTACTAAATAGGTTACTCTGTATACGAACTACTTGATACTGTGTTTTGTGTGAGTGTTTTTTTATGTATATTGCACGTGTCGAACATTGTGCGTTGTCAAAAATGAAACAAGGACAAGTGAAATCTCACAATTATAATTTTACTGTTTCATACCATACAACAGAAATAGAAATATAAATAAATATTGTTATAATTGGTTTATATAAACTCAAAAATGACAAAGACACACATTTTACAGGACACATATAGCCCTGGTCGACAAACAACCACAAGGAAACAAATTAAAATAAAAATTGGACAAAATAAATAAATGAAAAAGGACATTTTTATGGCACTATAGTAGTATATCTGTGTAAAAGTGATCATGCAACAGTCAATATAATGTGATGTATTGGAATGTATTTGAGAACTTACCAAGTAATAGTCTTTCAATTCAAACATTATTAAAATAGATGTAATAATATTTTGGCCACATGTGTGAAAATGGTAAAAAAAAAAAAAAAGGCAGTGAATATGTGCAAACTAAGACTTTGATTCATAAATATAAATGATTAAGTATGTATGGCAAGTAGCCCACTCATACAAGCCTGCAGTTACCTTTATGTACATTAAAGAACAAAAGCAGAGTTTTAATTAATCCATTTTAGCCATAGACAGGAAGAGAATAGTGACCGTGGGTTAGTGGCAAGCATTATAAGCATTCGCACATGAACCGGACGGTACAGTTCGATTACCAAATGATTTCGTTGTGTTTTATGTTGCGAGACACTTCAGCCCACCTGACTGACCCCTGATCCTGGCTCAGATCTGCTGCTAACAGGTTCAACCCAAGACAACGAAGGATGGGTCAAATGACTTTTTCTGTTACTGTCTATGGCTTAGCCCTTATAACTCCACTGAATATTTGATCAACTTTAACATACATGTACAAGTAATACACCAACATACAATACATAGGCTGACATACATTTAAATACAGATCAAGTCACTTTGAATGTGCAACTTTTAAATAAATGATATTTCACATTATATGGACGTAAAAACCTAAAATTGTCCCTTTTTCTATTGCAATTCTGCCCTTTGAAAGCTTTACCTGAAAAACTTTTAAATAAGACGTTTTATTTGACTAAAGCTTTTAAAAGGAATAAAGTAATAAACCTGCATCGTCCATATAATATTATTACATGACATAAACGTGGATTATTTGTTCAACAGTGTCACGGAGGAACGGATCCTTCAAAAATAAACGACTATTTACCACTGAAACCATCTTAGACATTCACTATAGCTGTAGCTTTAGCTTTATTTTAAAAATTGGGGTTCTGGGGAAATGTGCAAATTTAAAGATTCTGCAGGGAAGATATTCTCCGTTTCCAAGTGTAATACAGGCACCATTGTATGAAAAAGATGAAGTAGAAGCAGAAGCAGATATTTTGAATTACAAATTGGGAATAAAATGGTATTTGTGAAAAGTGTGCTCATTGAGTGAACTGTACCGTTTCTTGGGCGGAGGTCTCCGATGAGAACTTGTCTCTCAGAAATAATCCTGTTATATAGTTCTACATGAAGTAAATAGGTTTTCATTTTAAAGGGGCTTTGTAACCTTTCTGGAGGAGGTCCGTCACAATTTATTTATTGACCTTTGTTTGACCAGGAAAGTCCCACTGAGATGCAGCATCTCTTTTCAGAGGAGTCCTGGCCCCAGGGGGAGGAGCCTATTGGACATGTTTAAGTTATCTATATCTATATCTTCTATCTCTCTCTCTCTCTCTCTCTCTATATATATATATATATATATATATATATATATATATATATATATATATATATATATATATATACATACACACACACACAGTATATATACAGTATATATACAGTATATATATATACTTTAATATATACTTTAATTATTTTTTTTACTGTAAAAAGGAAATATATATTTCATGCCTGTGGAACATTTCAGGTAATATAATACAATCCCCTCCCCCAGAGTGCACCTTTAAATAACAAAGATATAGCTGTATTGTCTTGGCTAGAAATGAACACCCATTTATTAAGAAATGTGCAGTTTTATTCCTATTATTGGTCTTGCATATTGTTTTGTAAAACACCCAAATGAATTGTCTGAATGTTGCCGTTACTATGTAACTCATGGCAGTCACATTTCTGTCAGCGTGCCCAGGGCAACTGCCTGCGACTACTACAGAAGTAACTCACCATCACCACCACAATCTAATTAAGGCATGAATTTAGTAAGTTGTATATTGCAAAATCTTAAATCTTAAAAAATGAAACATTATTATAAAAACATTTTAAAAAGTCAAAATGATTAAACTGCCTGTGATTAACAAATAATATAACAGTTCGTGAAATAAACATTATTCAATCACCATTACAAATATAAAGGGGCAAGGTGGGTGAGATGTCTTGCTCGAGGGCACAATAGCAGTATGCAATGCCAATACGGTGCAAGAATGGGCTCCTTTCAATCCCTGGAAACCATTGTTACAAAAACAACATGGACTTGGCCTTGTCTACAATTATTTCAGGGAGACGGCAAAATGGGTGGAAGACAAGCCTCAACATTTCAAATAAATACATGAATATTCTTTTGTTTTAGATCAACCTTAAACTTAGCTGACCAAGACCATGCATTGTGTACAACTTTGAAATAGTAAAATAAATTGGACAGTAATAAATGTGTGTGTTTGATTCAAGTGATCCTGTTTTTACATGCTCTATGGTCTACCAAAAAATATGCACAATTTCAGCTTAACATTCTGTGAAAAACCAAATTTGTGCATGTTCGAGTAACTTGGCATTGACCTTAGAAAAACAGCTTAGAACGTTATAAATACTCCGATAGTAAAAACCTGAAGGAGCGCTTGGTTCACAGACGACCCGGGCGGTAAATCAAGCGCACCTTGGAGAGAAACCACTTTAGACATCTATTTTCTGTACAGAGGCAGCGCAGGGGCCAGAGGGCGGAGTCAGGCGCTCTGCTGGTGTTACACATGAGGTAAAATACTATTGGGGACTTTTGGATCGACGTGAGACTTACTGTATATGGACACGAGTTTAGTGTGAAGAAAAAACAAAAAATAAGAGAAATAATATATATTTTTTGTTTTGTTTTTGAGCCAATATTGGTCATAAGAAATTAGAATAATATGATGTAAATACTTTAATAAAAATAATTTAAAAAAATAAAATGTTATGGTGCTATTTGGGGCACCAGAAACTACATATTTCAATTCTAACATCATTTAGGATTTTTCTAAGAATAATTGTGATATTCTTTTTTTATCATTTTAGTATATAATGTTATGAATATTACATGAATATCTCCACCTATATGGATTTAATAATACTAATAGGTTTAAATAGTTCAAATGAGTTCCCTATAGCTATAAACCACCATTATAATGAATAATAGTGTGATTGTATTAGGGTCTTGAGAAAAAAGCTAAGTGAAAAAGAAACAAAAATATTCCCATGCTCCGCTCCCTCCTCTGGACTCACTGTGCTGCGTATTTTTTGACTGTATTGTACATATTTTTTGCGGTCGATCAGAAGGTGAAGTAGGAGGAGTCGAGCTGGTTTGGACTGGTCTGAACCGGCTCCAGCGCCAGGACGTCGGACGTCACGCTGTTAGCATCGTTAGCTTCAGGAAGGCTAAAGGAAAACAAGGCATGGTAAGATATAAAATAAATTCAGTGTAATTGTCAGATATGAATGGAAAATAGTTTTACAGTAAATTATTCTCAACACAAACGATAGCTTGAAATCAATCAATGTTCCAGTGCAAAATCTACATTATTTCAGTTTTTTGGAAAAGATTGAGACCCTAAACCTCGAGCTTTTTCCACAATGCCTAAAGAACAGATCCACTTGCATTTGTCCTAGAAAGAAATAAAACAACAAAATAAACAAGAGTGAAATGAGGGGTGAGGATGCAACGGAAGCAGGTACCAACAAACCGGTGAACTACAGACATAGTTTTGGTTTAGTCCATGCTCAGACCTGGCTCCGCCTTGGCCTGGTTTTAGTCTTTGGTTATACAAATGTCTAGGTCAGTGTTGATTTAGTTCTGATTAAATTTAGTCTTACTGTACTATTGGTTTCACTTTAGATCTTCATGTAGTCTTGGTTTATTGCTGGCTAAGTTCCACTTAAGCTCTACTCTTAGCCTGGGTTAGTCCTCGATTAGTCTAAATTTATACCAGTTTTAGTACTGGTTCTTCTTGCAGCCCTGGATTCTGGTATCCTGCTGTAGTCCAAGTTCAGACTAGGCTTTGTCGTGGTTTGGTTCCAGTTGAAGCAGAGACTAAGCTCCAGTATCATGCAGGACCCGAGCCACCCCGGAACTCTCAGCAGCCATTGTCTTTTAAATGCGCTCTCTCGACACAACTGATCTCATCCTTTATGTCTGTTTTCATTCATTGTGCCCATGTTCTGATGTTTGTCTTATGCCTCTTAATCACACTTAACCTAACTTCTCAAAACCTTCTGATCAAATCCTAGTTGAGACCTGGATTAGTCCTTTCCCATACCTGCTTTCACAGAGCTTAGTTCTGGTTTAGACCTTGTGTCGCCCTGTTTCAGATCTGCTTGACCTAGTTTAGACCTAGTTCAGTAGTTTAGAGCTGGTTTAGTTCTAGTTTGCTCCTCACCTTTTGCAGTCCTCCAGGGGCAGAGTGATGCTGAGTGAAGTTGCATGAGGATGGGCGGAGACTGGGAATGGCGTGACGGGGATGGAGAAAGGAGGGCGCTTCCTGATTCGCGGCAGAGACCAGCGCACTTCCTGTCCCGCCTGCGCGGAACAGAAGGCCAGAGCCGACTGGCTAGAGAGGCTGAGGAGCTGCTCTGATTGGACGACGGCGTTTAGCTACACACATACAGATGACCCTTTACCGGTCTGATTCACAGATATAAAGCTGTAATTTGGTGAAATGGGGAAACGAGGTGAGCCAAATGCACAAGCAACACGTGTAAAACAAAACTTAAAAACCAAATAATCGTGCCAGTCTTGTGCGCTGTAGATGCCATGCCGAACCTGCGTGGTATTCTCTTAAACCTTCATAAATGTTTACAGCAAAAGGTTTGTTCAATATTTCTATCATATAAATATTCATATCTTTATTGTAAAATTGTTTAGCACAACCTTCAACAATTGCTAATGTATCAAGCGTTCAAGATAAAATGGCCTTGAAATAATAATTAGCACAAACCAGGATCAAAAAGTGTTGACATTCAGTTTCAATCAAAACAAGGGCCAGATGTCCAGTGTTCTGGTGTAGTCCTCAGTTTATCAAACGTTATGTATATTGACACGGTTTTGGCAATCCAAAGCTCAAGAAAATACTTTTGTTCATTTTATCAAGCATTTTTTGTGATTGAGGGAGTGAGGGACTGTGTATGGAAAACGTGGCGGTAAGAATGGCACTTTTAGAAATGAAAATACCGTGAGAAATGTACAGGGATGAATAAGAAATCGGAATAATAAATGGGGGAAATGCTATGGACATTTGCAAGCAGCAAACAAGTCACTCCGAAGTGACGTAATCCTCGTAAAAACCAGGACAGACCAAGACAAGCTGAGGAGCACATTTACAAGGTGGAAGCATGTAAAGAAGTGAATGGTGCAGTTTAAGGCAGTTTGGGACATTTTTATCTTTTTTTTTAGTAAGGCATGTCAAGGTTCTTGTCATGAGTGAATGGCAGAAAACGAAGGAGTTATTTTTAGTCTTGATGTCAATAAAAGTTGGATCAAGAATAATTGTAAAAGTACGTTTCATGAGCAGTAAAAGTCATATGAAAAACTCAAGTCAGTTCCAAACTGCCTGTGCTCAGCCGTGTGTGAGTGTGTGAGTAGTACATGCCTTGGTGTACTGCTGGCCCCCGTTCACCTTGATGAGCGGGTTTATCACTCCCACATTAGCGCTTGCATTAAACACTTTTCCAAAACCCGTTTCTCTGTTCACCAACTCCAGCTGGTAGAACTTTTTATCGTCCTGAAACAAAACAAAATTCAATACCTTAAAAGTGGCTCAAAACTGTTATGACTTTATGACAGGGTTTAGATAAAGTGTTTCCATGATTAGCAGATTGAACCAACCCGTCTTGGTTTGGTCCTGCTGTAGACCTGGTTCGGTCTTCCTCTGGTCCTGGTTTAGTCTTGATCAAGACCCAGTTTAGAACTGCTTTTGATGTGGTGACTGCAGCTACAATGTACCTGCTCTTCTCCAGCCGTTTGACTACTTTTCACCTCTTCAGGCCATAGAACTATGTGCTCTAAGTTAAGTCCAAACACTTTTCCTACTGCCTTGGACCCAATTACGTATTTGATCATCATTCTGCTGTTTTTGTAGCTTCACGTTTCCAAGGGGACACTTAAGATAGCTACTGCTTCTGAAAGTTTGCTCTTTTCTGTGTTTGGCATTTATTTTACACATCCTTTTTGCTACTTTCATTATTTAGGGTTCTACTTTCTATTCATTTGCTCTTTATACTAAAAATGTATGTAAGTATGTTGTAATCTGTGAGCTAAATCTAAGACTAACAATCTCGCCGGATTGGAAAGATATTAAATGGTCAGATAACAATGTAATTATACACCGCGTTCCCAATCATTATGCAAATTGTGTCATAAAGGTAATTTTTGTTTGTTTTCCAGAGAAACTCATGGATGGTCTTGTGTCTCTGGGGGGCTCTTTGGGTCAGTGAAATCACTCTCAGACAGCTGTGCCAGTTAGTTTGCCAGGTTGGTCCAATTAAAGGAAAAGCTACTAAAGAAGGACGTTCCACATTATTAAGCAGACCACCATTTTCAAGCAATGTGGGAAAGAAAAAGGAGCTCTCTCGTGCAGAAAAGCGTGAAATAGTTGAATGCCTTTGACAAGGTATGAAAACCTTCGATATCTGACGCAAACTTAAGTGTGAGCATCGCACTATTAAGAGATTTGTAGCAGATTCAAAGCACACACGGATTCGAGCAGATAAAGGCACAATGAGGAAGGTTTCTGCCAGACAAAGCGGATTAAGAGAGCAGCTGCTAAAATGCCATTACGAAGCAGCAAACAGGTATTTGGAGCTGCTGGTGCCTGTTATGGAAGACAATATCATTTGGCCTTTATTTCACGTGACATTACAGAGTTCACCTGGTCCCTCCTGTTAGCATATAACTGATAATTATACATCTATACTGTGTTCCTTTTTGATCAAAGACCGGTTTCGCTCCATGCCTCGCTGGTCTTTCACGCTAGGGAATTGTCTAAAGAAGTGTGAGCCGACTTAATGCAAATGTGACCAACTGCCTTCTCCTGGGAACTTCGCATCTTTTGTTTCCTCTTGTATCCAGCATTTGCTTCTGTGTCTCTGTAATTTTCCCATTAAAGTAGGTCATGTGACCATCTGCTTGACTGTAAACTCTAAAAGAACGTGACCGCTTGACCGGGACCGACACCAGAGTAGGGGCAGAGAAGACGATGCTTGTTGTGCGAGGGAAAGATTAATTCAGACTGTACTGTACTGAATTTAACAATTCACTTTTGAGAAAAGACAACTCTGTTCTATTGTTTTACTTTAGTTTTTGATCATCGTTAGAAGGGAAATTCCACAACATGTCTCTGGAGTCCCGGGAACATCAAGGTGTAGGATCCTCCAGAGGCTTGCAGTTATGCATAAACCTTCTATTCGGCCCCCTTAACCAGCTCACAAGCAGAAACGGCTCCAGTGGGCCCAGAAATAAAGGAAGACTCATTTGTAAACAGTCTTGTTCGCTGATGAAGGCCGTGCAACCCTGGATAGTCACCACGGCCACCATGTCCCAACAAGGCTGTGACATCAGCAAGGAGGGGGCGGAGTTATGTTTTGGGCCGGAATCACGGGGAGAGCTGCTCGGCCCCTTTGGGGTCCCTGAAGATGTGACAATGACCTCTGTAAAGAATGTGGAGTTTCTGACTGACCACTTTCTTCCATGGTACAAAAAGAAGAGCTGTGCTTTCTGTAACAATATCATCTTCATGCAGGACAATGCACCATCTCATGCTGCAAAGAAATACCTCTGCATCATTGGCTGCTATGGGCATAAAAGAGGAGAAACTCATGGTGAGGCCCCCATCCTCCCCTGACCTCAACCCTGGAGGCGATTCCGACATCCGGCAAAGAAATTCAAGCAGAAACTCTCCACAAACTCACAAGTTCAGTGGATGCAAGGATTGTGAAGCTCCTGGCAAATAATGATGTTTAGATTGAAATAGCTTTTGATTTCAGTAAATATGACCTGCTAATGCTTCTAATTTAACAAATAACCATTTTCAGTTCTTTACAACAATAACACGGTTTGAACCTCTGTTGTGCATAATCATTTGGAACAGTGCATTTAAAGTTTTTATTTTTGAATAGAATATTGTTACCATTGGGAGGTTTGTTCAATAACATGACTTGAAAAGTATGATGAGTGTCATTTATATTGACTATTAGGCAAAATCTGAGAAAAATATAATTTACGTAATCATTTGGAACGCAGTGTGTATCGTGTATCGCCACCTCTATTCTTTGCAGATATCAAAGCTATTCTTATGTGTTATTGATGAATCCAATTGAATGTGGCCTCGATTTGGACCTAAGAGTACTTTGAACGCACCACCAGTTTCTTGACCAGCGCCTCTCTCTCTGTCACCATCTCCCTGAGCTCAGCGATCACGTGGAGGTCTTCAGGTCTGCTCTCTCTGTTCCTCAACTTCTCCTCCGTCCCCTCCAACCTGAAAACAGCACGCATCATTACAAGTACAAGTGGTGTTATTGTAAGATGAGCCTTTCTTTTTCTGTACGTACAGTATTTGAAGAGCAGAAATCTTGTCTTTGAGTAACTCCTGGGCCTTGTTGAAGTCTGCTAACATACACTGAGCCTCTCTGTGGTGGGCAGCGCTGATCTCCCCCAGGTCGCGATCGTGTCTCTTTGACAGGTCCTGCTCATGGGCTCTGAGCAGAAAGAGACACGCACACAAAAACGTCTCAGGAAAATACAGTCCACAGTCAGTGAAAACGCCCAAAACGTCTTTTTAATCTTTTGGTTTGCGTCCGCCGTACATGAGGCCGGCCGTCAGGATTAGGGATGGCTCTGGTGAGTTATAAGTGAACAAGAGAGCCACAACCCACCCGGACATGTGAAAAGGTCCTGGGAGGATTCAAATGTAGACCATAATACATTTTGAATAAACCAGCATTAGATCTAAATGACCTACTTTAAATGTACAGTGTTGAAGTCGTCACATTTATATAGCGCTTTTCTGCGTTCGAGGAACTTAAAGTACTTTACATCGATGAACCGCTCACCCATTCACACACATTCACACACCCATTCACAGACAAGGGGCGAGGCAAGTTAAGTGTCTTGACGACGTATTCACCGGAGGGAGCTGTGATCGAATCGCTGAATCGAACCCCTCTAACTGAGCTACTGTCGCCACTGAAAATACTACTATATATACTACTACTGCCTGTTAAACCAAATAAAATGAATGAATAACAAACTCTTAGAGGGTCTTCTCTGTTACCTGATCTGGTGGTTGGCCTCGCTGCGCACCCTCAGCAGCTCCTTGCCCTTGTGCTCGAGCTCTCGGGTCAAAGTGTCAATCGTCTCATTCAAAGAGTGGATCTCGTGGTCCAGGTCCGTGATGCGGTTGCTACGGGAACACACCTCAGACTGGAGCTCTGAGAGACGTATCAAAAGCTCCTGTTCCTGAACCAAAATAAAACATTGAACAATTTGCAAAATCTCATGTTTGGAAAGAATTCTGTTGAAAAAAAAGTATAAATGATATTTGTGTTTTATAACAAGTTCCCCTGCTCACAGGGAAATCCTAGTTGCTGGAGAAAAAAGACTGCCAGGTCCTTACCATGTGATCTTAGGATTGTTCATATTGGACTGAGATGAATAAAGCACTGAAAACTATTAACATCCCAATTGTTTTATAACTATGTCTGGGACATTCATTTTCTGCAATGGAAACAACAAATGGATACATTTGGAATGTACCTTTTGGCAACGGGGAGAAAAGCTATCACAAAGAACCAACTGCCAAGGACTGGGCTTAAATAACAATGTACATTTATTAAAATAATTAATCTGTAAATGATGTGAGACAGATATGTCAGGTAAAATGTGCCAGATCGTGTTTAGAGGATTTAGCGACACTTATATTTTGTCTGTTTGTTGTTCCCTCTCTGTGTTCTGTTTTTGTGTGTGTTTTCTGCTTTATTAAAAAGTGTTTTGAAACGTTATTCTCATTTATTTAATTTCTCATGATTTTATATATATATTTATTTGGCTGGGACACTACAATTCAACATTTCCACTAAACAACAGACCTATGCACTTTTCATTTTCATTTCCCTCTTGTTTCAGTACAAAACAGTTAGTCTTTGTGAGAGATGCAGAGGTTTTGACTGCAATTGTTGTTCATGAAAATAAACTTAATCGCTGAAGTGCTCCCCCCTGTGGAGCGACAGTGTCAAGATTATAATTACAATCATTAGAAAAGTAAATGGGCCACCAAACAGCAGACTAAGTAGGTCAAACTAACTCTCGAAGACTTTGGGAGAACAGTGAAGAATTTTACAGGGTTTGAGATGACATTACAAATAATATGCCTTGAATATATGTTTTTGATGCCGCCGCTATTTTGAAGACGTCACCACATGCTCTTGCCTATCTACGTAGTTGTGAAATTTAAAATGATAAGGGTTGACACTTCAAGAAGACAGAAGTTATGGGCTTTGATCCTTATCTACAGCGGCGAGTCGCTGACAACACTTAAAAGCAGTTACAACTCTCCACAACAACCTTTTGTGGACATTTACATCTAAGCTTCCTCGTCCACAGACCCTCTGCACCGAACAAGCCCTCAAAGCTTTCAAGACCCTTTGTGTGTGGGTGAGTGACTGTCTGACCCTAAAATATAACACTCAGACAGTTGGAAATTAGGCTTGTTAAAACTGTCTGTAAGTAGGCTAACGTTTATTAGCATAGCCACGTAATAATATGTAAACTAGAATTAGCCAGCTGCTAACTACCTGAAACAAAGAGCTCAGCACTGTAAGTCCACTGGTCCCTTCTGACCACGGTTTTGTCTATGAGCATGCACACCCCGCTCGCCACCACGCCACGTTTGGAATGAGTTTAACAGAGATGTGGCTTCTTTCTCTGCTCTGAGGCCGACAGATGGAGCTGTAAACCTGAAGGAGAGGGACGAGAGCTGCAGCAGGGGCAGAGAGAGCACCTGCTCCTTCTCCAAGAAGGAAAAGGCTTGTTTCTCGCTGAACTCACTGTAACCTGCTCAACCCCCCGTCTTCACTCTCCTCACACAGCCCCCATGTCTCTGTCTTTGTCAGTAATCTGCAGATAATAATCCTGCTTGCAGCACCTTTTTAAGCGCTGTGGTGCGCCGCGCTTTGTGTTGGCCTTAAGGTGTAAGAACAAACTTCTTATGAAGTATGAACTGGACTTAACACTTCGGTTAGTCTGACTAATAGAAGCTTACCACTGCTGGGTGTGGGGAGTTCAAGGATAAAATCAATCATATTGATTCCTAAAATGAGACACTGCAGGAGAATAGGGAAAACAATCTTGAATTTTAAACTTTTTTCTGTAACTTCCATCAAATGCTGAAGGCATAACATTTTTCGAAACTGCACATATTTGGGACATACTGTACTGGAGCCAGGTCTAAATTTCTTCCTTCATTTCCCAGTAGTATCTTGCCTTAAATGGTCAGTTTCAATACTTGTAGACTTTGCTTATGGATAGTTCTTATTAAAATATGAATAAACAATAATGTCAACTGTTGTAACCTGTTGTCTGCTGTGCTCGATGGCCTTCTCCAGCTCGCGTTTGGCCACAGTGTTTTCTTTGAGGTGTATTTGTTTTAAATGTTCGATGGCCGTCGCGTGAATGTGGTTCAGCTCGGCACGAAGAGACGCTAAACAAAGAGAAAACCAAACTAAATTGGTAGAAACACATAAATTAGTCATAACATCAGAACTACTGACAAGGGAAATGGAAATTAATATGAAATGTAATAGACTTATTACAGCTGGATTTAAAAGGATGATGGTGAAGAGGAGGAGATGAAGACGATGATGAGGCTGATGCTTCTGCTGCTGCGGTGTAGATGGAGCATGAGGGTGTTGCTGAAATGGCAGAATAACGGAGGAGAGAGACAGTGCATTTTTTCTATATAAAGGCGCACAGTGTTTGTGCTTGTCTCCATGGCTGAAATGCTCCATGACATGCCATGAAAATGACCAATCTTGCATTTACTGAATTGAGGGTGTTTTTGTGAAGTCACTGTTGTAAAACAAAGCAAAAATGCTGGATGGACCCATGTGACCCATCCCCCCATGGGGCAGCTACACTGTCTCTCTGATAACACAAGAGGTCAATGACCCCTCCCCCAATGAGTCCAAAGACACAAACGACCCCTGCGGTGAACTAGAACCTTCCACTGCTGGAAACCTGCTGTTTGTGTTTCTTTTTCTGTTTCTTTGTATTTCTGGATTCAAAGTTTCTCAAGACAAAGTCCTTAAATGACCATGTTTTACATCCAAACGGACTTAATGCGTCTCTGTGTGATCATATTTGTTAACCAGATGCCTTAAGAACTGTGTTTTGAAATGTGTTACATTTAATGTCCATCTCCTCGTTACCTGCTAACGAGGTGTGGTCGTTTACATTGTTGCAGTATTTTGTTATGGTTACATGTCATTTTGCTGGTTTAAGTTAAAATTGTCCAAATTAGAACAATAAGATTGAGTGAAAGGTAAAGCCAGTTTTAAAGTCAAGGGTGTGACCCCCGCCTCATGCTCCTGCACAAAGGAGACAAAGGACCTCGATCTCAAACATGTGCTCCTGAAAACGCCTCAGGACCAGGCTGCTTCGGACCAACTCTTCATCATCTTCCAAAGATCAGCCCACTGCAGACGGTGCTAAGCACCCAAACAGCTCAGAGGAGGCATTAATCCACATCTGAGCTTTCCCTCAGACACGTCAGACTGATTCAAAGAGTGGCCGGAACCTGCAGAGGGGCATTACAAACTGAATTGAGGTTCCCCTTTGATTTGATCAAAACTTACTTTTCAATAGCTGCGTTTCCTGTAACTAACTGAGCCCAGGCATAGGCTGTGTGACCAGATGTGTCATTAATTGCGTTGTTTTAAATTGACCACTCAAAATCACTCTGGTTTATAGAAACTTTTTTATTGCTCTTTTTAGAGTTATAATTGTCAGTCAATGAAACCGCCTAAAATCCTACACGAGTGAGGTCCACAGTGATGGCTCCCATAGAATATACATTACAACAGTCCTTCACGAGTGAGGTCCACAGTGACAGCGCCCATAGAAGATACATTACAACAGTCCTACACGAGTGAGGTCCACAGTGATGGCGCCAATAGAAGATACATTACAACAATCCTACATGAGTGAGGTCCACAGTGACGGCGCCCATAGAAGATACATTACAACAATCCTACACGAGTGAGGTCCACAGTGATGGCTCCCATAGAAGATACATTACAACAATCCTACACGAGTGAGGTCCACAGTGTCGGCTCCCATAGAATATACATTACAACAATCCTACACGAGTGAGGTCACAGTGATGGCTCCATAGAATATACATTAAACAGTCTTTCACGAGTGAGGTCCACAGTGATGGCCCATAAAGATACATTACCAACAGTCCTACACGAGTGAGGTCCACAGTGACGGCGCCATAGAAGATACATTACAACAATCCTACACGAGTGAGGTCCAGTGATGGCTCCCATAGAAGTATACATTACAACAATCCTACACGAAGTGAGGTCCACAGTGACGGCTCCCATAGAAGATACGTTACAACAATAATACAACGAGTGAGGTCACAGTGTCGGCTCCCATAGAATATACATACAACAATCCTACACGAGTGAGGTCCACAGTGATGGCGCCATAGAAGATACATTACAAACAAATCCTACACAGAGTGAGGTCCCACAGTGAATGGCTCCCATAGAATATACATTACAACAATCCTACACGAGTGAGGTCCACAGTGATGGCCTCATAGATATACGTTACAACAATCCTACACGAGTGAGGTCCACAGTGATGGCGCCCATAGAGATACGTTACACCTAATCACGAGTGAGGTCCACAGTGATGGCTCCCATGAAGAATACGTCACAACAATCCTACACGAGTGAGGTCCACAGTGATGGCTCCCATAGAAGATACGTTACAACAATCCTACACAAGTGAGGTCCACCTGTCGGCTCCCATAGAAGATACATTACACAATCCTACACGAGTGAGGTCCACAGTGATGGCGCCCTTAGAAGATACATTACAACAATCCTATACCGAGTGAGGTCCACAGTGATGGCTCCATAGAATATACATTACAACAATCCTACACGAGTGAGGTCCACAGTGATGGCGCCCATAGAGATACATTACAACAGTCCCTCGAGTGAGGTCCACAGTGACGGTGGCCCATAGAAGATACATTACAACAGTCCTACACGAGTGAGGTCCACAGTGACGGCTCCCATAGAAGATACGTTACAACAATCCTACACGAGTGAGGTCCACATGTGACGGCTCCCATGAGAACGTTTACAAACAATCCTACACGAGTGAGGTCACAGTGTCGGCTCCCATAGAAATAATTACAACAATCCTACACGAGTGAGGTCACAGTGATGGCTCCCATAGAATATACATTACAACAATCCTACACGAGTGAGGTCCACAGTGATGGCGCCCATAGAAGATACATTACAACAATCTACACGAGTGAGGTCCACAGTGATGGCTCCCATAGAATATACATACAACAATCCTACACGAGTGAGGTCCACAGTGATGGCGCCATAGAATATACTTTACAACAATCCTACACGAGTGAGGTCCACAGTGATGGCTCCCATAGAAGATACGTTACAACAAACAACAATCCTACACAAGTGAGGTCCAGTGTCGGCTCCCATAGAAGATACATTACAACAATCTACACGAGTGAGGTCCACAGTGATTGGCGCCTTAGAAGATACATTACAACAATCCTACACGAGTGAGGTCCACAGTGATGGCTCCCATAGAATATACATTACAAAAATCCTACACGAGTGAGGTCACAGTGATGGCGCCCATAGAATATACATTACAACAATCCTACACGAGTGAGGTCCACAGTGATGGCTCCCATAGAAGATACGTTACAACAGTCCTACACGAGTGAGGTCCACAGTGATGGCTCCATAGAATATACATTACAACAATCCTAACACGAGTGAGTTCCACAGTGATGGCTCCCATAGAAGATACATTACAACAATCCTACACGAGTGAGGTCCACAGTGATGGCTCCCATAGAGGATACATTACAAACATCCTACACGAGTGAGGTCCACAGTGATGGCGCCCATAGAAATTACATTTACACAATCCTACACGAGTGAGGTCCACAGTGATGGTCCCATAGAAGATACATTACAACAATCCTACACGAGTGAGGTCCACAGTGATGGCTCCCATAGAGGATACTTACAACAATCCTACACGATGAGGTCCATAGTGATGGCTCCCATAGAGATACATTACAACAAACCTACACGAGTGAGGTCCACAGTGATGGCTCCATAGAGGATACGTTACAACAATCCTACACGAGTGAGGTCCACAGTGATGGCTCCCATAGAAGATAACATTACAACAATCCTACACGAGTGAGGTCCACAGTGATGGCTCCCATAGAAGATACGTTACAAACAATCCTACACGAGTGAGGTCCACAGTGACGGCTCCATAGAAGATACATTACAACAATCCTACACGAGTGAGGTCCACTGTGACGGCTCCCATAGAAGATAAATTAAACAATCCTACACGAGTGAGGTCCACAGTGATGGCTCCCATAGAAGATACATTACAACATCTACACAAGTGAGGTACAGTGATGGCGCCCATAGAGGATACGTTAAACAATCCTACACGAGTGAGGTCCACAGTGATGGCGCCCATAGAATATACATTACAACAATCCTACACGAGTGAGGTCCAAGTGATGGCTCCCATAGAATATACATTACAACAATCCTACACGAGTGAGGTCCACAGTGATGGCGCCCATAGAGATACATTAAAACAATCCTACACGAGTGAGGTCCACAGTAGAGGTCCATAGAGATACGTTACAACAATCCTACACGAGTGAGGTCCACAGTGATGGGCCCATAGAATATACATTACAACAAGTCTCACACGAGTGAGGTCCACAGTGATGGCCTCCATAGAAGATACATTACAACAATCCTACACGAGTGAGGTCCACAGTGATGGCTCCATAGAGGATACGTTTACAACAATCCTACACGAGTGAGGTCCTAGTGATGGCTCCCATAGAAGATACATTACAACAATCCTACACGAGTGAGGTCCACAGTGATGGCTCCCATAGAGGATACGTTACAACATCCTACACGAGTGAGGTCCACAGTGATGGCTCCCATAGAAGATACATTACAACAACCTCACGAGTGAGGTCCACATGATGGCTCCATAGAAGATACGTTACAACAATCCTACACGAGTGAGGTCCACAGTGACGGCTCCATAGAAGATACATTACACATCCTCACACGAGTGAGGTCCACTGTGACGGTCCATAGAAGTATAAATTACAACATCCTACACGAAGTGAGGTCCACAGTGATGGCTCCCATAGAAGATCATTACAACAATCCTACACGAGTGAGGTCTACAGTGATGGCGCCATAGAGGACTACGTTACAACAATCCTACACGATGAGGTCACAGTGATGGGCCCATTAGATATACATTACAACAATCCTACACGAGTGAGGTCCACAGTGATGGCTCCTAAGAATATACATTACACAATCCTACACGAGTGAGGTCCACAGTGATGGCGCCATAGAAGATACATTACAACAATCCTACCGAGTGAGTCCACAGTGATGGCTCCATAGAATATACATTACAACGATCCTACACAAGTGAGGTCCACAGTGATGGCGCCCATAGAAATACATTACAACAATCCTACACGGAGTGGGTCCAAGTGTGGCGCCATAGAAATTCCTACACGAGTGAGGTCCACAGTGATGGCGCCCATAGAAGATACGTTACAACGGTGCAACTGTGTGAGGAGGAAACAAGACTAAGATACGCTACATTCTGCTTCCCTAAGTTCCAATGGGCATGAGTGACAGGCGGATTAACCACTCAGAGAAACACATGGTCCGTTTGTATCAAAACAAACATGGAGGCTTACGAGGAAAAAAGGAAAAAGAACATTGAGGACTGAGAAATGGTAGTGATTTCTGAACTGAAGCACTAAACTCTATAAATCTGAGGTGAATGACATATATGTGTTATGAATGTTCCGACAATATTAAGAGATGTCTTCTGCATTTGAGAGACACGTCCTACAAATGAGCGGCTGTGGTCGGACCATCCCAAGTTGGGAGAGTTTTTTTCACGCCACTCTATTGCCCGATTCCAGACCCTTCTGCATTTGAACAGAATGTAGAATGGACTGGCTGGTCAGGCAAAGTGAATGCAGTAGAAAAGTTACACAGTGCCCCTTTGACAGCTTGAGACAGACATGTGACAAAAGAGGTAGGAATGAAATGGGAAATGAATTGAATTCTGGCTCTGGCTTGGATGGAATTCAAAATGCAATGATGTAATGGTAAAGTATCAGATGAATCCTCACCCAGTTTGGCCTTGCCCTCGTCCTCCAGCTCAAATCTCAGTGTCTGCAGCTCCTGGTCGGACTGTTGTCTGAGGATGTCCAGGGTCCGTCTGTGGGCCTCCTTCAGAGCGTGCACCTCCTCCCTCTGCTCCTGCTTGAGACGCTCTTCTAACGCCTGTATGAGAACATAAATATACGTGTTTGCAATAGACACTTCTGCTGGAGTTCCTGAGACAAGCGGGTGCAAGCCCTCCACCATACAAGTTACACAAATAAAATATGAATGGAAGAAATTGCTTTGGATTGGATTTTACCTTTAAAAGAGCAACACAACAAAATGTACAAATCAAATATAATACAATATAATTAGGTTGGGTATATATGCTCATAGTAATTGTAATTTGAAGAATCTTGAACAAATTGGAAGACTTGGTTTAAATCCAAACCTAGTCCTGATTAAAACTGTTAGAAACATTTTGCAGCGATGGACCTCTCGTGGAACACAGAATCAAAACCTTAATTTGACAACGTATTTTCAGTTTTTCTTTGCAAACACCATTCAAGATCGTATGGACAGTCTGTTTGGATGCATGTTTGTGTTTTACCCGGATCTGGTGCTGCCGGGCCTCCTCCATCGTACTGAGAGCGCAGCAGTGAGCCTCTTGTAGACGATGCTCTCTTCTCTGGTGCTCCCTCTGCAGCTCTGAGACACAAAACAACACGTACACTGAAGAATGTCCAGCAATTTATTACAAAAATAAGAAATGTATTGGAAATTAACATTCAAAATGTATCTGGTTTATTTTGGTAAAGTATAATGCCTACAGCAGGGGTGTCCAAACTTTTTTCACAGAGGGCCGCATTTTGAAACTTCGTTTGCCTGGCTGTTTCGGTTCATTTGGGTAATTGTGAATCAAACTCTGTTCCGGAACCATGAAGCGAACTCTGGTCCGGTTGGAAAGGTTGGTCTCGGTCCGAACTCTGGTGTGATTCGTCTGAATTGTAAACGCAAACAAACCAGAGAGCGGAACAAAACCAGGAAGTGACCATGAAGTGAGCCACGCTGAGACGCACATGAGGCTCAGGACCAAAACAAACTCCTGTGTGAGATCGATGAAGGGAAAAAGTAGACATGAAAGTAACAGGAGCGGGTTAAGGACTACTTTAATCATAATACTGAAAATATATCACAGTTTGTAACACAATGTTGCCACTTTGGTCCCCAATCGAACCAAGCTTGTATTTGTATTGTGAATGCGACCTTAGACGTTGGTCCATTTCGGAGGGTTCATCTGATTTAACCCTTGTTTTGGGGACAAATGATGATAGATATAATATATTGTCCACTTACCTTTGAGTTGCTGTGTGAGGAGCTCCCTCTCCTGGCTGAACTGAGATTGCAGCTGTTGCAGCGCAGCCTGAGACTGAGACAGCTGGAGCTCAAGGGACTGTTTCAACAACGAGATCTGAAAGCAAGAGATAATGTCATACTGTTTGAGTTCTGGTTCAGATCATGCTTTATGTCGTGTATTATGTCCAGGGTTTGTCTGGGTTTAGTCCAACTTTCGATGCTGGTCTGGTCTGGGTTTAGTACAAGACTGGTTTAGTCTAGATTAAGTCCAGGTTTAGTACTTTGGTTTAGTGTTTTAGTATTTCAGAGTTCAGTCTTGAGTTAGTTGGGTCCTAGGGCTGCAACAAACCATTATTTGGCTTATGCAATTATTCTTTTGATTAATTGATTAGTTGTTAAGAACACAAACTGTATGTAAACATCAGATTTGTACTCAGTTTGACCCGTATAAAGCTAAACTCCATTGAAGGACATCCTTATGCAGTAAATCTACAGACAAAGTACGTTGTTGAAACACACTCATTTTATATGTTTCCTCTGTCCATTTGATGTCATTCTAGCTTTGTCCAAGTTCATTGATTCATCAGTCCTAGGTTCATTCCTGATTCTACTATAGTCTTGGTTTAGTCCTGATTTAGTTCTAGTTTAGTCTGTTTTGTTCCTAGTTACCCCTGGTTCATCCCTGGTCTAGTTTTGACTTAGCCTGAGTAAGTTCCTGGTTTAGAACCAGTTTCATTGGTCAAAAGCTATGGCATTGGTGTATTATGTATATTTTTAATTCAATTCTCTAAAACTGGCAGCAAATTCAAGCTTGCAGTAAATTAGCTCAACCTCTTGACATCACTTCCCACGGCCTCTGCGGTGTAAAGTTCTCTGCACTTCAAATCCTTGGACAATGTTAACAAAACAAAATGTGACAAAATAGATTTCATATTTTTCTTGGACATGGGATTTGTCAGTCATATCACAGGACAACGACAGCAGGGAACATGGCAGTAAGACATATTGTGCCTTTGTCTGCTTTATAGTTATCGTCTATGACAACCGTTATTTCATATTTTGGACATTTAAATTGCAATATGGATGGTAAAAGAAACAAATCTGCTGACTTGCACGGAGACTTTGCAGCTGATTGAGTGGGTCAGTGAGAAGGGAAAATATTTACAAAAAAAGCTAAAAGGGGGGCTGCAACATTTAAAATAATAATTGTATTTTTGTTATCTGGACAGACTCTAAAACACGTGCCAAAACCGGTGGCATAATGAAATCAAAATGTCAAATACAAATATCAATAATTCACTTTATTCATGATAAAGTGAATTATTAATATTGGATAGGATATATGTATAATATATAGGATATATGTATTAAATATAAATTATGGTCTTCTCCACTTCTTGTTGTCTCCACTATTAGCAAGACAGTGAAAAAAAACTGAGCCTTAGCGTGGAGCCTGCTAATGCCTACCCATAATCCTTTGGGGCCGCTCTCTCCCGCTTTGGTCCGCTTTGGGAGCCGCCGCCGCACATTTGATCGACAGCTGCATTAAACTCAGCTTGTCCAAAACAAAATGGGCCCAAACCTATCACTCAGCGCCACGACCGCCGCCGCCGCCGCCGCCGCCGCCGCCGCCGCCACCGCCGCCTCCCCCAAGCACTCAAACACAACATCTGCTTTGTTACCCACAATTTCCACAAAATAAATGGGTTTTGAATTTCAGTTTTGATACTATCGACAATTTTAATTACGCCGCATTGTTGTTGTGTGATTACTTTAATAGCCTGCGCAGCAAAGACGGTTTGCAAAGTAAAAACTCTCTCTCTCTCTTTGTTACTCCATTCAAAAGTAACTAAGTGAAACATTAAATAAAATGGTACAGGTTTGAAATATAATGTTCTGATACAGGCCGTTTAGTCCAGTTTAATCTAAATACTGATTTAGTCCTAGTTTTAATTGCTGTGTAAGTGGTCATTACAATCTCAAATTAAATCCAGTATCTGAAGCGTTTTACCTGAAGGCTCAGGTGCGTTTTGCCTGGTCTATCATGAGTAATTACAGATATGACTTTGGCTGGAGGGACATGTCTAATCAGATACGTAGCTTTTATAACATCAGAGCAAAATACGATCTATTTTTTCTTCTACTTCAGTCAGACATTTTGTGTTCCAGTGTACAGAACCCAACGCCTGGAAGCAACAGCGCGGCCCCCCAAGCACGTTCACGAGCACCATTTTCTACTTCATGTTGCGTGGACATACAGTCATTTACAAGACAAGGTTTGAGTTTATGTCTGCTTTTCACATGGCGCCCTCTATCAAGCGGCGAGATGGGGTTAGGAATTGCTGGATGCATTATTCATGTGCGCAGAGGGGGATTGTCAATATAATCCCAAGGGTGAAGTGTGGTTAAATACATATTTGATGGACCCTGGAGGTGGAGAAAAAAGACAAAATTGGACAGGATGGTAGAGAAAGAAGGCAAGTTGTCCACTCCTCATCTTTGCGAGAATGTTTTGTGACATAACTCATATTGTTAAAGGTAAATATAGTGAGAAGACTAATCGAGGTGGACTAACAATGTCTTTATATCCACTCCAGCTCATGTGTAACCTGTTTTAGTCCTGATTTTGGATTAGTTTAGTCCCGTTCAGTCCGATTGCGGTTCTGCTTTAGTCCTGGTTCAGTTGTGGTCCAGTCCTGGTTCAGTTGTGGTCCAGTCCTGGCGTCGTCACCTGTTCCAGTAGATCCTCCACCTTTCGTTGCCAGCCTTCTCTCGCTGCCATCAGATCCAGTTCTTTCTGCTGTGAGAGCTGGTTCAGAGCGGCCTGTTTGTCCGCCTCGTACTCCTCGTTCAACTCGTCCTTGAGCAGACGGACCTCCTCTCTGCAAAACAGAACGGAGATCAGAATCGCAACGCCCTTGATCCAGACGCAGAAGTTGAATTGACATATTTCAGTCATCGATGCCAAATGGGACATAACGTAGTTGTGTTTTCACCTCAGCGCGTCTCTCCACTTCTGGTCCAGGTCGTCGGCCATCTTGTCCATCTTCTGCTTCTCCTCTGTTCGGATGGACATGACTCTAGCCTCGTGCTGCTGCTTCTGCGTCTCAATCTCCTCCTGAAAAGAAATTGAATTAAGAAAAATGAATTTTAAAAAAAAGCATACAAAACAATTTTTACTGAATTACATTTTTTCCACAACTTTTCCCATGTTTTTCAGCCAATGCTAATTTGAATAATCAATTAAAAGGCATTAAAGCCACTTGTAATAACTCTCCAATGATGCATACGATTTGGGTGAGTTCACAACAATGCGCATTGATGAATTATTTCTAAATATAATTAACACATTATCCATGGGTTTCAGAACGATTAGAAATGAGGTCTGTTAGATCTTTTGAATGGGAAAAAACTAATTTTGCCTGTAAGAAGAAGCTGAAACCCATGAAAAGATACATTTCCTGATATAAATGAATGAAAAATGCTTCAAATAAAATCATTTTTGGCCAAAATCATTATGTTATTGCCGGAAATTCCTCAATCGATTTTTTTTTTAATAGTGTCCTGTTCAGTTTCAGTACAACAGTTCATATACTGGATTTCCTGTCGCTCCACAGTGGCGACATTTATCACTGACGTTGCTTTATCACATGTTTGATTTTGCAAACTGCATTTTACAATGACATCGAGATGAGATTTTGTAAGATGACTCACATCTAGGCCCACTTTTATTTATAAACGTTACGCTACAGGCGAGTTTTCTCCATTGGGTCATCGCACGCTTCATCCAGACAGAGGACCACCGCAGGCACAATATGTTCATGAGCTAATTAGAAACTGTGCCGCTCTGACGCAGTGGAAAAAAGATAACGTTTTATTCAAAAGAGAAGAACATTTGGTATAACTAACTGAAGAAAACCTGAGGCGACACATTTGACTTTTAAATATGAATTAGTCATACGATGCAGAGTTGCTAAAATATGTCCTGGTAATTGGTGCATATAAAAGGTACGAGATTATATTTATTGCTTATGAATTTGAAATTGATTTGAAGTGGATTAAAGGTGCACTATGCAACTTTTCTGGTTGAAGATATCTACATTTAAAGCCATATTGGGGAACAATTTCATGCAAAGCAATAATATCTCTTTGGAAATACGAAACAAGCAGAAATGTTCATGAGTTACTTGTTTTGTATAGTCAAGTCATTGCAAATGAACCCATATTTAACTGGATTTTATTTTGTAAAGTAAATGGTACAATATATGTACAATATGTGCCATTTATTTGACAAGGAAAGAATCCAAATTTGACGAGTCGTACATGTTTTTGATGGTAGTTGACATCGAACCCACTGGAGCTCAACAAAGTCTGCCGTGGTTCTAGAAGTCAAATTCCCCTTTATTTTTAAACTAAATTAATAATAAATAATACATTGATAAATTATTATTTACATTTTTTAAACATGCTTTATCATAAGTAAGTCAAACTATGAGGACAACAACATTCTGATTCAGGTGGTCTTATTAACATTAACATTAACATTATTATAGTATTATAAATAATACATACAAAAGGAGTGGGTGAAAGTAAATTGGGTGTTCAATAAATCATATTTTTATATCTTCCGTTTCCTTATCATTTGATCCCTAAAATGTATATAGCTATATAAAATGTTATTATTTATTTATCATAATTGTATATATATATATATATATATATATTCATTACTAGAAGTTTCTTTTTCAGCACTGTCATATCGCATAGTTGTTTTTTTTAAATGACTGCTTTATATTTACACTTTCTTTTCATGCCACTGGTAAACTGTTCCATATCTTATTCCACAAACTGAAGCACAGAAGCTTTGCCAAGTTGTTCACATTCATTCATTCATTCTCCTCATAGACGTTGAAAAAATACTACATATTAAGAGTTTAAAGTCATGATTGAGGCTGTTTGTGCGTTTGAGCTCGTTTTCAGTCCAAAAAAGTGTAAATAACTTTATACATTTTCAGAAACCGATTTAAAATAAAAGTGTAGGCCTCCTGCTCATTGGTTTCGAGACCACCAGAGCTGATAAACCCTGAAAAAGGGTTTATCAAACATTTAATACTGTTTGTTAAAAACATTTATGAGAACATTAATTTTGATTTCATCAATGGGTGGGCGGTCACCGAGCTCCACCCACTCAGATAAAGGTACAACATTTAAAATCTACAAAGGCAGACTAAGGTGACCATGTCGTATAATCAATGAAATGGTATTGATTTCATTGATTATTGCCGTAAGTGACTTTGTTAACTTGGACAAATGGACCATAAACTGTCGTCCCACTTTACAATTCTGTCAAATAGTCTTAAATTACAAGTCATAAAATATCTTGCCATCATCAATCATTAAGAACACTCACATACATTGACTGAATCAATAACCCAATACATAACCATAAATCTGTGTATTGAGTGATAAATTGCAGGTTGCTTTCCAGATTGAGATGACTCACAGTGTTTTGCTCCCACCGAAAAGCCGCGATTGCGCTCGAGCGACACGTGAAGGCGTCAATATTTGGACACATTAACGAGACCGTGTCATTTTGTCACTCCAACAGTCGACATGTTTGTACAGCTTCAGTCCGCACCAGCCAATAATCTGATACTCCACGCTGCAGATATAAGTATTACCATCGAGTAAGGGTCTCTTTATGTACCGTGCATGGGTTTCAGTTTCCTGTTCCTATCGTTCAAAAGACAGAACATTCCGTTTTGAATGATTCACTTTTAAGGCAAGTTCCTGATTTAAATGTTATGTTGAGAGTTAACCTTTTGCACTGGTTTATTAATGGGAATACGGAAGACTTCTAAAGACAGCATTCGGATCGATGAATGAGGTTGTGCAGTTATTTATTCAACTCAAACAGGCAAATATGCTGTAAGTAACACAGGTGAAGTTGCAATAATGGCTAATTGTGTCGTCAGTAAAAATACAAGACAAAAATAAACCTAAACTTGAGACTTTTAGAAAGTTTAGGTTTATTTCTCTTCAGTGCGAGTGGAATTCGGGGGCGTTTTGGGTGAGAACCCATGACAACTACTGCGTTCAGTGAAGGCTGCAGTGACAGACTTAAGGAGATTGTGACATCCAAACATAACTGACTTGTTGATCTTACCAAGAGGTAGCACATTTTCTGTTTAAACCGCTTTTTCTGCTTTCGCAAAACGAGCAGCGGCGGCCAAGCGTGGGACGATGGAGAATGCAAGAATGACTTATTAGTGAACACGAAATAATAACGGACGAAGCAAGGAAAAAACAAAACGCTGCGGCCGTCAACCACACTTTAAAACGACATGGGGAAAAGTACGGTGCAGTTATTCGGCTTAACATTTGAAGGTTCTTTTTTCCTGAAACTAAAAACAGCCACAGACGTTTTTTCGGCGCTGCGCAGGGTCGCTAACTACATCTAATCATTGTCATTAGCACAGCTGCTGGATTATAGATGCGAATTTCCTGCCTTGGTTCCGTTTAATCTTCGGCGTCAAAGTTAGCAGGATGTACTTAAACTTTAAATGTATCTGTCCTTAAAACCAGCCGAGAACTCTATAATTGCATGCGTTTAAAACAACAAACATGTACGAAATATCGACGCAAACTGATTCAACCCGAATATTTCTACAATACTTTACATCGGCGACGACGGTATGACTCTTACCTGCAGGTCCGTGAGGAGGTTGCTTGTCTCTCGGACTCTGGCCCTTGTTGCGTCCAGTTCGATCCTGAGTTTTTCTTGAGTTTCTTTTAGACAGGAAATCTGCGTCTGGGCCGAGTTCAGGTTCTGCTCCCCTTCCCGCACCATCTCCTGCAGATGAGACACCTGCGGGGGCAGAGCACAGCTTGAAATGCTGGTAAAGTCACCGCGAATTCACGTTTAAAGCCAGTAAATCCCGTAGTACTTTAGACACTGCCAGACTCTCAAGCGTCGTCATTACTTCAACTTACTTACTATATTCTGAGCTTACTTGTTTGTGAGGAGAGAGATACCTCCGTTTATCTGAACTCAATCAATATTTGACACTCGCGATCTGTAGTAGATGAATGTAATAATGCTTTACATTAATAAGTCGCTACATCATGTTACAACATCGATTAGAATTTAGGCAACATACTTTTGCTTGATATGCTGTTCTTCCCAGAGAAGAAAATACTACAAAAGTCTTAGTCCTAGTTTAATCCTAGCATCACGGTTTTGCTCAAATCTAAATAGTAGCAGCATGCGTCTGAAAATCTTCTGTTCAAATAAAGCAACGCTAAGTCATTGCATACAGTCTCTGCCCGCCGTCATGTCGTTATCCGTTTGACAGTCCCAAAAGCTCCTACCTCCTGATTGGCCATGTTGAGTTTCGCCGACAGCTCCTCTTTGAGATTGTCCAGCTGTTGTTGAAGTCTGTCTCGCTGCTCCTCCAACGACAAGCGCTTGATCTCAAACTCCTGACTGATTTTCTGAAAAACAAAATGAAACAAACAAACAAACCATGATGACATGTGAAGTGGATAACAGTGTCTCTCAATCGAGCCTTCAGTTCGCGGTGGAGATAACAGAGTGAACACTTCTAAAGGATCAGAGATGCGTTAGACCTGCTGATTTAGTCCTGGTTTACGCCTGGTTTTCAGCTCTTGTGAGGTGGCTCCTGTCTGCAGTGGTGAGGATTTGGATCAGAAAGTGTCCCGTGTAATCCTGGGTGGTCCTGGTTTAGTAGTTCAATGGTGGTTTAGCCCGTGTTTAGTCCTGGTTTAGTATCTACATAATACAGATGTGGTCATAATGTTTTGCCTGGTTTGTGTAAAACTCGGTTGTGCATCTTTAAACTCGGTGGACATTTGCAGTAGAATAAGCAATGCCCTCGTCCCGGAAACACTGCAGTGGAAAGCTTAAGTTGCATTAGTAAATCCTATTTGTGGTTCATGTGAGTCAGTTTTGTAGAAGCGCGCTGCCCGAACACGTGAGTCGGCAGCAGAAGGCTGAAAACGGATCATATGTTTCTGTTTGATGTTTACATGTTTGGATGTTTGGATGTTTAGGTTCGGAGGATTTATTAAAGAACATGCCTTTCTTTTAATCAACTCAAAGTGAGAAAAACATTAAAAACAGTGGTCCCCAACCTTTTTTTTTTAACTCGCGAGCTATTTTTAGATTGAGCAAAGCCCGAAGATCTACCTATAGATTTAAATAATATATAATTACATATCATTTGTTTGAATCATCAGTGAGGGTTGGTGACCACTGAAGAAGTTCTTGGTCAGCTAAAGACACGCTCTCTGCATTGATTTGTTGACTAAAAAAGGGGGCGTGATGTGGCGCTGGCAATGGCTCAGAAACATTTGGCATCTGTAAATGGTTGACAGATCTCTCTCGACTGTATTACCAAAAATGCACTTTAACTTGCCAATTTCATGGTATTTTTGTAATTTTACTGAACAAACCCCAAACATATTCCTGTTGTTACAGCAGCAGCTGAAGTGAAACTTTGGTAACTTTCTGTTTGCTAAAGTTTTCAAAGTGTCTAAAGCATCACTTGTCTAACATCATGTCATGTGTTTTTTAACTTCTGGCCCTGATCAGAGTTGTACTGTATAATTTGTCTGAGTTTCCCAAAGTTATCCCCGGCTGCCAAAGTGACGTTGGCCTGAGGATGTAGCCCCCTCACACCCCCCCATGCTGCCTGACACACCCAGTTGTGTAGCTGCCTGACAAACCCAGTTGTGTAGCGCCTGACAAACCCAGTTGTGTAGCGCCCGACAGACGCCAGTTGTGTAGCGCCTGACAAACCCAGTTGTGTAGTGCGCCCGACAGACCCAGTTGTGCGCCTGACAAACCTAGCGCCTGACAAACCCAGTTGTCGTTAGCGTCCTGACAAACCCAGTTGTGTAGCGCACCTGCACAAACCCAGTGTGTAGCGCCCGACAAACCCAGTTGTGTGTAAACGCCTGACAAATCCCACAAACCCATTGTTAGCGCCTGTAAACTCTTTGTGTATACCTGACAAACCAGTTGTGTAGTAGCCGCCTACAATCGCCAGTTGATAGGCGGTCCATCGACAAACCAGTAGTTAGGCCCGACACGTGAGCGCCTAGACGCGCCTGACAAACCCAGTTGTGTAGCGTCGACAAACCCATTGTTAGTAGCGCCTGCACAAACCCAGTTGTGTATGCGCCTCGACAGAAACCCAGTTGTGTAGCGCCTGACAAACCCAGTTGTGTAGCGCCTGACAAACCCAGTTGTGTAGCGCCTGACAAACCCAGTTGTGTAGCGCCTGAAGTTGTGTAGCGCCTAGCGCCTGACAACCCAGTTGTGTAATGTTGATTCTCTGAAATGTTAACGTCACTTGTGTACTGATGCTAACTGTTGTTATTTATTAGTTCATAAACAAAACAAAAGACATTTTGTTGATACAAGCCCAGAACTCCTAGTGTTTTAGAAGTAGAATTTCATCACTTGGTGCCAAAATGCTACATTTCATTCTTTTGTTAAAACACAATCACATAATTACACACACATTTCCTTGAGGTGAAATGTATTTATAACCCCGTCACATCTTTATTATCACACGCTGTATCTGACTTAAACCACAGACAACACCACAAGATCACAAGAGTTCATGCCAAATACACATTTATACCACAAAACTACTGATAAACAGTGTATGTATCACCATCGAGCACTGACTGGACTAAAACGACTATATAATGAGTAAATGCAGCAGTTGTATTTGCAGTTCTTTCAATGTACAATAGACACATTGTACATTTAGGAAAAGTGTAGAAAATCCACTCCGTTCACAATTTCTGCTTCTTTCCTTGAACAATAGGAGCTCAACAGAAGATAAGATGTGACTCATTGCTTTGCTTTTCCAGTCGAGAGGAGAATGAGCACATTTTTCACATCACGTTTACTCTGCTTCGAAATGAATACGCCCCAACTCTGATTTGAACTGTGCAGTCAGCCACAACACGCCACAACACGCCCACACAACACGCCACAACACGCCACAACACGCCACAACACGACCACAATACACGCCAACACGCCCACAACACGCCACAACACGCACAACACGCCACAATCCTTGGTGAGAGCACAATGGTCACTACTTTATCAGTCACTCATCAAAATGGTAATAATGGTTTCACTTTGGTGTCAATTAGAGTCCGTTTAAGACCACATTTATGATGTGTTTCCACTGCCAAACACGCCACATCAAAACGAGAATTAAACTAGGACGAAAGCAGGAACTAAAACTGGGACTAGGAGAGGGCCAAACCAGGTCCGGTTAGTTCTGGTTTTGACCTGGCTTGAATCTGGCATAGTTCCTGGGGTTCTCATTTTATAAAGAGTGGTGTCAAAATGTTTTTGGAAAGAGTGCGTACTGGAAAAATGTCACAGCCGTGCTGCACCTAATAAGTTTCTGCCCTGAGCCCACCCTGAGCCCGCCCTGAGCCCGCCCTGAGCCCGCCCTGAGCCCGCCCTGAGCCCGCCCTAATATACCCTATATGACAGTGCAAATCACAGAATTAACATATTTAGCATATTCATAAGGGTAAGAGGCGGTTCCACGGACTGGGCGAGAAAAGGAGGAAGAAGAGGAAATTCTCAGGGATGAAGGTGGAGCAAATCGGCGAGATAAAGGGGTCTTTAAACAGAAACCTTCACAAGGTCAATGGAAACAAGACTTCTCCCTTCTCAGTAATCTGTCATGATATGGGCCTGATTGTGCCGAATGTGTGCAGATAAAGCAGAGAAGTGATTCAACTAAAACTTAATCGTATGAAAATAATGTGGCAGTAAACCGATCTCTAAGGGACTCTAAATGAAATGGTGCGGACATGAGATGTCAGACGAGGGGTGCGGACCTCCAGAGCCCCGCGCGTCAGGTAAGTGTGAGGGAGGATCTGTGACACCGAGGAGGATAATGGTGGAACACTCAAATCCGTGACTGGTCTGCATGCATGGAGCGAGTGCTGGTGCCCGTGCACGCTCCTGCGCGGCAAGGGTCACGCGCACGCTCCTGCGCAGTAAGGGTCACGCGCACGCTCCTGCGCGGTAAGGGTCACGCGCACGCTCCTGCGCGGCAAGGGTCACGCGCACGCTCCTGCGCGGCAAGGGTCACGCGCACGCTCCTGCATGGCAAGGGTCTGTCACCCACCATTGAGCTGCGTACCCTCACAAAGATCGTGAAGCACACTTTACTGTTGGTTTTTGTTGATGGTCCCATTTGACAAGCCTGCCCACCTCTTCCCAAACTTTGCGGACCTGGAGCTTGAAGTTTGAGTGGAAGTCCGCACATTTTCAAGTCAAGTTTATTCCTGTTGAATCCTTTAGTCGTCATGTCAAGTTAAGTCCTAGTTTAGCCATAGTTTATCCTGAATACAGTCCTGCTTTAGCCAGGATTCATTCATTGAAGTCCATTGAAGATTATACTCGGAAAGAGGTAGAAGAGGAATTTGGTGTGAACATTTTATAATTACTTCTTGCCTTGTGTTTTCATTTCTCTACATTAAAAACATAACATTTTTCTTTCATTGCCATTTTACCTCATTAGAAAATCCATACAAATAAGACGCGGCTACAGTGCGCTGGAGCGTGCTCAGTTCGCTCCCAGGTGAGGCTCAGTGTCAATGGAAATCAAACACTTAGTGATCAGTTGTAGAAAAAGATTCAGTTGTAGTCATCTGGACTCTGTTTTAGAAAAAAAAACAAAACGTTTCAACTCTCATCCAAGAGTCATTCTCAATCAGAGAAACAAGTTTCTTGTTTCTCTGATTGAGAATGACTCTTGGATGAGAGTTGAAACGTTTTGTTTTTTCTAAAACAGAGTCCAGATGACTACAACTGAATCTTTTTCTACAATGGAACACTCCTGGACGAATGAGGGATTACACCGACACTTAGTGATCAGCTTCGAATAGAACCAAGACTATTAAGTTCACGGGAAGAGAGAGAAGAAAGGGGAAGGGAGGGAGGGAGTAAGAAGAAAAGGGTACAGGGGGATGCAGGGTAGATTGGAAGCTAAACTAAGATGCGGATACATTTTTTATCTCCTAAGGGGGGCGCGCCAGAAAAGGTTTGAAAAGAACAAGTCTATTTCTCCTTTGTATTAAGGTCGACTTTTTCCCATCACCCCTCTTTCTCTCTTCAGAGCAGCACAAGCCCTGAATACTGATGCATTTGGACTGAGAGAGGTGAGAGAAACACGCCATCAAGTCACATTAACCCCGTTCCAATTAATTAGCAGTGATTCATTTAGAGATAACGAACATTAGTGACAACAAATGGGGATGTTGTAGTCACCTCCTCACTCTAGTCAAGACACCTCACACTTACAAGCACTAAATGACCATGAGGACGAGCCGCTCTGTTGCACTTGGGATAAGCGGGGTTTCTCAAGGCCGCGTGAAAATGATTGCGTTTTTTCCCCCCCCTTTATTTGCATTCAAACTGACGCATCGGTTATTTTGCCCCTCCCCCCCGCCTGCGTGTTTGTGCGCACCGTGGTTACAGCGCTCTCCTCACGAGCAGCGCTCTCCTCACTAGCATCGCACGATTTTGGTAATGTGCCGACCTCTAGAAAATACATGTATAGTGCGACGCGAGCAACAAGCCGTGGTCAATTTTACTAACCAGGATGTTGTTACAGGGACTTTAAGGCGCGAGTGATGCTAGAGTAACAGAGTAACTTTATCCGCACCTTGATGAGCAGCTGTTTCTCGTCCTCCTTCTCCTGCTGCGCGTCCTCCCTCAGTCGTCGGTGCTTCTCCTCCAAGTCCTCCAGCGCCCTCACCTGGGCGTCCTTGAACCTGCGTGTCTCATCCTCAAAATGTGCTCTGAGCCGCGTCAGCTCCTTCTCGTGGCCCTGATGCTCCTCACGAAGAGACTGGGAAAACAAAAATAAATGTTTAATTGCCTGAAGACTGGAGATGGACCAGATTATTGGCCGACGGTTTCTAACGGTCCTGACCTGTTCAAGCTTGTGCACTTGTTGCTTGTGCTGCTCGCTGGCCACTTGGCTCTGGTTGAGCAGCGCCTCTCTCTCCCCCTCCAGGTTTCGGATTTTGTCCTTCAGGCGGCTCTGCTCCTGGTCCAGGTTTCGGATCGTGGCTTCGTGGGACATCTGTGTGGCTTGCAGCGACCCAATCTGGCCTACACAGGAGAAAAGCAGACTAAATGTTACAGCAATCATCTTCCATCTAACCTGATACAGACATTGCATACTTCTTGCACACATATTGACAGAAAAGTACGGTTGCAACAAACTCCCATAGGCCGAAGAGAAGCTATACAATAGCTGTTTGAATAGTTGATGGATCTAAACGTCTAAAATATTACTCCTCAAATCAAGCATAGTTGCAGTCCAATATAAAGTGCATGTGACTATTTTATCGGTCGTGGTAAGAGAGTCAGAGAATGTTTCCATCAGCCCTGCACTTGCCACCAAAGTATGATGAAGATCAATGTACAATACAGTCTAAAATAAATGAATGTTAAATGTCAAAAGATAAATTTTTATAGTGGGGAAATCTTCATCCTGTGGGGAAATCTGCCCTCTTTATATCATCCTACAGAGTCACAGGTACTAAACCTGAAGGATCAGCCTTCTCTGCATGTTTAAGGTTGATTAGGGACCATATTTGCTGTAGTAGAAGTAGTAGTATTAGTAGTAGTGGTACCTGCTTTGTGTAGTATCTCTGTGGCCTGCTGCTGTACTCTCTCTCGGCTCACTTCCAGCTCGTACTCTGTGTCTTTGAGCTGCATCACCCAGATCTCCCCGTCCTGAATGGCCTCCTCCAGCTGTTTGTGGAGATTCTGACAAAACAAAATAAGAAAGAAATGAAAAGTTTAAACATTGCCTACAAGAACAAGACTCTTTCAAATCGAACATTATGCATTCACACCAATTTACCAAAGCGTCTCTTCCGGCATGTACTTTTGCCTTTGTCCTAAACAAGGATTTTATTTAATCCCATTTTGCATTTCAAGTGAGCAAATGACCGGTGGATTGGTAAATGGTTCATGACTCAATACAGGTTAACAGCAGAACTTAGTCAGTTAGCAAAGAAAGCAATAATGTTAAAGGTTTAAGTAGGACTGGGTAATATGGCTCCAATAAATCATATCTATTATTATTTATTTTTTGATTTGCGGTTAGGAGCATTTTAATATGCCTGCACCATTTACTGTATAAATTACTTATATTCTATTTTATCTTATTGTAAATTAGTTTAGTATTAGCCTAAGACTTTGACTTTTTAGCATTTGTTTATATTATTTTCTTTTTTATTAATTTAGGCTCATCAAAAAGACACTAGATACATAAAAATGCATGGTAGAGCTGAAAGCCACTTTAGGTTATGTTTATTTTAAGAGAAGTTGAGTAAAATGTTTATACAAATACATATCATTTCACACATTTAGATCCGCACCTTGATGGTCCCCTCCGCGTTGGCGAGTGAGGTCTGCAGCCTGTTGGTCTTGTCTCGGTTTTCTCTGGCCTCCTCTTGGGCTTTCTGCAGCTCGCTCCGCAGTTTGGACAGAGACCTCTGCAGGGCCGCCTCCTGCGCCTGGAACTCCTTACGCAACTCCACCTGAAATCACACAACATGCAGCAACACAACAGACTATAATGTCAATTCAATCAAAAATCATAACTAGTTTGACATGTTTGACATTTTCAAACTGTTTAGTGCAAACTAAAACGGTTACTGATCTTCTTTCACTTATTTGTGTTTGGCTGGAGTTCATCTGGGCAAATGTGTTCATTAAGATGTCAAGACCAAACCATAACCCCCAAAAAGGTTCAACAATAAATTATGGTAAAATAGTTTACATTGGTCTACATAGGTCTTGGTCTGAAAAGTTTGGGATCCCTTGCTGGTCTAGAAATGCTCCTAGTAAAGTAAAAAATGATCTTATTTTGCATGTTCTATGTTCTACCCAGAGAACATGAACATGCAGAGAGATGAACCCACAACCTCCGAATTCAATGCAAAACTCCACAAACTCGGAAACGGCGTTAAAGTGGTTAGACTAGAAGCAGATTTAGTTAAGTTTTTTCCTAACAGCATTTAGATGACGGGTGATGCTGCCAACCTTTTGCTCACAGTTACATAACAAAACACTGGGTATTATATATCCTCAGTGTAGTGCCTGAGCCACAAATCTGTGGATATTTTGGGAGTTGTAAAAGGATATAAGCTGTGGACAGAGACCTGGCCATTATCCCAAAGTTACAGAGAAAATGGACTACTCTCCCATTGTATTGTTTAATACAGGAATCATTGAACTAAAACCGCAACTCCACTGCTACTACTATATCTATTGGCCCTTTTATACCCACAAGCAGCTATTTCTACCTGTTTCACTATTTCATGAATCAACACCATTTATGCTGATGAGTCGCGACTCTTTTACTTTCTAGTCACCTCAATTTTATTTTGAGAAGTATTTCAAGTAATATTGTTATTCAGAATTGCTTCTGACACAAATAAGATCTGTTTTTCAAATAATCTGTTACTAATTTTTTTAAGTTTAACCTTTATTTAACCAGAGTACCATTCAGATTTCAAAAACTCTTTTGCAAGGGCATCCTGGCCAAAAAGGCGTACGCAGTTACAACATACATACATACTATAAAACAAACAAACAAACAACATTAAAATGAACAAAAGATTATGAAAAAACATTTGCACATTATTGATGCGCCTCAAATGCTTTTCTGCTGGTTTTAAAGGCTATTTAAAGACATGAACTCAGTTTCCAGTCTTTTCTGCACACAGCTGTTCCCAAGCAAAAGGAAGCCGAGTGGACAAAAGCTTTATCCCCCGCTGCTGTGCGGGCGAAAGAAACAGAGAGCAACATTGGATCGTTTGTTGCAAGAGCCGAGAGGCGCAATCTTCTCCCAGCGGCGCACAATTGATCGTGCAGAGAGAAGAACAAAGGACAGTGAACATTTCCGTGCCGGGGATTGCCCCTGAAAAGCACATCGCACATCGGCAGGCATCTGCAACCACCTTCCTGGTCGGACACGGCGCCAGGCCAGCGTGCACAGATAGAGTAATTGTTACCGCGCTTTTGGTGACAAACAGGATCCAAAAGCTGAAAAACCCAGCATATTGACAAAAAAGAAGCGCCCAAAATGGGTGTTCTTATTGGAGTAAGGGTGGTCGATCCAGGAGACTGAAACTCCTCAAGTATCTCCAGGAAGACCGGAGATAGTTGTGTGCAGCCTGCTTGGCTTGGAGCAATTTCTTCCCCTCGTAGCAGGAGCGCGGAGCCGCAACATGTGGCCAGGGATGTCCAGCCTTTCCGCAGTGCATTTATCCACGTCATGGCGGTCGGCACTGAGCATTGGCTACACAGCACCACTGTTATCCTTAGACCGGGCCATAAGCGGAGATTTTTGGCCTAGGGGAACGAAGGAGGAAAGAGTCCTTGTCGTCCTCCAAAACCAGACACTCCTCTGAGAAAGAAGTGTCATCCTCATAATCCAGGATGAGCGGCTTGTTTTTGAGAGGTTGAATAAGGTCCAGCGCTGAGCTCCAGCTCCGGCTCCAATGGTGCCGGATCCGTCTGAGCGGCCACTCCGAGCCGATGTGCTCTGGCAGCGGCTCGTTTAGGACTGAGTCCCTTTCCGAAAGGCTGACTTGGTGCAGAGACTTTTAACCTTTGAACCGAGTGCAGTGAGGGCATGAGCCGGGATTATCCACTGGGCTCATATTCCAACCCAAGACATGCCGAGCCAGACCTGGTGTGTGTCTTTGCTCGAGATCTTGTCCTGGGTGCTGTCCGATCTATCTCCGTGGTGGGAAAAAGCTCTACAGCTGTATCCATGGTCCACCAACTGTTAAGGGTAGCAATCCAAGGTGAAGTAAAGGCCGTGTCATTAAGACCCAACAGCTCTTACCGTGAACAGTTCAGCTAGCAGTCAGCCGACACAGAAGTTGCCGCTAATTTATGAGTTTAGTGAAGAGGTATTTGAATGACGATGGTAACGTCGTGTTCGTAGTATTTATGAGGGGTGCCAACGTCATAACGTTGCCAATGCCAGCAATTCAAGGCTGGGATTTGCTAATAGGGCAGTGATTTTCAACGTGTTACCGCGATACACTATCGTTACCGTGAGAGATCGTTCAGTGTTTTGCCGCGAGAAATTATTCAATTTGCAAATAAATAAGCCTTTGTCGATGTGTCTGTGCTGTAATAAAGTGAGCAGTAGAGTGAATACTCTTCTATGTCACTGGAGGCAGCAGCACGGCTTAATTGCCTGTAAAAAGACAATAGAATTAGAGCTTGCACATGACAGGTGACATCCATGCAGGTAGCCGTGAGTGGAGAAGTTTTTGAGAGGGGGAAACGCTAACTCCGAAACGGGCCTGCTGGACAAAATTCTGACCCAAGATGAAGGCCCTAGTATGACGGTGGCCGAAAGAAAAAAGAAATAAAAGACAGTGGGCTCGACGGCAATAAGCCTCTCTTTCGATCGGATTTACTTTTTCCACCGCGGGATGCGACGACACCGACACCGCATTATGCTTGGGCCAGGCGCCTGGTGCAAGCACAGCTTAAAACGCAATCGCCAAACAAAACACCTGTCCCTTCAAAACAAGACAATAGGACTATTTTGCACTTACAGAAAAAAACACCAGAGAAACAGCTAGCCCGGGCTTCCACGGGGGCTAAAGGCCTGAGACAAGGAAAACGACCACCGGGGGCACCGGCCCCTGAGGCGGCCAAGGGACCAAGGGCAAAATCGACTACAATGAGCGGGGCCAGACCGGGCATGGGCAGCGCGGACAGACGGGGCAGGCGAACATTCGGGCAACTAACGAACTCGGGGGACTTGCAGCAAAAGGCATACAATCCAACCTTTTTTGAAAAAAAACATTAAAGGTAAATTGAGAAAGCCCTCCAAAGCAAGCTCCTTGTTTGCTGAAAACTTGTCGCTAATTCAAAAAAAGCCCCACACTGGTGGCAGAAAACAATTAAGAACATGCGGCCTGTAAAGCCATCTATAAATGAGATGCTCGGCCCTGGATGCGGTCAAAAAGACATCGCTTAAAGTCCCCTCTCTCAGAGAACACAATGTGCTAGACGTATTGATGACATGTCTGCAGACATGTAACTGCTGTTTTGTAAAAGATACACACAGTAAGAAATTTGGCATTGGTTTAACTTGGATGAGATCGGACAGATAAAGTTGGGCATTCATCCGCCGAAACGCCATGATGTTCAAACACTGCTGCACTGTGGCGAGTCTGCAATAGGCAGACAAATATTTGAAAACTCTGGAGGAGAAGTTGTCATTTTATTTCTCTTCAGACTTCACAGAATGCCTTGACTGGATTAGGGACCCATATAGCTCAGCATCAGTTGTTGGAAAGGACATGACTTTACAAGAGCAAGAGGAACTAATTGAACTGAAACAAGATTGTGGTTTAAAGCTAAACTTTGCTGATCTTCCTTTGGACAGTTTTTGGTTGACTGCTGCCAAGGAGTTCCCCATTCTGGCCAACAAAGCCATTTCAATATTGCTACCATTTTCCACAACATGTTTGTGTGAGTTGAGCTTTTCAAGCCTGACTGTGATAAAAACTAAAAACAGATAGAGACTGAGAGCTGTTGAGGAAGAGCTTCGTGTATGTCTTTCTTCCATTCCTGCCTGGATATCAGCTTTGGTGTTCATCTAAACAGGCCCAGGGTTCACACCGAGTGAGTATAAATACATTACTAACTATACTTTATTATATATACTGTTAGGCTATAGACTCTATATGACACTCTGTAGTATAGTGTCATTTTGTTGATTGTGTGCCCCAGGATTTTGTCAATGTAAAAAATGTGCCGTGGCTCAAAAAAGGTTGAAAAACATTGCTATAGGGTATTTTGTAGTGAGACATCGTAAAGAATGCTATGAAAGAGAACCGTGTCCATAATTTGAAGACATGAACAGGAAGCATTCATATAAAAAAGATCACCATAATCTATCATAGATTAAAAATATGTTTCAATGTGTGGTTAAAAGTGAGGGAGTCGTCCAATTTGTCGTCCAGTTTTGTCAGCATTGAGTACTAGTTTTAACTGAAGAATTGAATGCTGTTTCAATGGCCTGAGCAAGAGAAGATTCATAGCAGTAAATAACTATGTCATCAGCATAAAAATGCACGCTAGCATCAGAGACATTTTGACCCGTCATTGATGTGCAGGATAAATAGGAAGGGCCCCAAAACTGAGCCCTGTGGTACTCCTTGTAGACAACAACATAATCAGCACAAAGGATGCTCTGGCAATCCTGAGCAAAGTAGTCTGTTTTTTGTTTTCAAACGGTGTCAAAAGCTTTTGACAGAGCTATAAAAAGTGAAGCATAGTTTCTTTTCAAGTGCCACACTATTATCTTACAATTTCTTTGGATGGCAACTACCATCCACAGAAGTACCTCGGTCCTTTTCCAGGCCAGCAGGTTCTCTGTGGTGAGTTGGTGAGTTCGTCTCATGGCCTCCAGCTCTCGCTCGTAGTACTCCTGAGCTTTTCCCAGTTTGGCCTCATACTCTTCCACCAAACGGATCTTATCCTTCGACAGCTCCTCCACGCGCTCCATCAATGAGTCCACCTGAAGTAGAAAACAATACGACATTGCATTTTGATTGTTATGGGATTTTCAAATTAGGGCTGGACCTATTTTAGTAAGTTGACTATTCAGCTAATATTTTGTCAATTAGTCAACTATTCAAACAATTATTTATATTGTAAATAGAGGTTTTTAAAATACATTTTCAGCCAGATTAAGGTCCAAATATGCTGAAGGCTTCTAGATAGAGAATATTTACAAAAAAGTGTACTATTATTTTTTTTGTTATTTTATTGCCATTTCTTTGTGATAAAACCACTTTTAGCAAATGTTTAAAGTGTGTAAGGTCTAAATAAAAATTATGATTTATACAATATTCAACGATTATTTTTGTCATTGATTAGTCAATTATATATATATATATGTATCTCGATATATTATATCGATATATTATAGATCTATCTATATATCTATATCTATCGATTTAGCTATCTATCTATATATATACCTATATAAATGTTTGTGTGTGTATATATACACACACACACACAAACACACACATAATATATCTATATACACACTCACACACTATATATGTGAATGTATATATATGTGTGTATATGTATATATACACATATATACACATATATTATATATATATGTGTGTACATATATGTATGTGTGTGTGTGTGTATATATATATATATAATATATATGATATATGATATATATTATATAATATATATATATATATATATATATATATATATATACATGCGTGTATATACTCTGCACCTTTTCATCCCAAAATTGAGTTAAAGCAGCACCAGACAAAATGTATTGTATGTTATATTATGAAAAATGTGTTCTAATTGAAAAGCAATTACTTGTAGCCTTAAGTAGGTTTAAGATTAAATTCAATTTATTTTTGTAACGCCCAAAATCGCAACAGTGGTTGCCTCGGGGTGACGACAGTGAAAAACAGAATAAAAACAGAATAAACAATGTTCATAGGGACTTGGTGATGTCCCAGCATCCCGTGATGGCATCTTACATAGAGATATAGCTTCATACTGTTTTACTGAGACAAAATTAAAATGAGGAAAACAAGAGAATGACATGCAAAAAACTCCTGCACAGTTAATTCCAGTATAGATTCATGCAACAGAACTTAACTGCATTAAATCTTTCCAAACTACTGTTTCCATAGGCCAATAAAACATGCCAACTTTGTACATGCTAAACTGAGATCTACATCCCTCTTTGTTGAGCTCAGTGAAGATTCGAGAGGACTTGGGAATAATTGAAAAACACGACTTGCAAACCTACTTTGCTGAATACAACAGGCTGCCAATTAATTCCAAACATTGGTCCATGTTTCAAGAGCTTCAGGTCTCGAATGCACCTTTGAATTACTGTTTATTCCAAGTCCCTCTTTGATTCCCATCCTTTTGATCAAGATCTGGTCCCAAAAATGTCAGAGAGGATGCAGATCCCAGAGGGGCTATAAGCTCCTCTGTTCTTTTCATAAACTGAAGGTAGATGAGTTTAACCCTTTATGGAGTTGTTCACTGTGACATTACAGGTCCAATTATAATTCCCTGGACAGAAACCATATGTCTATAATTTTGTGGTGTGGAACATAGACTGGGCTATCTCTAGATAAAACAGCACTTTGCCCAGCACTTCCCAGAGCAAGCGTAGAAGGCTTTTTTTTGCGGAAAAAGGTTCCTTCTGTCTTCCTAGATAAAACTGTTTTACTAGTTTCTTTTTTAACAAACACATCCACGGGATGTGGTCCTGGAGAAGCTGTCACAATGGGCATAAGCTTCCTCCTACTCAGAGAAACAACATCACATGTCACTTCTGACACAAGTTACACGGGGTAGCCAAAACTAGTTAGGCAGGTTAACCATCTATCCTCTTTGTTAATAAAGAAACTGGTAAAACACAACATCCATTTTTGGGGGGGCAGGAATTCCATTAGATTCGTAGGTAGACCTATGACATCACCGCTTTACAACTCCCCAGTATAACGGCGTCCATGTTGGTCCCACCTCCTGTCGGTGCAGCTCGGCCAGTCTTTCCTGGTCTTCTGAGGACGAGGCACTCTGGTTCTGGTGTTTGTTGATGAGCTCTTCCACTTCCTGACGGTGCGTGGCCCTCAGCTCCTCGAGTGCCCGCCGTTTGTCCGCCTCAAACTGTGCCTGCGCTTGGCTGAACGAGCGCAGCTTCTCCTCAAAATCCCGACGCATCTCCTCCACCTGAAAGCACCACCATAGACGCTACAGAGCCCTGTGAGGCATTCAAGGACTGCCGCAAAGTCTTCTAACGCTTAAGAGCTTACATTTCTTAAAAATCTAACCATTTTCGAAAGGCAACCAGGAGTAACAGACTTAGGGTAAACAGAACTTAAATAAATGATACAAAATGATCGAAATTAAGTATGGCGGTGTGGTATGATAACACATGGATTATGGCATGATATACTTACTATACATGATATATTATGGCCAATATCGGGGTATGTGTGTTGCTCTAAATATTTGCAGGAAAAACCACACGTTTTTCCAGGTCAACAATTTTGGCAAATTAAACACTACCTTTGAGTATTAAAAAAAAAAAATCTTTATTATGAAGTGAGGAGGCTAACAGGATTATAAAAATGCAAGTTTTTCTCTAACAATGCCTTTTGCTATCATGATTTAAGATCATGGTTCTTAATAACAGTTATTCCTTTGTATGTTTTATGCGGTAAAACTAACACCATAAATAACCTATAAACAAAACAATGTCATCATCACAAAGTATTTTAATAGCTAAATAAAATTAAATACAACTATTCTAGACCTACATCTCAAAGTTAACATAGATCCGCTCTGTTGTCGGGCTCATAGGCAGCCCATAGTCCACCCCCTCGACTAAGGCTAAAACAGAAAGCGAAGCATATTAATTTTTCATGCCCTGCACATATATTTATATTTTTATCTCCTCTCTCACTCACCTCTCGACTCATGGACACCACTCGCTGTGTGTGCTGTGCTTCGGTGCAAAGCTGGGAATCCTCCATGCGCTGTCGGTACATCTCAAACTCCGCCAGCGCCTGAATGCAACACGATAGCACGTTAGCACCGCCACACAGACCGACACCGCAGATTTCCAGGGAGTCAACGGGACATGAATGCACCCCAGAGAGAATAAGCATGATTCTTTAGAGATGGGGCTCAAAAGAAGAGTGAAATGTAGAGGAAGTGGTATCAAGAATACTAAACAAAGCAAAACAATGATACAATTGTTGAAATACAAAACTAAATGCAATGGAATGTTTACAACCAATAAGGAAATGGTTAAAAGACAATTTAGGAACAGTTGTTCCAATATCAAAACAAATGATACCATGTTATACAGCTCCATTCTGATCCACTTGACAGTTTGGTGCATTATTCCTTCACTCCTCGGTCACACTCACACACAGGATTGATTCTAGTTTAAAGGAGACAAATGATTCAAAATTGACTTTAAACTGGGACCCTTCGGCTTCAGCAACCCTGTAGTCAGTAACTGGCTGTTAGACTTCCTCACTGACAGACCAGTCAGTGCAGGTCAACAAGAACACCCCCAGTGTAGTCTCTCTCAGCATGGGCACTCCTCAGGACCGCGTCTTGAGCCCCCTGCTGTTCATATTGATGACCCATAACTGCATCCCAAGGTCAGCTACAAACAGCATTGTGTATTTTACGGACGACACAACAGCAGTGGCACTTATCCGGGGCAATAATGAGAACGCTTATAGAGAAGAGGTGGAGCAGCAGCTGCGGAGTTGGTGCAGTAAAAATAACCTCATCCAGAATGTCACAGAAACAAAAGAGACTTCAGGAAGATGCTCCTCTTCTCATCAACAACACGGCTGTGGAGATGGTTAGGTGCAGCAGGATTCTGGGGGTGCACATCACAGACGAGCCCACCTGTGAATACTGGGTTCTTGGTCAAGAGGGCACAGCAATGCCTGCACTTCCTGCACCGGTTGAAAAGAGTACATATGGCCTGGAAGCAAGAAGGGACCATCTGCACGTAATACTTTATTACAATTACTGTTATTAAATTCTGTGCGGAGCAACGACATTTGATTTTCAAGTCTAAGTCTAAGAGGTTTTAACCATATCATAATTGTTTTAACTTCTCATTTACCTTCTCAAAATTGTATTTAGTTATTTAGTTATTTAGTGAGTTATTCATGCATGTTTGAGTATTTATTCTCCTGCATTTTTCTTAAACTGTGCTACACATAGGATCCATCAGGGCCGTCAGCCTGGTTCGGTGCAGAGCGCCACTTGGCGTTTACGGGAAAGCGGCAGATGGAAATCAACACTGCAGTTTTCAAACTGGAAGTCAGTTGACTTGTTTTTTTAATTATGATTTTTTTCACTCAATATTGCGATTTAAAATGTCCAAGAGATGAAACGTCCAAAATATAAAATAATGGTCCACAGATGTTTTTTGTTTACATTTCAGGAGGAATCACCCGAAAAACCTGAATCATCTCGTCTTCGAGGGGGTCCTCAGGTCGAACAAGTGTAATATGTCTTCTAAAAAATCTGACTCAGTCCTTGCCAAATCCGGGGAGTGGAATTTGTTGACGCAAATGCCCTGGGGCAGACTATCAGAAGCATGGCATCCATTCTGTGTCACCAGCCAGTCAATCCCCTAATTTCTTCCACAATCCTGGCAAACGTTCTGAGTCCAGATGACTACAACTGAATCTTTTTCTAAAAGTTCTGAGCTGCTACTGCCAAAATGTTCAGGCTAATACCATGGTTTATTGCTCTTTGTTTCTGAGTGACAGTGCCTTGAACTAAAATCACGTGTTTTGAATTGAAGTAAAACCAAAACTGTTGAGTAGTTTGCACCTGTCTCTTCATGTGTTCGTGCAGCTCCACAGATTCTTCTAGACTCGCCAGCCTCCTCCTCAGATCCGCCTCGTCCACCATTTTACTCTTGTACTGCATGATCTTATCCCGTGTCTCCGTCACTATGTGCTGCACCTGAAGTACACAAACACAAATACAGTACCATCTTAGGGTGTTTTCACACATGTTGGAGTGTTCCCTTGAGCGGTCCAAGTGCGCACTCAATTTAGTTCTGTAAGTGTTTTTGGGTCGGACCTGTTCACAAGCACCGCTTCTCATTCAACCCAAACGCAGCCCCATGACCAATGTGAAAGGCATCAGCTGATGGGCGCACTCGGGCCTCAAAAGAAAAGAGCGAAGTGGATATGCACACGCATATCCAATTTACCTCGTCAAACGCAGGCAGCAATCAGCAGTTCTGCAGCGCCCATTTATGCAAATAACATTATATATGATCCAAGTGCTTTCTCTGGTCCCAAGGGCAGCCACTTTCACGCCACGCTCGCCCCGCATCATTGTGACAGGATTGCTCTGTGACCACATGTTTGCAGTCGACCTAACTACTGTTGGTGTGAAAACACCGTAGGAATAAATAATACCAAATCAGACAAAAATGATTCCAACCGTATTGGAATGTAACTTTCCCAGTGCGGGTCTCCATGGAGATGTTCAGATGTTATTGCTATTGACTGGCAAATCCTGAATAATATCTCTGAGTATTTTTTCTACAGATTGATCAAGAAATGTTTTCAGATTAAGTTGAACTGTAGCGCAGGCTTTTACATGTGGAGCTTTCAGACTCGCTCTCTGTCTCAGTTATGGACTATTTTCAGACAGAGCGGCCCATTTAATATTTATATCCAGTGTATACAGCAATGAAAAGAGCTACAACTTCTAATGTGTTGTGGTTTATTTTGCACGGAGACAAAACCAAGCAGTAGCTTGAATCTGAGTTTTTGTCTGAAATAAGAACTGCTAAACTAATCCAAGAATCCCATGCATTTCAGAACATGTTTGTAGAAGCCTGGACGACAGATACAGCAGCTTTGAGACATAAGACTTCATGGAGACAGTTTACTGCATAAATATGTATTATTTATATTATATTATATTATATTTTATATATATATATATATATATATATATATATATATATATATATATAATCTGCGGGTGGTCTCATCCCATATTCTAAGGGATATATATATACATCCTTCTAGAGGGATATATATATATATATATATATATATATATATAATTTATTTTTTTAAATGTATTTATTTAATACCTAAATCATTTCAGCTTTTTGCTGATTGTGACCATTCAAATCGTAATGTTGATTGGATTGCAATGTGAATCTAGTTTTTTAAGAGTTTTCAGCGTGAATGCAACGTTTGTGTGTTTTTGCCCAATATAAATACACAATGCATACAATACTTTTATTATTGGATAATTGCATTTATTATCAATATCTGCTTCTATAGACCTACTTTGATTTGTAAACCTAAGAATATTTGTACCTCATCTTCGTGGGCTTCTCTGAGCGACTCGATTTCCTCCTCATGTTCGTCGTTCTTGGTGTTGAGCGCATAAATCACCTGCAGAAACAAATCACACACAATCAGGAGATGAAGGGCAGTGGCCATAAACTTATCAATACAAAACAGATCAATACCACAGGAAAAAACACCAGATTTACATTCAAGTGAGAGTAAAATCTATCCCAGACAAATTAAATATGAGAAGCACTTTTATTTATTATAGAGATATTGAATCCTAGTTTAGATCAAGTCCTTAGTCCTAGTTCCTTTTTGTAAATGCATACAGTATAAAAACACTTACTTTGCACTTTTCATCATTTTGCTTGATAGTTCTATAAATTGCTGACCAAAGAGAGTTAAAAACAGCCTGGCTCACAGGTCAGTAAACAAGCCAGCATCACTAAACATAAACCAGGCATTTTGTTCATTCACGCCTGCACACACGAGAGGCAGAACTGGAAACGTAATGCCTGCAGTCATATTTTGTTTTGGTTCCGGGACGGTCCTGGAATAGTTGTAGTCTTTAATTAGAACTGCTTTCATAAAGCGCTAATCCTAATTTAGAAGTGGACAGGATGGAACAGTATCATACAGCCAACATCAGGCTCTTTTTTTCCAGGTTTGTGATATATTAAAGTGCTGATTTTAACAAAAGAAAAAAAACATTAAAGACCTGGTTTAGAAGTGCCGTTGTTTATTCATATTTTCCTCTTCATAGCCATGGTTTAATCCTACTTTAGACGGAGTTTAGCAGAGGTTTTGTCCTGGGTTCATTTGGGTTTAGTTCTGCTTTAACCCTCGGTTCGGGAAGTGTCCATTAAGTACCGGAAAAACCCAGCTTTGTCCTGCTTTAATCTTGGTCTGAACCTTAGAGTTTAGTGTATTGTAAACAACCCAACATTTCTACTCGTAAACATTACATTTTATCCATTCACTTTTTCGCACATCATTCAATTTTGTACATAAAGCGGAAGCAAGCAGTTCCCAAATATTGTAGGCAGGATATTTTGACATTTCCCAGCGTGGATTCAAAGGTCATGACAAAATGTTCTTTGGAGACGTGAATGAGAGTCGACAGAAACCGCTTTAATGCAGCTGCTGAGGAACAGACTGGAGCAAAGTCAAAACGAAAGGCAGAAATGCAGCGCAGGCAAATTCAGTGTCTTTGAAAGAGGGGAATCCTGAGGCGGGGCTGCCAAAAAGACTCAGTTTAGCCTTGATTTAGTCCTGTATTACCTCACATTGTTCTTAATCCTAAATTGTGGTTTAGTTCTAGAGCCACTGTCTTAATCCTTAGACCGAAAATATTCCAAATAAAATACATTTTGTAACGATTATTTATGTTTTCATTATTACTTTGTATTGTAGTTTTAATGCACCCTTTTTGTCCGCTTGAATTTTGTGTAGTAATTGGCCTTTAACTATAGTCCCACTTTAGTCTCACTTTAGTCCCACTTTAGTCCCACTTTAGTCCGGGTTTTTCCTACTTTGTGCCGAGTCCTTGCAATAGACCAGACTTAGAAGAATCCTGGTTTAGTCTTAGACCTATAATTCATCCCCGGTTTACACAAGAGTTTAGGCCTTGCTGGTCCAGCCCAAATTTAATCCTGCCGTTTTTTAGTCCCTCTCTAGCAATAGTTTAGCTCTGCCTTTGTCCTGGTCTAGTCTTGGTCTAGCCCTAGTATAGACCTGCCCCAGTCCTGGTCTGGTCCTGATTTAGTCCTAATGTAGCCCTGTCTGCCTTAATCGGGTTTAGTCCTGATTAAATCCTTGCTCTAGATGGCCCAAATTCAATCTAATCCTGGTTTATCTCTCATTTAGTCCTGGTCAATAGCACTAGTCTAGTTCCGCATTAGTCCTGGTTACGTCTTGGGTTAGTCCTGGTGTAGCCCTAGTTTATCTTAGTTTAAAGCTTTAGTCAGTGAAAATACCAGTTCCTTTTAAATTATACATTACTATTCTAATGACTCTGCTGCAGCTTCTTCTCTTTCATCTCAGAGCTGTGTTTTTGTTCTTGGCGCCACACTCGCCCTCTCCGTGCCTCATTTGTATTCCAACTATGCTTTGCATAAATAATAGACACTTTTTCGTAAGAAGCCCACAAAGAAACCCACCGTGATGAGCCATGAAGAGATGTCAGCGCATCAGATTATGTCATCGCTATTATGGCGCGTACAATGGCGACGGAAAGCGATCGTGGCGGAAGCTAAATAACAAGGCGTTTTTCTCTCAAGTGGCTTAAATTAGGATTGCTTATGGTGCACTATGTCATTTTTCTTTTGGAAGATTTTGGTTGTCTCCATGGAGATATTATTGCTTTGCCATAAATGTAATGCAGTTAGGGGCAATAATGTAAAAAATGAATATCTTGATGTCGACAATGATATTCAGACGATATTTTAACAAGGCATCAGGAATGTGTTAAAAGGTGTAAATGTCATGATTCAGGTGCAGGTATTACACAAAACATGAAAGGACCACCAATTTAACCATAACAGGGAAGAATGATCACTTTACACAAGACTATCTCGTTTTGAGGAAATGTTTAACTTTGTTGTTTATTTTAAATATAGACAATACCCTCCAGACCACAGTAAGGCAAGTAAGACCAGGCGTAAGACCCTGCTCACTATTTATTTAATGCATTTCACTGCTTTTTACTGTTTGAAAGCCACGTTTCAACTTTTAGCAAACAAATCCTTGACAGAAGATTGTACCAAGTGTAGTTGATTAGCAAAAGCCTCATGGTTCATTTACAGTCCAAATGTTATGGCCTGCATGCCTCTGATCAAACTGAAACTCTCTTTAACCCTAATTTAACTGAGACCGAAATATCACATTGTGAAGATCCTGCAGATTATACCAAGTGTCAAGTCAATCCAGAAAGAGGTGGTAGATTTCGCTCGGTCTGGCCCTCGTTGCGTCAGATCCTAATTCACCGGATGGGGGAGAACATTTCGGGGGAAACGGCTTTTAAAAACATTAGCGTGGACACAGGAAGCCCTCCAGACACCATTTTCTATTTCCTGTTTGAGTAAGACTGGATGAATTGATCCAACTTCAAATCTCCTCGCGACAGTTTGAATGGGTCCAACAGACAAATCCACAAAGTCTGAACGGCGTAACTGACAGGCAGATGAACCAATCAGAGAAACCAAACACAACTCGGTCGGGCTGCATGATATTGGAAATGAGAGCAACATGGCAGTTAAGTATATAAAAGAGATATTTGAAAATACTTTTTGATTCATTCATAGTTATATTACTACGAATATTTTCATGCCTTAGTTAACAAAATCCAAGAGACAAAACCACAAGACTAAATCAAGCATTCAGACAAAGGAAAATCTGCCTTTTTCAACAAATAAACATAAAAATAAAAAAAAACAATCACAACATTTCTGTCAGCCGGAGAACCCTGGTGCTGTTGCAGTACCAATTACTGCAATATTGATACTCGGTATGTCTTTTAACGAGGAAACAACATCACAGCAGTGTAAATAAACTGTAAAAGTCCATTTCAGCACAATGTAGGGCTTTTTACATTTGTAACTGCCGACTGAACCATCATCACTTTAACTAAACGCATTGTATTTCAAAGAAAGAAACCCGGGAACTCCCCTGAGACCAACACCAAGAACAAGAAATAGACCTAATTAGCACCTCTCTTCTTCTCGTTGCACTCACGCCTTTTGAGAAAATTCTCAATTCCGTGTCAAGGTTGTCACCATTTCATCGACCGTTTATCCCAGTATGCTGTGCTTGTGCTGACAAGTCCGGATATATTCTCATCAAACCGAGCCCGGAGGCAAAGACTGCAGCCGAGAGCAAAACGCCAACCCAGGGACCACATACAAGAGTCACAAGGAGAAGAAGAAATACCCTCTGAACACGAGGCGCAGCGGCGGCGTTACGTAAGATCCAAATTAAGATGGGGCCGCAATAAACTTTTCAAAGGGAACCAGTGTGCACAGCTCTATCAGCGGATGGGAGTTTCATTAGAGATCTCGTGAGACAAAGGACGAAGAGTCAAGTTTATGGCTCGTGTTTTTACCTGCAGAAAACGCAACACGAGCAAGTACAGTGCGTGTCTTTGTGTTTTTACTGGTTCATTGTGGGACATTTTTGGGAGATGTTGCATTGTTTTTATGATCAGTCCACATTTGTTTGCAGACAATGGCTAAAGTAATAGTAGTAGTTGTAGTAGTAGTAGGCAAGTTTATTTATACAATTTGTACACAAGGCAATTCACAAGTGCTTCACACAACCGGAATGCATTAGAATCACAAAGACATATGACAGAAATCACAGTAGTAGTAGTAGTAGTAGTACTTTGATTATGACAGTTTCTTCGGCTACTTGCTTGACAACATTTTGGCTCGCACAAAATATCATCAGCACTGTTAATACAATAAAATAACTGCCAATCGATTCGCTTTTTTTGCGAGAAACAACATACAAAATGCTTTTCCAACAGTACTGAACCAGAATGAAACTAGGCCTAGGATAGGACTAACCAAGTCTGAACTCACCCAGAATCAAAACAGAATCAAACAAGGACTAAACCAAGACAAATCAGGTCTAAACTAGCGCTTACGCAGAATTAAACAAGTAAACAAGACTACGATTTCACTAAAGATCCAAGCTGATGATTCATGCTGTAAAATGATTTAACTGGATTGGATTAAAACCTTTAGTACTGCAATCTTAGAAAAGCTCTCAATCGAATCTATCAAAAATCCGTTTATTTCTCCGCAAAGGAACAGAGTGCCCGCCCAAGGAGGTCCATCCATAAAAAAACCACATTCATCATAACACACAACAATTAGAACATTCTGATGCAAAAAGACAACTGCCAGCATAACTATCATTGCATCTCAAACACACGGTGAGTAACAGACATTTGTTCATTCAAAATCCTTCATTCATTGATAATCGTGAAATGACTGTGATCATTCTTCTGACAATAACCGAACGTTTGCGACGTCCTCGACAACAAATGGCAGCACTACACTATGAAAGTTTTTCTGTCTCTGTGTGGAATATTTCCCGCCTTTAACTCTAATTCATTGCCCGCGCTTGAGTCCTGTGCCGTGAGTGTATCTGGAAGCCATCCAAATACATGACTGTATCGATCAGTGCGCCTTTCGAAAAAACATGGCGTCTTTACTAATTAGAAAACTGCATCTTGTGGACATTTTGTGCTCAGGCACACCGTACATCCATAGCACACACGCTGTTGACCATAGGCAAAATGAATATTACTGTTACTGCACAACAATAGTACTACTGTGTTGCGAAGTATCCTACTACTTTACTACTACTTCTCATTCTAGGCACGGCAGCGTTGTGCGGACCTGACAATAACCATAATAATACCTATATTACTAATACTACTACTTAATCGACTTGCAAAAAATCATAGATGGAATTTTTGGGGGTCAATATTTATCGTGCGGGTACTTTTTCTTTGAACTCGTGGGGGTTATTATAATAAATATGGCTCAATATAGACACAAACTAACTCCTAAATTGTTTCATTCTGTAATGTATTTATTGCAGCTCGTGTTATTTAGCCCTATTGTACATTTAGAATAAGCTTTTAGGGATAATCCATGTTTAGGGTCATTGTCAGCGGCATAAATTTGATTCTGCATGACCGTTTATCGTCTCTGTTTTCTTCAGCAGTACGTCACACGCAGTCATCTTCTCTGACTAACTTCTGCTTGAACCACACTTTGTCTCCGCACCCATCAATCTCCAATAACAGCGACCGTTTAAACATCACCGTTCCTCCTTTTTGCATGTCCGAAAACAAACTTTATCTCCGTAACTATCTACACCCCACTTCTTATATTGTGGTCGATTGCCAATTTCTATTTTTGCTCGAGACGTTATTGTCCAGTGGTCTTATTGAGGACAAGCACAGAAGATGGCTCTCTCTGGACTGGATAGATGATAATAATAGAAATGAGTTCAAAACAAAAGGATTTCTCATCTGGTCCATTAATAGCAGCGTCCTAGTTTCCACCCCACAAAAGCATTGCTGCATTGGCACTTTTTGGACAAAGCATCCGTGAAAAGCAGGTTAAACGAGCCACAAAAATGGACAAAATGATAAAAGCGAAAACTACAAATGATTGAAGTGAATGATTTTGCATGTTACTGGTGAGCTCCAGAGCCCCAGGAATTCTGTTGCTTTTAATGATTTCAAAGCCAAGAGGGTACAATGAGGTCTGCGCCGGGCAAAATACAACAAAGGAAGTGCAGAAAATACACTCTGAACATTGAAAAGAAGTTTAAAAAATCCATTTTAACACCTGGGATTTCCCAAATGCATGACTTTTCATACCGAAGTTAGCCGCAATGAGGAGCAAAAGCAGGAGGGGACCATAATAATTGGAGACCGGCTCTTTATAAAAGACACCAAAAGAAGCAATAAATCTTTTATTCACTTTTGTCAATCGATAAAATATTGCAAACTTGAGCAGATTTAGTCAAAAGCATTTGGCATTGTTGTTGGTAACAGGTGCATTACGTCACTTTGCTGATGGAGCGTCCGTCCGCCATCTGCTTGTAACCATGGAGATCGAATTGCATTGCCTGGATTGTTTTACAGCATGGCCTTCAATTCATCTATCTACAAGCATGACGCCAACTTACAGGTCAGGGGTCTCACTCATTTATAAAGCGGACGTTAAAACTAAAAAAAATGCAACGTACGTCACTTTCCACGAGAAGTTTGTGATTTATAATAAGACAACTTGATTAAAATGAGCGGTTCGGTGCTAAAAGGCTGCCATACTGTAAATTATGGAAAAGAAATCAATGCACAATCCATGGAATCGCACGATAGACACACACTGAACGGTGGAGAGGGGGGCACATTGTGTTTGTTTCACCGCTCGGACATTATTTTCACATCTGAATCGAGCCGTTTTGACTGGAATCGTAACAGCTTTTGTCTTTCTCTTTGGACACGAAACGCTTTGCACAATTCAAGCACGATCCTCATTATGCAACCATGAATCCTCCCCACACATCAGACAAAAGCCACCCTCTCCTTCTGCTGTACTACTACTGCTGAAAAATGCATTCGAACAGGTTACGAGGCTAACACCAAGCCCTGGACGGAAACCTCCTTCCCGCTTTCTCATCCCTAACTGCATGTCTGCTTGGATTACGATTCAAAGCCAGGCGGTTTCAGTGACAATCCCCCCGACGTGAGACGCCACAACGCCACCCGCACATGCAGCTACTCCAATACTGCAGTTGTAGTAGCAGTAGCAGTTGTAGCAGGTGTACATTTCGGGCACATCTGCTTTAACATTTGCAACGACTCACGGTGACATGTTTGCGCCGCCGGCAAATCCTGCGTTGGGATTACATAATTTAAATCGGCCTTTCTCTGTGGTGACGAAGAAAGGGAGAGTTATCGATGGTCAATATTGACATTTATTCATGCGATTTGATTCTGTCACTGATCATACATTGATTATAAGTGACTTGTTTTCTCTTTTAAATACTACATAGCTTGAGCAAAAGGCTAAGAACAAAGAACGATGTCTATAAACGTTTATTATTATTATTATTATTATTGCATTATATCTTCAAGCTAAATAATCTGTGTCCTTTATCTTCAAGCTAAATAATCTGTGTACATTTACTCCCATAAGGGGTCTTCAATTGCATAAACATTTACCACATATATGACTCCAGATGGCCTACTATCCAGATTACTGACCTGCTTTTTTATTGCATGTGGCTTGATAACCAATGCAAATCCAGATTATTTCCCGTTCATAAATTTAACAATAAACATCTTTTAATCTCAGAATTGAAATGGTGCCGACCGAAGTAACCCGGTCGACGTTGCTGATGATTTTTGTTTTGTTTGGTGCCCAGACGGAACGCTCTTACTCAGCTCTCCGTCTGTTCCCCTCGAGTTTACCAACAGCCCACGCACACGACCAGCGAAAAGGCTCGTTTTGTCAATTCACAAGTGTGTTTGAGAAGGATTACAACTGGTTTTGATTCCAGTTTAGTCATGATTGTGGTCTAATATAGTACTGGTGAAGTCCCGGTTTGAATCTGAGTTTCGTCCTGGTTTAGGGTCCCGGTCTAGGTCCTGGTTTGGTTCTGGTTTAGTGTCGGTTTAGTCCTGCTTTCAGTTTTGTTTTGTTTTTGGCGTTGTATCCCACTTTCAGTATTAGTTTAGGTCTCGATTTAGTCAAGGTTAGGTCCTGGTCCAGACCTATTTTAGACCAGGTCCGGACCTTGTTTAAGTAATTAGTTAATCTTGGTTTACTTCTAGTTGACTCAGACCCTTGGCCTGGTTTGTAAATGGTTTAGGTCTCTAATTTTGGGGACGTTGTTGAGTCCTGGTTTAGTACTAAGTAAGTCCTGCTTTAGACATTCTTTGAGTCTAGTTTTAGGCTGCTTTAGTTGTGGTTTAACTCTAAATCCCAGATGTGAACATTACGGCAATGCTTAGATTAATTCTGATAAGAAGATTAGAAATCGATTAGGAGTAGGTTTAGTCCCGTAGGACAAACCAGGGCGATATAATGTATTAGTCGCAGCATTGGTCGAAAACATACCAATCTGCTTTTTAAAGCAAATTCACTTTTGTATTTTATCTCTCTAAATGTCTCTTAAATGTGTAAATGTTTTTGTGATTCGTGTTCAGCCACATTTTTCACTTTTCCCCAGGTCACCCTTGGTAAAGAGGTTTCGATATGGATGGGTTCTGACCTGGTTAAATAAAGGTAAATACAAATAAATAAATACATACATACATAATATAAAATACTTATTCGTTTTCAGCAGCTTCTGAAAGACAACATTCCGTTCAACCTCTGTCTTCGGACTTGATGTCTACAAGGAAGCATTTTCACACAGCCAAGGTGGGATGTGTTTGTGTGTAATGGAAGTGTTCATTTGCACTGAATTTCAACAGAATGACCGCACACACTACTACAACTGCACACCTGTTTGCACACATTTGATCTGCTCCTGCTTTCACCTTTTCTCTGCTGTTGTTTTTGCACACCGCGCGTCCCCATCTGCTTCCCATCCACTCTGCCATAGGATTAACCCCCCCCCCCACACTACCACACACCATCACAACCCCCGCCCCCCCGCTCCTAACAGGGTTTCTGTACAGAACGTTTCAATCAATCTTACCCATATAAACACCAGGCACACAGTCAGTCACACACACTGTCCACTACAACTACTGTCCCTCCTCGGCTCGGGGGGGCGGGGGTGGGGGGGGGTGGGTGGGGGGGGGGCGGGGGGGGTGTAGAGGAGGTGGGGGGGTCGCACATTCACACCTGCCCCCCCCCCCACCTCTGCGCCCAGTGACTCCTCACAACTGCCCCCCCCCACTTACCTTGGTCAGCTGCGCTATTTCTTGCTCATTTTCAGATGCAGATCTTGGATATATTTCCAACGCCAAGCTGCGTCGTAAACATGCTTGAGAGGTTGGAGACTGGATGTACTTGTCTGGTCGAGGTGGAGGTGCTGCCGCCGCCGGCCGCCGCTGCCGCTGCGCCGCGCCGCGTACGGAGGCTGCCATCCCCGCCCCGTCGCCATTTTCGCACCCTTCAACAGCCGGAGAAAATGATGAGGGGAAAACATGCACGCTGCTACGCGCCGGGATGGTCCATTGTTGTGGGCATCCGGAGCTCGGTTCAGCGGTGGCGCGCGCGCGAGAGAGAGAGAGAGAGAGCGGCAGGGGATGAGCGGCAGAGAGCGCGCGTCAGGCAGGAGCGTCAGGGCGCGCGCACCCCGGTGAAGTGATCGCGAGAGGAGGAGAGGCGGGACGCGCGGCAGATGCTCACGGGCGCGTTTGGATGGAGGTGCAGAGCCACACGGTTCAAGCGGCACAACAACACAACAACAACAACAACAACAACAACACCTACAACAACAACAGAGCGCATGTGAAATCCATCAGAGAGGCGGGTAGAGAGAGTCAGACTGTATCATGCCCAGTGCCGTGCGCGTCATCAGCGCACATGGCACTACACTGTGTTTTCATTGTGGGGCCACTGTCAACAGCCCCTCCAGACCTGCGCCCACGTGGCAGCTTTGGCTAAGAAGTCTGAAGGTTTGTTTTACATCTGAAAACGAATCAGACTGAGCATTAGCTTTCCTGGTTCAGATGGCGTAGATTCCTTTTGCAATATCTTGTAACTTCATAAATAGGCCTCTCACCAAAACGGCTCCTGGTGTGTGTGATAAATACTTTATTACAAAGTTCTGTAACTATAACTATGACTGCGTTGTCCTTGCCAAATAAAACAAATATGTGCTGAAAATGACCTGTGATCTCGTGATGAAATAGTGAAAACACTGTGTGCTCTATAATGTGAATGCCAATGTAATAAACACACAAAACATTTGGTTTTAACTTCGGTTTGTGACTTTATTTCTCTACTTTTCAATGCATTGTACAAACAGTTTTGCAAGAAGCACTGATGATTAAGATCATTTGTATCATTTGTCTTAATTAAAAAGCTAAAGCCCCCCTTGTACTCCAAGTCAAAGCTACAACACATCAACGCAGAAATACATATTCTAACTTAAAACCCCTTACGCTTAGGGCGTCCCACGCATGAGACCTTGGACTTTTTCTCTAGTTATTCCGTTTTGCCCACCATCTAATAATGGAACACTGTAACCCTCTTATTTCCAGTCAAGTCAATCATTCTGGGAAGCGTCAGGGTCAGTTTGTACTCCAAACACACAAAATAAAATGAAAGATTAATAGGACTTCTATATGGATTCTGCCTGGACATTTTTGCTTCATTACAAGTCCCTAAAACTCATTTTTACTGAATTTACCTTCAGCTTTTCAAAGAGAATGCTCAAAACCCAACAAATGCTCATTTAAGTGTCAATCAGCCGATCCCTCCAGAAACCAGCTTCACTCATTCATACATTTAACAAAGAAAATCTAGGCGGGATTAAAATCTGCATTCCTCTGTGCAGAGCTCGTTTCTACTCATAATCAGAGTAAAACAGACATCAGAGCACTAAACTACAGAGTCTCAGCTTCACAAAGGCTCCAGCCAATTGTTTGTGCTCCAGAGGTTCAGGAGCAGCTTCACTTTGAAATGGGGCTCATTTTTTCAGCTGTTTTTGGACAAATTGGCCCCTAAATAATGTGAGGCTTGATTGGCTGCGAGCTCACCAGCCGCAGAAAGGACCTCAGGTAGACAGCTGAGTCGAGTGCTTGTCTCCTGATCCGAAGGTCAAAAATAAAAATGTTCATTTCCCTGTGTAATTCTAGTCAATGCCATGTGAAATCACAATAAGTGACCTGAAGCTTCAATGCTTCTCGGAAAACTGTTTGCATAACAATACTTTGAAAAGTAGACAAATATACTTGCAAGCTAAAGTTAAAACAACTATCTTTGGGTGTTGTTTATGACATTGGGATGAATAAATTAGCCTATCATCCGTACAGCAGCTTCACATTAGAGAGAGCACAAAATGTTTTCACTAGTTCATCAAGATCGCACAATGTTAACTGTCACTTTCAGGGCATGTCATAGTTACAGTGTTTTGTAATAAAGTATTTAACACAAACACCAGGGACACGTTTTGATGGTATAAAAGAAGGTGAAAAGGAAAGTGAAAATCAATGTCCAGATATTGCTGACTTAGGACACAATCTAAGTGATGTAAACTCTATGAAGAACGGGCCCCCCTGTATGAGTGTGTGCGTGAATGGGTGAATGGCTGAGTTCCTTGAAGCTACAGTACGTAAATGAAGTTACCATTCTCCCGTCAAGCTTTGTAGCTTTGTGTTCAGGAGCTTTGGAAATCCGGTAAAACAGGCAGGGATTTTTCTTCTGCCCTCGATCATTCGTTCATCCAGGTGTACAGCAATAATCCACAATCTCTGAAAATTCGATGGAGTTTCAAACGTGACTTCACCTGCCAATATGGAGTTTGGTGGCGCATGCTGGGATTATGGGAAGAAAGACACCTGCAGGAGCGCAACATGAATTGACTGCTGGGTGTCAAAAAGGGAGTGAACCAGCAGCAGATGCACCATCTCACGGCCAGAGCCCACCTATCCATGACTTTGGCTCACCAGCAGTCGGGTTTTTTGTTTAGTTTTTTTTGAGCTCCGGGAAGTGAGTTTTGCTGGACACTGTGCGCTGTCACGGCATGAGGAAAGCACGGACAAATAGCAAATAAACTGGATTTGGCACTTTGTCACTTAGCTCTTCATTGGGTTAATTTTTGATCTGAATTCATCACAATTTGTCACAACAGCTGAATAAAACGCAAGAAAACACCTTCCTTCGCAATTTGTATGAAAAAACATTCTCACCTTTACACGAGTCATGACACGTGTGGGGCAGCTAAAATAAATATTGTTATCTGCAGATTTTTGTTTTCATAGAAGTGAATGTGTCGAGTCACTAATGTTGAATCACCAAATTTCAAGATTTGTACATTTACCCTTTTAGATACCCATGTTGGGGAGTATGACATCATCACATTCTCCATCCTGAAAACAATCAATACAATGCCTTGTCCACATTGCAATAAATGACAAACGTAAAATATCTTCTCCAGTCAACATGTAGCCTTCTTTTCAGAGGACATTCATGCAACATTCCAATTTTAGGACACGTTTCTATCTTCTTTGTCTGAAGCTCTATTTGGAGCTCACTGGCTTAATATTATCTTACCTTTTGCTGTCACAAGCACGTTCTGATTAGATTTGCGGCTTATTCTTAAAATACTTGTCAAGTAATTCACAATAGGCCTACCCATTCTGGCCTGCGCGGACTTCATTCATCAACAAACACGATGTAGATGTTCATCCCTAAAACCCGAGGCAGCAGGTGTTCCGTTTGGCACGCTGAGGACTGGCGCGCAAAACCAACGGCATTGCCTCATCTTTTTCACCGGCGTTCAGGAAATGTAGTGGGCTTATGCTTGTTGTTACGTCCATGTGCACAAGATGCGCCATTTACAGCATAGCCCCCGTTACTTTCACGAGCCGGCCCAACAACCTCAGAACATGTGTAAATAGTACATTAGAATGATTTGCATGGCTGTTGTGGGTTCCGAGGGGACAATTGGCCTCCCCACCCCCCCGCATTAAGATGAAACATAAAAAAATTAGAAATATGGAATAGAGAAAAAAAAAATGAAAAAATCGAAAAAAAAAAGTAGGGAGGGGAATGTAAAATGATGAGAAGGGAAGAGCATTGCGTGAGGAATGGCCCACAACAGTATTAATCTTGTTTAATGCTAGAATATTACTTGTACTGTTAGCTTGGAATTTGCTATAGATTCTTGTAATTGTCATACATTTATTCGTTCCACGTTACACGAAAGAGCGTGGCGCGCGTCTTGGTCTGGCCCTTACGATGTCAGTCTCGATTTGGAAACTTGTAAACTATAAGCAGACCAACTAAACCGTTACTTCATATTCATTCACCTTTGGGCTTTTGCACTGGTTTGACGTGATTTCTCGTTCTAATGAAATGTGCCTGGTTGAATTATTGCTTACCGTCGCACATTCCATGACTCTTGGGTTTGGTCTCGGTTTAACTTTCCTCCATGTCTCCAAGGGCGCGGGAGGAGGGAGGCTTTGGAGAGAGAGCCCGTGCGTAAACGCGCGCTCTCTCGGCTCTCCGCATCCTTCCTTGCGCCCGCACCGTCGCTCCCACGTCTCCTCTTTCACCACTCTTTCCCTTCACTCATTTCTGGCGGGTCCTTGTTCCGCTGCAGCCGTGGAGTCGCGCGTGTCTCGCCTTGGAGCCCTCTTGCAGGGTTTAGGGGGCTCTGCTCCGGGTACATCCCGCTTTCTCCCGGGTTTCGTGACCACGGCGGAGACCCATGGCTCGGAGCGTCGCGAGAGGCGAGGGTCGACCCGGTCACGGATGCCTGTCATGCGGGGTCTCATTGCACCTCAAAACACCTTCTTGGACACGATCGCCACGCGCTTCGACGGCACTCGTGAGTAAACAGAGCAGCACAAGTGGGGAAATACCGCTTGGCTAGTGCAATATCAAATGCAATAGTATCACGAGCAAGTTTATTCATTATTTATTTTTACTGCAATAACACGGAACGGATTGCCCTTTTGGACAAAAAGGAGAAAACGTTGTTTCTTATAGGCCTTTTGAAATCAGCCAATATTACAAATACCCTACATAAATAAATGTAATATTCTTCCTTTTCATCAAAACTTTTGAATGCGATGCATTTGTTGAAAAGAGTCACTGTGTTGCTGGACTAAGGAACTTAGTTTCTCAACTGGCCTATTCATAGGCTTTCAGGCTTCTATCTTCTTTAATCTCCCTTAATTTAACAACATGTTGTTTGTCTATGTAAAGTTTAGATTTTTTTATGGTACATAAAATGTTTAGTTTTTGTAATCTAAATAAACTTGAGTCATTGTTGCGGAGATAATAAAATAACCTCTGAACCCCTTGCACATTTGGCATATTTGTTCTGTTCGTGCAACAATCTTTTCCTGATGATACTTCCCAAAGTTAAATCCATTACTGTGATAACAATCTTATTCGCTGTCACTCACCACTGCTTCCCTCAGCTTCCTCGGCTTCAATTAGCAGCACTCGCAGGACTGAGGATATGCAAATACAGTTATGAATATATTATAATCTTTTTGCCTAAGCTGAAACCAGTGTCCAATAAAACAAGAGGCAAGATATCTAGGCCAGTATGAATGGATATAATAAACGCGGGCTCATGTTTTGAAGCTGTATTCCAACTTTATGAATCTTACAATGATACATTTGCCTAAATCCAAAGTTGCATTATGTCATGTTTTTCTGTTTGGGGTCCGCAACCTGCTTGTCTCTATTGAGATGTTATTTCTTTTCAGTACGGCATTAAACTTATTTATCCGACAACTATTTCCTTGCGTTGTTTTTATTGCTCGTAACACCTTGGAAAATTCACTTAAGCTTGTTTTGATATGTAACTTGGCTTGGTGGCGTCACCTGCTTCTCTACATTGAGATCTGTGCATTTAAAGCCACATAGGGACATTCTTGGCAAAGCAATAACATCTACAAGGAGACAAGCCGGTTGAGTACATTTCAACAGAAATGTTGCATATAGTGAACCTTTAATAAACTATAATTGTGCATTTTGCTTTGCTTTGGCTATTCATGGCTCAGAAGTGACATGACACTCGTTGCTACTGCCATCTTGAGGACGAAAGCCTAATGCTCTCTGTAAGCTGTTCCAACAAAATGTCTCAAAACAAAGGATTCCTCCTCTGTAACAGCCCCAAAGAACCCGTTTGTTGCCAGAAATGTATGACTGTCATCAGTGGACTTACAGAAACCCCTCCAGACTGAGCACTGAGCTGTCTGTTTTCAGTTAGCAGCTGGCTAATTCTACTTTACATATTATTACGAGGCTATGCTAAGAAACGTCAGCCTACTTGCTAACAGTTTTAACAAGCCTAATTTCTAACTGCCCAGGCGTTATATGTTAGGGTCAGTCACTCACCCACACACAACGTTTAGGATCTTTGAGGGCTTGTCCGGTGCACAGAGGGCTTGTGGATGAAGAAGCTTAGATGGAAATGTCCACAAAAGGTGCATTGTTGACATGAACATTGAACATTTTACATAAATCAAAATCTTCTTATATCATATTTTTAGCGGCGAGATTTTTTCCTCATTCTCCACTTAAGTGACAGGAATTTTCACTCAACCAGAAATCCCCAAACAACAGACGTGCCCGCCGGGGCTGTCAGAAGCATTGATTATGATGCAATTTTCAAGCCACTGTTAAGCTGCATTTATGTAGGGGGAGGAGAGATGAGTATTAGAGAGTCTAAGTTTTTGCTTTGCCTGGAATGTCACGCTGTATGGCATTAAACATATTTCATCTCGATGGAGACAAGCATGACACCACAAGGCCAAGTTACAGGTCAGATCTCTGAAGAGGCGCTTACAGTAAGAATGCATGTTTTTGCAAGAATTGTTAGCAATAAAAACACTTGACATTAAAACAAGCAAGATAGACATTTACAATATTGTGAAACATTCCAGGCAATGGAATTGCATCTTTGTGGAGATCTTTGTGGGCTTCAGCAACGTGATGCAACATGAAACATCCATCCATGTTCCTGCTCTTACCTTTAGGCCTGGTCTGGAGGCATCAGTCTGAGCAGGGTCTTACACCTGTCCACACTTCCTCCAGCTCTTTCAGGAGGATCTCGAGCCGTTCCCAGTCTCACCACTTTTCTTCAAAGTTGTTGCCAGTGTCGGTCGGTGCCCCCATTTCAGAACATGTCCACTCAGAAAATGCTGGCTCCTGGTGCTTAAAAGTAGTTAACAGCCATGCCAGAAATGGAACCAGTTTCAGTGGAATATGAAAAATAAAAAGTTACATGTAATCAGCACTTGTAAAAGTAAATAATGGAGAAAGCATTAAACAATTGCTTTGGAAACAGACGCGAGCCATTTTTGGTGGAAAAATTAGCTGGCACAGCCCAGAACCACCAGCACCAGCTCAGAACCAGCACCTTGGTGTTCAGAGCACCCCCAAAGGACAAGGAACAATCGAACGCCTTCCCCAGATTCACAAAGCACATGTGGACTGGTTGGGCAAACTCCCAAGAACCTGATGGAGAGTATAGAGCTGGTCCGGCGTTCCGTGAACCCACACTGCCCCTCCTGTAGCCGAGATTCAAGATGGGTTGATGCTGAAGAGTGGGATGTCCCTGTAGTTGGAGTACACCGAACGGTCCCCCTTCTTTAACAGAGGGACCACTGTTTAAGTTTGCAGTGCTGCTGGCCTCAACTGGAGATATTGTTGGACAGTGCAAGGAAAACTCTGAGGATCTCCTCAATCCCACGTCTTCCGAGGAGGAAAAAACGGACTAAATGTATATACAAAAATTCAGTATGAAAATATTTTAGTGATTAATCAATAAAGTAAAGATCACAAAAGCAAAAAGTAAGATCATTTATTTAGCTATTTTCTCATTCTATAATTCAAGTTCAGTTCAAGTTTATTCTTCACAAAACAAAAGACCATACTGTACAAAGTAAATTACATCATACAGAGAGCATGAAAAGAGTTTAAAACAAATCTAGAATAAAATAAAATAGCTGTAACTCTACAATTCAGTCTAGATCATACCTTCCGTTGCAGTGTAGTGAACAGCCCATAGGTCTTTCCTTCATAGCGTCCTCTGTCTGTTTATCATGAATCATTTACGACTTAGGGGAGATGATAGTTGCAAACAAAGCATAAATAAACTGGTCAAAATCAATCTGTTGCAATAGTGAAGGACAGCTACGGTCTGGTCCTCAGACAGAATGCTTCCAGTCCAGTATTTTTCAGATTCGCCTGATCTAAAGGATTTGGGGACTCACCATTGGAGATTCTGTTGCGTCTCAATGGGGGGTTTCTGTGAATGCAATGACTGGATGTTGCGATGGTCAAGGGAAATACAATATGATAACAGGGTTTAGTCCCGTTTTGGTCCAGGTTTAGTCCAGTTTAAGCTATATTTAGTCCTTTTTTAGTCATTTTGGTCCAGGTTTAGGCTGTATTTAGTCTTGTTTTTGTCTGTTTTTTCTGTATTTAGTGCTAGTTCAGCCCTGTTTACTGGTTTTGTCCTGGTTTAAATGTAGTTTAAGTTCTCGCTGGTTTTATTAAATCTATTCACTCATTCTGAACAATTTCTGTTCAATATAACATGAGCCAATGAAAAATAAGAACTAACTTAAACCAAGAAGACCTAACCAGGATTAATCAAATTGAAATCAGGGCAACATTATACGTAATAGGGAATAAGAAAGGATAGGATTATTGGATTTAACAGGGCCTTATTCCGCCCGGCCCACTTTTCCCACGTGATCGACACTTGTAATGGCACTTCCGGTTTGTTTAAATGGAGAACGAGGGAAAAGTCTTGCCGCTAAAATATGCTATAAAGTAGAGTGATTTGTGTAAAATATCCACTGTTCATGTGAAAAAACAAGTCAACAATGCACCGATTCCCTGGGCGGCCCAAAAACTGCTTTTTAGTCTGTGTGGAACTTATTTTCTCTCGACATCGGCAGCCCGATGTTAACTAATACAACCGGAAGGAGGATTATGTCCGGAATAAAGAGAATAATAATGATCAACTCACACCTCCATGACCCAGGTTTTGTACCGAATAGTACTGACCAGAGAAGAGACGTTTTTCACCAGATCGTAAAAGATAATCACATGAAAAGCTGAAAGAATCCTTTGGCTTGGAGAAACAGGACTTTTACAAATAAGCAGTTAGTATAAACAAGAAATTAAACAAAGTAATGACCATTATAACCCTCTGACCGGCAATTTATCAAGGCTTATGAATCAACTTTCAAGGGGAATAATATGAATAATACTAGTGCATTGCTAATCAGGACAACTACTCTACTAAAAATACTACATACAAATGGGAAAGAGAAGGTAAACTTGTTTTGACGGGCGAGGAGTGGGAAAAGGGAAACTGTGTGTACATCTCAGTGGAGGAACACAAAATCACAATTTTGCTGTAAAGTGTGTCACGTTTTACACCATGTCAAAGTGCCCACTATTCACAAGGAAATGCAGACTGTTGGAGAGACTGTGGCAGCCAAGGAGGCAAACCACTACAACGTGTGCCATCCTACTCGATTTTAGAACTATGTATTTGGGCCTCAAAACACCTGCCATGGATACAATAAATGGATACCTTTGGAGCGTACATTTGGCGGCAGGAAAAGGGTCCATCACAAAGAAATGGATGACAAAAACCTCTCTAAAGATCGAGGACTGGACTGACATAGTAACAGTATCAGACAAATAGAAAAAATGACATTAATTTGACTTAATTTGGAAATGCACCAATTTGAACAGACTTTTATTTTAATTCAAACGTGCCGTGATTTTGTTTTCTTTCGCTGTTCAGTTGAAGTCCATTTGTTTTCTTACTTAGATTTTCGCTCTCTTGTCCTTTGTTGTGTTCTCCGTAGTGTTCTAAGTATATTCTCTAAATAAAAAGAGCAGAAATTGAACTACAAAAGACTCCAAAGTTCTAGAACCACCTGCTCTCCTCTCACCTTTTTCAAATGCTATTTATACTGCTCTGTCAGCTGCACCTGCTTTAGGTTCCCGTCCAAACAAGGCAGGGGAGACTCTGACACACCATTCAGTATTTGGCTTTGTAATGTGGTACAAAGCGTTTTAATATTTACTTATTTTCATTTCAGGATGGATCATAAAACACATCATTAATGAACAGAATTAAGGATGTGTCTTTAAATGTATTGGAGAAATATTTTGCTATATGGCTTTATCTGTAGTGAGCCATGTTTGTAGTTTGTTTTGCTTTCAGAAAATACAAAAAAAGGTGAAATAAAACTTAAATACGACTACTTTTACAACGCTGTACTCTAAACTTTTGCTTGTAGATGTTGAATGTAATCCACATTTTGCTGAGAAAAACAAACTTCATGTATTAACTGTGCATTTCTAATTAAAAAGTAGTACTTCCAAACTACAAGATACATTTTGAAGTAAGTTTTGTGACGGAAATGAGAGATGGGGTGCTGCATATGGGCATTCGACTAAAGCAGCATGGACTGAACTTTCAAAGACTTAACCGGAAACAAAACCAGGACTGCCTCAAAACCAGGACTTCAGCAGGACAAAAAGGTCTCAAATAAACAGCAGGACTAAACCAGGACTTTACAGCAGCTCTAAACCAAGAACTAAACCAGGAATCGAAGGTGTAACTTTTCCAGTGAATAAATGTAGAGCTGCGTGCCCTTCTGTGCAATTTTAGCAGAAAAGATTCCCACACACTGCAATTGTTCGTGTTTATTTGCATTATATTCAAGCCGAGTCCCGAGTCCTGTTGAGTGAGGCAGAGTACGTGCGCGCGAGGTGTTCCGAGGTGACGGTGATTTGTTTTCCGCACCGTTGGTCTGGATCTTGTGGTGGCCTCGGTCCCATGCAGTGGAGCGACTGCGAAGTGTGTCGTGGTCCCATCATCTCCCCCTGAAACTAACAGCTCCTGCGGTGCCGCTGACATGTCTCCGTGGGGCCGGGGTAATGAGGGTGCGGCGCGTAAGGCAAAGAAGTAACGGTAAATTAGAAGCGCAACGGTGGTGTTAGAAAAGCTCAGTCTTTCCTTTGCGTTGAATTGAGCGCAATAGAGTTTGACTAGGGTATGATAATAATTACAAATACGTTACTGTCAACCTAAAATGTAGTTGCTTCCTCTCAAAAATAGATTACATAAGCGGCAGTTGTTGAACTCTGCCCGAGGACAGCGTTATGAGTCCACAGATTTACTTACTCAGGTTTTCTGAACTAAACAACGACACAAAAAAAAAAAGAAGAAGAAGAAAGAAGAGCTTTGCCTGAAATTGAAATGATATTTTCCCCTTGACATCTTTACGAAATTGATGACAGCTGCAGCATGTTGTAGGTGACGCTCCTGAAGGCTGAGGAACGCTTTGAAATTCTGAATCAGGACGACGTCGGTATCTTGTTCTTTTACAAAATATAGTGTTAATTTGTGCTCCGCAGCCTCGGTTATGGTCCATAGTGAACATACGACACTGTTTGGCCTGCAGTAGCCTCGTTTGCATAGTTTTATCAGTTGTTATGCATTTGTTTTTATAGCCTGTACGTGAAACTTACCAAGCTCAGGCTGAAGGACTTGAATGCTTATTTAATTTCAATCCTAAACGTTCTTGACATCAAAAGAAGCCGGTACAAATCTACAACACACACACACAAGAGAAATGTCATAAAAAATCTGAATAAATGAGCTTTCAGGCCACTTCGTAGCTAATTTGTTCATTTAACTTAATCCCGGTCAAAACTGATTTGCTTGAGTTGAAAGTTGAACATTTTCTAGTTGTTTTCTGAGCTCTTCTGAAATACTTCTGGCAGAGGGTCCGCCACCAACTTGTCCCACGGAGATGCCGTTTTGTCAGGAATGCTTCACAGTAATTCATAAAACTGATATCGCTTTCTTTTTGTGTTGTACTTTTTTCAATTACATGTGTTTTTGTTACTTGAAAAACATGCATTCTTTTTCAGAGCGGGGTCACCTCTCCGCAGATCTGACCTGCTTGTATCAATGGAGATACTAGTTAAGGAAAAAGGAATACTTTTGAAGACAACATATCCATGGAGACAAGCAAATGTGGCGGACCCTCCCCCAGAAAAGTTACGTAGTGAACCTTTAAATAGTGCTTAAAATATAAAATTTCGCCTGACGATGATGTGAAAAACTGGACAAATCCCACCTAAACAAAAGAAAGCGTTTCCCTGGATTACGTGAGAGAGTCCGGTCGGTGCCGCGGCCTTTCCGGCTCAGACTTGTTTTACCTTTCCATGGATCCACTGCATTCCTGAACATTTCTGGCCACGATGGATCAAAACGGTTAAAAACAACGGTGGAAATCTATAAAGTGGTTTTGGTAAACACTTCCAGCTTTGATCTGAGCTTTGAGAGGTCGAGCTAGAGGAGTTAAGTCTTCCTATAAAAAGCTTACTAAAGACTGAACTCACTAAGATTGAAAGATTAAAACCAATATTTATCTTGGGCACTAAAACAGGGCTAAATTCTGTCAGAAATGCCAAATTTATACATCAAATTCAAGTCAAAATCAAATGACTAATATGACTGATAGCTTGAACTGAACAAAGCTTCCAGTTGAACCAAGAGCTAAACCGGTTCCAGCCTGGATCAGCCCATACGTGTGCTCTCCTCCTCTCTCCACAGACAGTAACTTTGTGCTGGGAAACGCACAAGTGCAGAGTCTGCACCCCATCGTCTACTGCTCGGATGGGTTTTGTGAGCTGACGGGGTTCGCTCGAGGAGAGCTGATGCAGAAAAGCTGCATGTGTCACTTTCTCTACGGCAGCGAGACCGGCGAGAGTCTGACCGTGCAGATGCAAAAGGCGCTGGACGAACGGAAAGAGTTCAAGAACTGAGATCGTACTGTACAAAAAGAGCGGTGAGACTTCCACTTTAAAACTTCAAACCGTACATTTGGTCCGGCATTTTCTTTGTAGATAACGCAAAGTGCCTGTTGAAAGTTAGTTTAATCCCAAACTTCGAGCGCATGTCTAGTTTGTGTGGACCTAGAAGTAGTCTTTATGTTGTTGTCCCATATATTGTTGTCGTATTCCTTAATGCTCACTTCGTATTTTTAAGTTTGCATGCCTCTGCCAGACTCAAATGGAGCTTTTATGCCCTCAGCTGGCCTTTTGTACATAGACTTTTCATAAGAGAGGTGATTTGACTGGTTAATCTGCATGTAATACTGCAGCTGAGAGACACAGAAGAAGTTTCAGCCTGAACAATGCGTTAAATTGGCGTAACAAAAAGATCTTACCTTCATTTAAGCTGTTCAAGTTAATCGTGCGGCAGAGTTCTGGTACGGAAATGTTTTCATCATGTCCCTCTCTCTCTCTCTCTCTTCTTTTTGCAAGGCTGTAAGTTCTGGTGTCTGCTGGATATCGTTCCCATAAAGAACGAAAAGAGCGAGGTGGTCCTGTTCCTGGTCTCGCACAAAAGACATCACTGAAAATAAAAATCTCGACCACGGCAATGAATCCGAGACCGTGGTGAGAGCAATGAAACAGGGAGAAGAAACCTCTTATTGTACTGTAATTCACGTGAAATGACAGATACAACAGCCGTGGTGAGCCAGAGCCACATGAATGAATGAAGAAGGTTTATAGATGTTGGCACTTGAGCGATCGGAACTCTGTGCTTTCCTCAGTTTTATTATGTGGTTTATGCTGGTATTAGTGACTGATGACCATGACAACGGAAATCAGGCAGAGAGTGTGGAAAAAGAGACATTTGGTGAAGAGATTGAGCCCGGATTCAATGTCATGACGCCAAAGCAAGACAATTTAAACTGGCTTTTTTTTTTTTTTTTTTAAACTTGTGGATATTGGAAAATCGATTTTCAACAAATACTCAACAAAATTCCACATCAGTTTAATTGTTGGTATCAGTGTCTGAGAATAGGGGCCAGTATTTTTCTCTGAGATGCTCTCGTGTCCCAGTTTGTCCTCTGTGCGTCTGATTTGTCTTTTTTTGAACAGATGCAGAGTAAAAATGCATGTAAAATTGTACTTTATTTTGTGAAGTTAACTATACATTAACATGGATTTTAAAGTCTTACTTAATATTGTAAATATCAGTATTGCCTGAGAAGCAAGACAAAAACTGGATATTGGCATTGCTCAATAACAATCCATATTGGACCATTCTTAGGAACCAGCTGAAAGAGTGTTGAATATAAGAGTGTGATATAAACGCTCAGCAGGATGAATTATAGTATGTTGTGTCTTTTCCAGATGAGGAGACAGGCCTTCAGATCCACCATGTCAGTCGTCCTTCAGGCTTCAGCGCCGAGAGGCGCCGGAGTCGGGCCGTTCTGTACCAGCTCTCGGGCCACCTCCAGAAACAAGACAAGACCAAGAGCAAACTCAAGATCAACAGTGTAAGAGAAAGGCTGCGAGATACGTGACATTTCCGAAGGGATTAATAGTACTGGTAGTGGCTGTAGTAGTTGCAGTTGTAGTACTGACTCGTAGCAGCTTTAGATGACGCGGGAAAAGAGCATAGAAAATAGTTGCAGCAAATACTTCTAAGTACTGACCCAAGAATTGTCATGATTGGGCCTGGTTTAGTCCTAATTTAGTACCAGTTTAGTCCCGTTTAGTCCATGAATCACTGCTGGGGAATCACAAGTCAGTCGAGTCTCGGGGCCAGAGAAATAAAAAACGATTTTATTCTACTGTAATTCTACAAAATGAAAAACATGTTGTGAAATGTGCGATAGTTCAGCGTTTCACATTTCTCCTCTCAAACGCTCTGGATTGCGTTCACATTTGCATCGCGGGCCCAAAGACGTATTCGAAGCGGTTCATCTCGTGTCGCACTTTGTTGCACTCACGTCACCTCAACTCTCAAACGTAAAGCGCCTTTGTTTTGGTATTTCATCTTTTATAGACCTTTTCCTTATCTGAAGCAATGTGTCATGTCAAAGCAAAGCCCGAGCTACAGAACATCTCGACCGCAGATACATAAATGTGTAGTTCTTTGAAACAGCTTTTGTGTTTTTTCTACAAAGTTCGACACAATAATTCATCCGACACGCTGTCATTTGTTTATCAATTTGAAATGATGAGGGGCAAGCCATTCTTCCAGGGCAGAGTTAAACGTTAGATACATTTATGCCACGTTTTTATGTGAACACAACGCGCCAAATCGATTGCATCACTATGAGATCAAACTCGTATCTTTCGTGATAAATTACTTACTATTTAAAATGGTATGAGTTTACTGAAAGTACTTTAGACAATTGTTCCTGTGGGGACTTAAAATGTTAACCCTGATGCCCTCCCCGCCCCAGCTTTCTCTGTACAGTAGATCCATATTTGGGACTCGCACAAACTGTATACTGATTTGTTACTCCTTGTGATTCACGTTGGTTGAATATAAATTGAATTCACGATATGAAAACATCCCCAGCAATAAGGAGCACTCAAATAATGTCTTACAATTTTAGCATAATTGAATCATGGGCGTGTCTACTCAAATGAAAACATGACAGTTATCTAATAACTAAGTCATTTAATATGAGTTTAATACATTTTTGCTCTGAAACATTTAGCTGCGCACAGTGGTGGGTATTTCTTTGTAATGTGATTATGTAAAACAGGTCTGATATTGAGACAAGAACATAATGTCGAAGAATCTGCACCTGATTAATAAAAGCACCAAGAGGAATAATAGACATAATAGTTGTAGTTGTAGTGGTAGTAGAAGGCGACGCAAGTTTGTTTGTAGAGCACAATTCGTACACAAAGGCAATTCAAAGTGCTTCAGACAACAGGAAAAACATGCATTAAAATCACAAAGACATGGCAGAAATCACAAAACCTTAATTTAAAGAAATTTAAAGGTGCTATTTTCATGCTATCCATCAAATATTTTAAGACATAAAAGAGAAGAGTGCAAAGAAAAGCATTTCAGTCATATGCACAGCCAAACAAAACAGTTTTTAGCTTAGATTTGAACATTGCCAGAGTAGTAGAAGTAGAATTAGTAGTATAATGCTGGTAATACAATATATATTGCAGCAAATACTTTAAGTAAATCCAAGAACCTCCATGAATCACTTATAGTCCCAGTTTGATCCTGGTTTAATTCTGGTTTGGTACTGGTTTAGTTCTGTGTTCTAGTCAGCCCCGTGACAGAAAATGTTTAACAATTGATTATTTAAAAATGCTTGTTTTGTAGTTTGACTGTTACTATTTAAGAGGAAACATTGCTCTTCATCACAACTGTTAGAGTTACAGCCTGTTGGTTAAAGCAATCATGTCCTCGGGGTCCCTCTTCAGCTTGGGGCCCATGGAAATTGCCTGGTTTGCCCACCCAATGTGGCGGCTCTGGAAAAACTGCTTAAATTAGTTTACATGACCACAAAAAGCGTTTAGATGTTTTGAGTGTAAATAATGTAACATTCTTACTCATTATTATTATAATGATTGAATAATAAAACAATCCTCAACAATATCTTGTCTTCTCTTCTCCAGAGTGTTCTCACTGCCAATGCCAACCCCATCCCCGAGTACAAAGTCGCAGAAATCCAGAAGTCCAGGTTCATCCTTTTACATTACGGTGCGTTCAAGGCCGGCTGGGACTGGCTGATACTCCTGGCCACTTTCTATGTGGCCATAACTGTCCCCTACAATGTCTGCTTCACTGCTGTCGAGATACGTGAAGATGGCGTCGCTTCTGCACGGAATCCACCCACAGTCAGCGACATCCTGGTGGAGATTCTCTTTATAATCGGTAATATATTAGTTGTTTATTTATGAGCGTGTTTGTTGTTTTTCAAGTTTTTGTTGTACGTAACTCCAAATGTACATGCACAAAAACATTAGATTTTTTTTTTATGTTGCAAAATTATGTAAAAAGTAAATAATACAACTTAAAACAATTTTATATCCTTAAATCATCTACTAATTTGCCTTGTATTAATTCCTAAAACAAGGGAAAGCTGATCTAATGTAACTCGAAGGGCCATCGGTGCCATTCAATTTGATGCAAGGCACAGAAAACTGATCTAACCCCCGATTACGGGGTCCAGAAGAGCTGAGGCTTGCTTCAGTCAGATGATGATCCCTTGCGGCAAATTGACCACAAGTTTAAAGATTTCATTTACATAATTAAAATGTACCCCAAGACTTAATTGCGGTCTTTCTTGTCGTTTTACTCATTTGGATAATTCATGCGTTTTCATTCTTGGCAACATGTCTCCTGCCTCCAATCATTTGCTCCTTTAAATTGGCTCAGGTTTGATTCCCTGACGACAGAGCGCATTCATGTGAGTAGTCTGCTTGTTCTCCCTGTGTCTGTGTCCACTGGGAGCGCCTAAAAGTCTACTAATCCTGCCGGCTCAGCTCTGGTCCTCTGCTCCTGACAGGTTCCACCCAGAGACACTGACGGAGGGGTCAAACCAGGACAACATATAACTGTATTAATAATCCCTACTTGAAACTGAACTCTAACTCTGTCCTGCTGCAGATATAGTCCTGAATTTCCGGACCACTTTTGTGAGTACGTCTGGTCAGGTGGTGTACGACGCCCGCTCGATCTGTATCCACTACGTCACTTCCTGGTTGTTTGTTGACCTCATCGCTGCGCTGCCCTTTGACCTCCTGTATGCCTTCAACATCAGTGTGGTCAGTACTTTACACTGCATTTTCAATTATTTAGGTAATAATCGGAGGTTTAGTCCTGGTTTAGTCCCGGTTTAGGCCTGGTTTAGTCCTGGTTAGACCTGGTTTAGTCCTGGTTCAGTGCAGCTCTTGTGGGGTGTTTCAGTGGACTTGATTAACCATGTTCACTATGGCATTTCTAATTACGATTTAACAAATAGAGGGATGTAATTACTTACTTCGGCTTTGTCAATATCAGACCCAAAGCTCCAAAATGATTCATGGTGAAACCGACTAGTCCCGCATCTCGTCTGCACTGATTCACTGTCTCATTGCTGCATTAAGTTATTCATCACGCTCTGCTAATTGAACCGCGCCATTGGCCTAAATGATAAAATGTACTGACAGATTTTAATTTGGAGCGCGCAGATGCCTTCAAGATACGAGGATTACTTCAGGTTGAATGTGATCAGCTTTATAGACACTTTCACTGTTTGTGTAACTGTGAATAAGTGCAAAACAAACCCACGGTACTTAAAGGCGCACCGTGTAACATTCCCGGCAATGGGGGCACCAGCTGCTTGTCTCCGTGGAGATGTTTCCACTGTATGCCATGCGACTGATCCATCGTGTGTTTTTATTGCTGAAAAATAACATGTATTCTCTCGGTGAGCGGAGTTGCCACAAATCAGTTCAAGATATTTGAATTGTGTCTTTTTGAAATGTAGAAAAAAAAACGAGCTAGTTCCTAACATCGCACAATTACATTTACAAAGACGACTGAAACTAAAACAAGAATCCCATGCATTTCAGAACAGTGTGTAGAGGTCTAAAACTACAGAGTTAACGGATTGTAGAGCGTCATGGGGAAACAGGGACATTGCGTTGTTGATGTAGGACAACTATTGAACTGGCGGTTTTGATTTAATTGCAGTTAGACTTGGATGAAATGTATTGATCCGTGTAGGACATTACACGCACAGTAGCTCAAAACGTACAATATAAAAGCAATTCCCAGTTGCGAAGCGCGTATATTTCGGTAACGTTCCTGTAATCCCACAGCAGCAGAAGTAAATACATTCCGCCTGGCTTGAATAAAAATGTGACAGAATTGAACCTTCTTTTGCTATAAATCAATAAAAGGTTCATGTTTGTCTGTAGATTTACCATAATTATGTTTTTGTGTTGTTTTTTTACAGAATTTTGGCGTGCACTTGCTGAAAACGGTGCGTCTCTTGCGTCTCCTCCGCCTGCTGCAGAAGTTGGACCGTTACTCTCAGTACAGCGCGGTGGTCCTGACTCTGCTCATGTCGACCTTTGCCCTCCTCGCTCACTGGATGGCCTGTGTCTGGTACTTCATCGGCCGCAGCGAGATCGAGAGCAACAGCGCCTCCTCCTGGGACATAGGTGGGTCCAGGATTCAACCGTTTTGTGGGGTCTTGTTTCTAATTTGATCATTTTGAATGGGAAATTTGCGCGTCGATTTCTTGAAGACGAGTGGGTTGGAGGAAAGGGAGAAGCCCAAAATATATCAACAAAACAATTCCCACACATTACTTGCAGAAACGTGTGCTTAGGTGCTTGTCACACCCTTTAAGATCGCTACGTTAAGCTCTTCCTCCGTTATCCTGATGCTTAGTGTCAAAACACAGTTCATGTCCTAAGAAACAAAACATTTATCAAAATAAATGTACATTTACTGCCTGTATAGTCTAGATAACAGATTATGTTTATCAAAATATACGATTATTTTTAATAGTCGACCAGTCACAATTAGTCAATTCATCTTTATCTATTCCATTCACCTTAGGGCATGAACAATAGGGTGACGAGGGAGATGGCTGATATTGTAGACATCAAAAAGTCGCCCCATTTTCTTGGCCAACTTGTGCTATTGATCCTACAAAACAAAGGCTGATTTTCCAGACAGCCATTCCCCTCGGTACAAACGCTATCTAACCTGTGTTTACCATTTTTCATGCGAGGCAATAGAGAAGATTTGGTTGTATTGATTTCCCCCCAAAGACATTAAACCAAATCCACAGAGGTCATTTGTATGGATTAGATGGAGAATAATTTGGACGTAAGGAAAGGATGGTTTGTGTTGCGTGTGGGGTGCATGTGTGTGGCACGGACGGAGTGCAATCAAACCAAAGTTAACTGCAAAACTTTTCTGGTGGGGGTCCGTCCCCTACTTGCGTGGAGATGTAATTGCTTTGCCTGAATGTTCCGCAGTGTAGTATTAAACTTATCTGTTTCATAACAGGTCTTTTTTTTGCTCAGAAATACCTTGAAAAAGCTGCATTCTTACATTGTGTGAGCGCTTCACAGATCTGAGCTGTAACTCGGCTGGTGGTGTCACCTGCTTGTTTCCATGGTGATAAATAACTTCATAGTCTAGTCTAGACAAAGCAAGGAGATAAACATGGCTGTTAAGATCTACATGCAATTTAGATATTACTGCGATAGCCTATTTGTATATATTTTTGACAACATACAGTGCCATTATTGGGCAATTTAAAAATGTGCACATTCACCCATTTAAAGAGATGAGATAGGTTTGTAATTTACACATCAAGCGTGAGAGACAGAATGTAAACAGAATGTAAACTGGACGCTTTGGCCACATGTTTTCACAAATAAATTGTTTAAAAATCATGCAATGTAGCGTCCAGGACGTCCAGAGTTGACGTCCAGCATTGAAACGAAACCTTATTTATGTATGTATGTATTTATGTATATATTTATGTATGTATGTATGTATGTATGTATGTATGTATGAATGAATGTATTTATATATTTATTTATGTATGTATGTATGTATGTATGTATGTATGTATATATTTATGTATGTATGTATGTATGAATGTATTTATATATTTATTTATGTATGTATGTATGTATGTATGTATATATTTATGTATGTATGTATGTATGTATGAATGTATTTATATATTTATTTATGTATGTATGTATGTATTTATGTATGTATGTATTTATTTATGTATTTATGTATTTATATATTTATGTATGTATTTATGTATTTATTTATTTACTTACTTACTTACTTACTTACTCATTTATTTATTTATTTATGTATTTATTTATTTGCTTATTTACTTATTTACTTACTTATTTGTTTATTTATTGAGGGACAGTTCACAATAGACATTAACATAAAAAGAAGAGTTGGTTGCAGTACTCATTTCCACCTGTAGTCCCTGGGCAGCTGTACGTCCCACTGAGATGCAGCATCTCTTTTTCAGGGGAGGAGTTTATTGTACATTTTTGTAATTACTGGAATTATTGTGAGTAGTACTTTCAAACATTGCAATAATATTGCTATCACAGTACTTCACAGCCGTGTCGCATATTTCCAACGTCATGGAGCCCTAACTATTGCGTCAGCCAATAGTGTGATTATATAGTGTATAGTGTCAATACTTCTGCAGTGTCTTTCATATATTTTTATACACACTGCTGCAGTACGTTTGCAAGACATCAGTGACAAATTTGTAAGATCCAATTCATCTTTTTTGCCCCTCCCTCTCTCCAACAGGATTTTTTGTGTCTGTGTTTGTTTGTTTTATGTTTTTTTGTTTTGTTTTATGATTAAAAGAAACAAATAGTCACGGCTGCCCTGGGGTAGACTGATGGAATTGAGGCTGCCAATCTGCGCCATCTCCAGTAACTACGACCAATGGCTCATTCATTCATACCTCAGACTTATTTTTATCCTAATTTTGCCTGGAAGGAAATAGTGTCACTGAAGGCTTTCTTAGCAAGCCGTGGGCTGTCATTTCCAAACGTACTCGCGATCCTTTCATTATTTGGAACAGAGCACCTTAATTCAGCCAAAAGCCCCTGAAATGAACCGCAAATCGCGTCTCTGTGCACTTGTGATAAATAGTGTTAGTCAATAACCTCCTTTTGTGTTGTATAGTCTCAGCATGTGGCGTGCTTTTGCCGAGAAAACACTTCTAATTGTGGTTTTGTTGCCTCCGCTCCTGCTGCGTTTAGCACTGAAAGAATAATATTTGTTAGATTCACACCACTCCAGTCTGCATCCTGTTTTTGCTGCACAAGTGAGGTGCGATCAGACGGGAAGCACGGAGGGACAAAATGCATGCTACCTTTTTAAATTGAGTTTATTCAACTGGTCTCTGTGGGATGCGTTTGTCCACGCTTGCCCGGTTGGAAGACATAAAGATTTTGTCGGGACTGACAATCAATATACTTTCAAATGACGTCTGTAGCAATAGGTGCACGTGGGGGTCCAGTTTTGAGTGCTTGGAACTTAGCCACGTGTCAATGCATTAAGTTAAAAATAAACTTGGTGTGTTTAACAAAAATGTAAAGACTATTTGGAGCAAGTGCACATTTAGTTCTCAAAGTTGAAAGGAAATATAAGTTAGGATTTAAGAGAGTTTGACCAAAATTGTGATGTTAGTCAGGGCGGCTCTCGTGAGGTGTTCCCAGACTGCAACGGTCAGCATCTATCACATGTGCTTTAGAGCAGGGTTGGACCAGGGTTAGACCTGGTTTAGACCTGGTAACTCAATTGATGAATAAGTTATTGCGTGAAAGCTATCATCATTTGTTGTAAAAAAAAAAAAAAACACACACAAAAAACTATATTACAGAAGTTGTCATGATATTAGACATGGTTGATATTAAGTGTGTACTTGTTTTAAAATGTAAAACCATGCAGCTTTATTATATATATATATATATATATATATATATATATATATATTAATATATATAGTATTGTGTCATAACAGTTGTTAGTAGCCTTAGACAGACCGAACCTGGGGCAGTTTGTGAGGGACAGATGTGACTGTGGAGCCAGATTGGGATGAGAGAGAGAGGGGGGGAGAGAGGGGGAGAGAGAGAGGGGGGGAGAGAGAGAGGGGGAGAGAGAGAGAGAGAGAAGAGATTCTACATACACGCATTGTTGTTGTTTGTTGTTGTTGTTGTTGTTGTTGTTGATGATGTTGTTGTTGTTGTTGTTGTTTGTTGTTGTTGATGATGATGATGATGGTGGTGTATTTTTGGTTACTTTACTGAAATGACTCTTTTTTGATCCTTAGGGAAAAGCACAAGTCCAATTTCAATACTGCGAAGGATAATTACATTATATACAGAAATGTCTTCATTCTATTCATCTGATATTATCTGAGTATTTTAGTATCTCACTTTGTTTTTTGACAATCTTTGACACACACTCTCGTTCTCTATTTTAAGTGTCAATAATGTGCCATAATGTAGTTTATCACCACAACATGCTGCAACACAGGCTCTAATGATGCCTCTCTCGTTTCTTTATCTAATTCATTCCTCTCTTGTCTCTTTCTCTTTCTCTTTTCCTCTCTGTTCCTAATCCTTGCACTCTTGCCTTTTCTCTATCTCTTTCTCTCTCTCTTGTCTCTATCTCTTTCTCTTTCCTCTCTCTGTTCCCTAACTCCTTGCACTCTTGCCTTTTCTCTATCTCTTTCTCTCCTCTCTTGTCTCTATCTCTTTCTCTTTCTCTCTCTGTTCCCTAACTCCTTGCACTCTTGCCTTTTCTCTATCTCTTTTCTCTCCTCTCTTGTCTCTTTCTCTTTCTCTTTCTCTCTCTGTTCCTAACTCCTTGCACTCTTGCCTTTTCTCTATCTCTTTCTCTCCTCTCTTGTCTCTATCTCTTTCTCTTTCTCTCTCTGTTCCCTAACTCCTTGCACTCTTGCCTTTTCTCTATCTCTTTCTCTCCTCTCTTGTTCTTATCTCTTTCTCTTTCTCTCTCTGTTCCCTAACTCCTTGCACTCTTGCCTTTTCTCTATCTCTTTCTCTCCTCTCTTGTCTCTATCTCTTTCTCTTTCTCTCTCTGTTCCTAACTCCTTGCACTCTTGCCTTTTCTCTATCTCTTTCTCTCCTCTCTTGTCTCTTTCTCTTTCTCTTTCTCTCTCTGTTCCTAACTCCTTGCACTCTTGCCTTTTCTCTATCTCTTTCTCTCCTCTCTTGTCTCTATCTCTTTCTCTTTCTCTCTCTGTTCCTAACTCCTTGCACTCTTGCTTTTCCTCTATCTCTTTCTCTCCTCTCTTGTCTCTTTCCTCTATTCTCTTTTCCTCTCTGTTCCCTAACTCCTTGCACTCTTGCCTTTTCTCTATCTCTTTCTCTCCTCTCTTGTCTCTATCTCTTTCTCTTTCTCTCTCTGTTCCCTAACTCCTTGCACTCTTTCTCCCTCTCTTTTCCCCTTCTATCTTTCTATCTGTCTCTCTTTGAATTGAATAAATCCCTGACAGAGTATGGAGGACGCCGCTGACACTCGCTGACATGTTCTCGGCCCTTACACAAACATAAGTTGACGTTTTATTAAACCACTTCCCGCCCTGTCTGGTGTGGTCCGTTCCTGAATGCTCGCACAATGACTGAAATAATTACCCAGCAGGCCTTGCAGCGCTGTGCTAATGAAGCTAACCACAAAAGGTCAACACTTGAGCTTGATTTGGTCCTTGTCTAACCGCCTTGTGATGTTTCTTTCCGGCAGGGTGGCTCCATGAACTGGCAAAGCGGCTGGGGACGCCCTACTTCCTCACACCGCTCACCTCCCTGCTGGGCATCTCCGACCCAGAGGTGAGAAAACCGCTAAACGTATGCTATTCAAATGAAATGTGCTTTTTACCACCTATTTATCTGATTGTTTTCATGCAAAGAGGATGACCAGAAGAAAAAAAATATTAATGAGATACTAAATTTGGTTGGTTTACCTATTAAGCTGTAGTTTTTGTGTGTTCACTGGATTAAGTCTGTCCAATAATAATAAGAACACTTTATAATAACTACACTTGTAATAGCCTTGTTACAGCATGAACAGTTTGTTAAGAATGATTGAGGCTTAATACCGTCAAGAAATACATACGCAATATGTACAGCTTGTCGGTGCCCTGTGTAAGCACTGGCTGGGAAAGAGATCGTTCCTATGCTGCTCCTGCAGCTTGGAAATGTGTCTCTTGATTGCGTGAATGTTTTTGTGATTTGCTGCCGTGTTTTGCCCTTTGCCCCAGGTCGTCCTTGGAAAAAGAGGTCTCGAGCTCAATGGGTTCTCACCTGATTAAATAAAGGTTGATATATAAATAAATAAATAAATAGTAACTACTGAATTAAGTAGTTACCTCCGTTGTTAAATGATAATTTGCTGTAATGTTTTGTCTATAGTTGACAATACACCATATGTTGCATGAGTCAATGCAAAACAGCAATAAATGACAAAATGTTGCCAATGTTTGCATCATGCTTGGGCCTTCTTGACACGTTTTGAATTGGTAAACAGGAGAAATGTTTACACACATTACACACACACAGAAATCTAAAAACCTACCGAGTGGTTTAGGTCAAAATGTTGTACACTTTATTGTTACAGTTGTTCTCAAACTGTTGTTCTGTATTTAATCGTTAGACTTTGCAAGATAGATAAGTTTAATGCCATACTGTGGAACATTCCAGTCAGAGATTCTTCATAGAGATAAGTAGCTGAAAGAACCATAACAACCGTTACATAATGCAACATCAAATTGTATTTGCGTGGTGCTCTGAAGCTTTGAACAGCCCTAGAGTGTCAGGTTTGACCATCAGTGTCTACTTTAGTATGTGTTTATTTATGTTTTATGGAACCAAGAATCTTTTCTCTTCTACCGTTTTATCCCCAGCCCACCTTATCAGCAGCAGTGTCCAACAGCAGCCAGTGGAACACCTCAGGGCTGGCTCCTCCGGTCCGTACCCGCGTTCGGGCTCTCGGTTCTGGCATGACTCTGAGCGGGGGTCCCTCTGTGCGGAGCTCCTATGTCACGTCGCTGTACTTCGCCCTGAGCAGTCTGACCAGTGTGGGCTTCGGAAATGTCTCGGCCAATACGGACTCGGAGAAGATATTCTCTATATGCACCATGCTGATTGGAGGTGAGGTTTATTCACTAGTGGTACGTTCACAGTTCTAGTTTGGTCCTGGTTTGGGCGCAGTTTAGTCCAGAAGTAGACTTGGTTTGGTCTTGTTCTAGTTGGTGTTTAGTTCTGGTCCAGTTGCATTCACAGCTTTCTTAAATTTGATGTTACAATTTCAGTTTTTGAAAGAAATAACCAAACTGGAAAATCCTCCAATCTTTTTGTTGGGATTGGATCCACAAACTTGTCATATTAATCTTGTGGTTTGAGAGCTTTCTCGTGACTACAATTGTGCTAAAGACTATGACCTTTGGGCTAGTTTTTTGTTTCATATAGATAGAGTAATTAACGAGATAGTAACCATAATCCAGGTCAAAATATTTACAAACTGAAGGCTAAAAAGCAAATTCTACCAAGGAGCTTTTATAACATTATGAGGTCATAAAACATTTTTTTGGAACTATAACATGAATAATTTTAGCAAATGTAGTCCAGCTTTTTTTTTTTTATCTTATTTGACCTTTTCAAAAAGCTTATCTTTATTTTTTACGGACATAATATAATTTGTAGTCCGTCATATTTGATTAATTTCCATTCCATTTGCTCTCACTTATGTCCTTGTGGGCTGCAGAAGGCTGTTATCTGGCCAAAGCTACTTGGATCACGAGGCAGGTCCAATCTACACAATCACAGCTTAATAACAGCCATTCACTCTCCATTTTGTTCCCATGTTGGATTTCAAGCCATCAATTTACACAGTAATGCATGTCTTCAACAGGAAGAAGCAGGACAATGTGTGTCACACACAGAGGACATGCAAAATCTACTACAGATGCGTTTTATACCAGCAACAGAAGATTATTAGAAACATATTAGAAATGTCACTTGTTGCCACGTCTGCCATGGAGCAGATTTACAGAAATGTGGCTGCCAATCTGCACGAACAGCCTCTCTGATTGTCACAAGACAATCTGAGCCACTTTTTTACATGTCATTTTTGATCAATTGGCAACACAAAATTAAACAATTTAGACAACAAAAATAGTCCCTGATCAGGCGTGGGCAGAAGCACCAATTTCCCCAAAACCAAAAGCAGCTCGATGAACTTTCATCTACAAAAATAATACAAAGTGTAGAAAATATTGCAAACCAAATATGGGATTTAAATATAATTTCTACTACAAAAATAATTATTTTCCAATAGTTTTTTCCCCTGCAATGGTCCCAAGTAATTATGACAAAACAAATATTTTGTTGAAGCAAAAGTACTCTTTGCTGCGTTCGTTCTTGGACACAGACCACAACAAAATTGGGATTAAACTGAGACTAAACTTGGAACTAAACCTGGACTAGAACAGGACAAATCCGATTCAGGACCAAACCACGACAAAACCAAAACAAGTGTGACGGCAGCTCCTTGACATAAAAAACGAACAATTTTAAACCTTTAATGTTTTGTGTTTCCTGTAGCTCTGATGCACGCTGTGGTGTTTGGAAACGTGACTGCCATCATTCAGAGGATGTACTCGCGCCGCTCGCTCTACCACACCAGGACCAAGGACCTGAAGGACTTTATTCGAGTCCACCGTCTGCCCACAGCCCTGGAGCAGCGAGTCATGGAGTGTTTCCAGACAACATGGTCGGTCAACAACGGCATCGATGTCAGTGACGTAAGTATTGTATAAGATGTCAAATTGTAGCTGAGCCATTTTGTAAGTTTTGTAGTCTAACACGTTGCTGATTATCAACAATAGGACTGCAACTATTAATCGTACTAATCTTGTATAATAAACTATTAAAACATTGAAATATATATATTCTTGACTGTTTTAATAATTGTTAGTTGTTATCTGGACTTTACAGATGTATCAAAAGATGTTTTATGACAAACATTGTGGCGTTATTAAATCAAAATGGGGGAAAAAGTACGACAAATTCAGTCACTCCACTCTTTGCAACGCCCTTTTTATTTGATTGCAACTAAATACTACACGGAGAAAGCTGTGTCCAAGGTGAGCCAAGGTAAGAATCTTCAGATGGAAAAAGGTTTGATGGAAAAATGAATAAAGTTTTAAATATTTATTGTCGTAAATACACCTGGACAGGCTTTGGTGTTGCATCCTGTTTTGTTTGGTCACATTTGCTTTGGTCTGGAATGCCCTTGTCAGTTAAAATGAGATCAAGTGGAGTCTGGTTTCTAAAAATGCTCGAACAAACCTGATGATTTGCAGCTAGGTTTCAGTTCAAAACAAAGTCGTGTGAAGGATTTCTGTCACGCCAATGTGGAAGCTATTTAATTTAATGGATTGGTGGCTTCATTGCTGATAAACCACTGGGTATATCCATGCTTTTAATCTAGCTTATCAGCTTTACCGACGGGGCAGTGGTGCAAACAGGAGCAGCTCTATTGGTTAAAAGCATTGCTTTAAAATGAGGCTTGAGGATACAATACAATGTGCATTTTTATATTAATCTTGGGTATTTATAGTCTGGAAATTAGGGTTGCTACTTTGTCAATTTACAATAATTGGATTGAAAACAAAACATTATATCTTTTGAATGGAAAATGTCCTCACAATGTATTGTTCCTGCATCAACTGGCAGTGGGAAGGTGAATGGATTTAACTCATCACTTGCCCACACATTAACAAGACGCGCTATTTTGCACGGAAATGGCACAAACATGACCACGTTGCATATGCATAAGAATTAGAATGTGTTTAAAGCTGCAGTACTTGACTATTTTCTCGCAAAATAGTCAATTGTGTTTTTCCCACGGACTATAGTAGAAACAGTGACAAAAAGACCACTGCATCTAATTGTAAAACTTTTTATTGATCAAACATAAATTAGGATAAAGAGCCTGATACGTCTCGATTGTGTTGGCTGTGCATGGTCCACTCTGTGTCAGAAAAAGTGGTTTTAAAGCTCTGATGTGCATATTAACCAAGTGTTTGTGAAAATAGGACAAGTTACATAGATTTAAATACCTACTTCCTCCTTTCACGGTTTGAAAACTGTTCGTCTACCAATCCAAACGTAGGTGGTCCAATAGCCATAATGCCAACTACATTTTTGTTCGTCTCGTCTCTAGTTGCTGAAAGATTTCCCGGACGAGCTGAGGGCCGACATCGCCATGCATTTGAACAAGGAGCTTCTGCAGTTGCCCTTGTTCGAGTTGGCCAGTAGGGGGTGCCTGCGCTCCCTGTCCCTCATCATAAAGACGTCGTTCTGTGCCCCAGGGGAGTTCCTGATACGACAGGGAGACGCGCTTCAGGCCATTTACTTTGTCTGCTCCGGATCCATGGAGGTGCTCAAAGACAACACTGTGCTGGCTATCCTCGGTAAGTTGTGCTCGTTTTAAAGCTGCCCAACGTACATTTCACGGTCCGCTACAAGCTTGTCTCCATGGAGATGTTATTACTATGTTAGTAATGTTTCATAGTATGGCATTTTCCGTATCTATTCAGCAATAAAGGTCTATTTATTGCTCAAAAATACCTTGAGAAACACTTCTTGTGAGCAAATTCGCCTCTCCACAGACCTGTATGTCTCCATGGAGATAGACACGTTTAAGGCCATACCGTGGATTGATCCAGGCAAAGTAATGCTGTGTTTCTTCATTTGCATTGACTCTTGGAAGACCAAATTGGTAAGATTTTAAAATTGTGCTGTGACAGAGACTTGGTCAGTTTTACACACATATCCGAGTATTTTCAAGTAGAAGAAAAACAAACATAAATTATACATTGTTTCTTAAATTTTCACCTGGAAACAATCTGCCCCTAAAGATATTTTGTATGTAAGTTTTAAGGTTGTTTTCTCAAAATGCCTTTTTTCTCACATCGGGACATAAAGATCAGCCTTTAAAGCAGCGTCTACACACCAAACGTTACAATCCTGTACTGAAGAAGATTTAGTGACAGCTCATGAAGAAGGGTTTGTTGCTATCTTATTCTAAACCTTCTTTATTATTGTTACCACTTTTTTGTTGTTGCATAATTTGTGTCTTGCCTTGAGGAGCAAAACAAGATTTAAACCCCTGACTATTTCCGCTGAAACAGTCTCGACAAACCTCTCAAAATTGTTCCATTTTTGTCATAAAACTAATAATACTTATTTCAATGAAGGTCCACTTGTTCTTGCACACTGTCCCTTAAATAAACTCAAGTTCCCAAAATAATATCTCTTTGTACTCCAAGCCATTATGACGTAAGAAGACTGACAAAAACAGCTCATATTAGCTCAAAGCTCTGGTCGTTCTGCTTTTGGACGGTGCTGAACTGAGCATAATGCGGGTTGCAGGCCATAAAAGCTACAGAATCGACTTCAAATGGCTGTAAATGCGAACTAAACCTGGTCTAAACCAAGTCTAGATCAGATGATGTCAGTTTTAAGTACGCTGTAGGACTATATATGCAAGATCTGGGACTATGGTACTTTTAGTTTTTATCTACAACAATGTCTGATTAGTACTAAAAGCCGCGTACCACAAATTATACCTCTATTATTGTTTGAAAAAAGTAGTAGTATTTCTGAACAAAATCTTATCAATTCCTTTTTTATTTGCAATGCACGTGATATTAAACTCCAGCATCTTTTCATGTTTTATTATTTGGTTTACACTAAAACATCAGTCATTTTCCTTCACAATTTCAATACAATTTTATACCCTATATTGATACTTACATGTTTTAGTTTTGGAATATAACCCTAACTCAAAGTATGACAAAAGGCACTCAAAAGTTTTAGGATTGTTCACCTTGCCTTTGCCTTTGAATCAGCGCCGCCACGATGGACATATCTTACTTTTCCAGGGATTAGAAGGCTGATTGCGGAGGTCACCTAATCAAGTAGCTGCTGCTAAGTGGACATGCCGATTCAACGCTTAACTTTGTCCACCATAGGCTTTTTCAAAAGCTTTTGAGACATCTAAGAAGCAAAGCAGCATAGTGGACTTCTGCCTTCTGTGCCAATATGACATTGCTCTAGAAGAATTACTTTGAGCACCTTTGATAGCACACTGGCTAATGAAACTGGGCTGTAGTTTTATATGCTGGATCGTTTCCTTCTTTAATCCTTGATCACAGGTGTAACCGGACAACATAGAGCTGGGCAATGTACAATGCATTAACATTCCAGTGGAACGGCGTGAGAGCAGTGCCCACCTAATCGGTGACTGGCACACTTCACATGCTCCGCTGTGATCTGATCCAGGCCACAGGCTCGAGAATCAGCTCAGAGAGTTTGTTCCTTCCTCTTTTTGAAGCGCTTGCTTTTTTTCCCCTTGGTCGACCAGCAGAAGTGGCTGGAGGCTTCTCTGGAGCTGATGGAGTTTACTCACATGCTCATTCCTAGTCTGACATTTGTTTAGCTTCTCTTACAAAATACTTTGCATGCATTATTTAGCCCAGTAACAATTTCATCTTTTTTGGGGTGTTGACGCAGTTGATATTGATACTCTCCCATTGCACATGCAGGTTCTCCTTAATAGTGTGCTCAGACATTTACGTGGTCCATCCAATAAAAGATCTCCGTCTTTATTATGAGCGACTGCAGTGCTTACAGTATGCATAGATCCATATTGTAGTATTCCAGGCCTCACTCACATGTAGGCCTGTCATAGGGCAGAACAGCCTTACTTCATCAGAGTTTATTACTCTGACAAAATTGGATTAGATGCTGCTGGCCAAACGAGGACTTTGCATGAACTATATCTGCATTATAATCATCCATTACATAAATACAAGTACATTCACTTTCTTCAATAAAGGGGCTAATAAAAGCTGGTCTTTGGAATTATAGCCAGGACATTAATATGGTGTGTCAATATTTAAAAGTGTGAACAAATTATTAGTCGTGGTCATTTTATGCCTATACACCAGTCAACACACATCATTTTTATCATATTTCTTGTGCCACATTATGACCACCACCAGATATTCTGCCACGCTCAACTGTGGACTTCCCTGCCCCATAAAAATCACTATTAACAGAATTAATTTTGTCCAGCTCATGTATGTGTTCTTGAATAGACGGTCGAGCCGTCTTAGATGAATCTCAATTCAGAATTTAGCAACTCTTGTTTTAGCCTCATTTTCACTGCTTCACTCACCCGTGTTACTTTTATTCTAAATATAAACATTAGCTATAAAATATGGCAGTTGCAACATGTGCTGTTTTGCATTGTTTAGTTCTGCATTATGTAACAATGCAATGAGGGGAAACGATTTGGAGCTCCTCAGAGAAAAAAGGACTTCAAGAACCTTTGAAGCCTTTAAGGGTGGGCACTATTGACAAAACTTAGGGGAGACAAGCGGGTGGCGGCCCCTTGACATTGTGCAGCTTTACAATGTCGTACCTGATAATTAGCCGCACTGTTTGGAGCAACAGCAGCTTGCATCTGCATGAATAGATGAAACAGACTGAGCTAATGCTGCTGGGTTCAGGCACGTAAAGCAGTCAAAGCACATGTTTTACAGTTTTATGCTTTGTAACAGTGTCTAAATAATGAACTCCACAGAGATATTGAAGTCTTTATTGCAGTAGCAGTAATGTTGCATGTGTATTTGGTTTTTTGTTGAAAGGAAAGCCCTGTTTTTCTTGTGACCCAGATTTCTAAATGCCAAATGAATCATGATCCATCCAGCCCAGCACTCTTCCTCCTCCAGCTCATTCTCATTTTAATGTTTAGATGTTTATTTCTTGCTTTCCTGTGCGTTTTCTTGACTAGTTTAAATTCAGTGAGAATTAATTACATTTTAAAGTAAGGCAAGGCAAGGCAAGTTTATTTGTAGAGCACAATTCGTACACAAGGCAATTCAAAGTGCTTCACACAACAGGAAAAAATGCATTAAAATCACAAAGACATGACAGAAGATAACAAAATTTAATGTAAAAGTGCCATTTTCAGGCTATCCGTCAAATAGTTCAAGACATAAAGAGAAGAGTGCAAAGAAAAGCATTTCAGTCATATGCACAGCCAAACAAAACTTTTTTAGCTTAGATTTGAACATTGCCAGAGTAGCGGCCTGTCTCACATCCTCTGGAAGACTGTTCCAGATTTTAGCTGCATAAAACTGAAACACAGATTCCCCATGTTTAGTCCTGACTCTGGCACCAGCAGGAGGCCGGTCCCTGAGGTCCTCAGAGTCCGAGATGGTTCATATGGCACTAACATGTCCGAGATGTACTTTGGTGCTAGGCCATGGAGAGACTTGTATACAAGCAGAGCTGCTTTGAAGTCTTTCTCTGAGCCACAGGGAGCCAGTGCAGAGACCTGAGCACAGGACTAATGTGATCGTACTTCCTGGTTCTGGTCAGGACCCGAGCAGCAGCGTTCTGGATGTACTGCAGCTGTTTTACAGCTTTTTACCGATTTCTAACTTGATTTGTAGGTTTTAGAGCGAGACTCTGGAGGCTAACACTTTCTCTTTATTTCTGTGAGCCAAAGACGATTATTTCAGTCTTGTCTGAGTTGTAAGATACACAACCAGTACTGCTGGAGGTACTACAGCTACCGGTATACTATTACAAATGCTGAGTAATGCTGAGAATGTCTTACAAAATATGCATAAAGTAAACTGAGTCCTTTGAAATATGACAGTAATGATGCACTATAATGACCTAGTAACATTTCCACAAGACTGTTAACCTCCCCAGGCCGCAGTATTACAATTGAATATTATACTAAATATTTATAATTATTTTAGTCAGTATTGTTTTTCTTTCAAAGCAACCAGTGTTATTACTTTTATACTTTTATTTGACCTCAGATTTACAGCGTTTAGGGCTTGGCTCGTTGATTTAGCAGAGATCTTTTATTATTATTATTTTATGTCTGTATTTTTTTTAAACCCGTGCGCCATGTTTCTTTGATATTAATTTAGCGGGAGATTTTCTAATTGATTAATCTGCCTGTCAATCACACCCATTGGAAGTTGTGGAGACAGGATAATAATGCAGACCAACACACTTTAAGAATGTAGAGTAATGTAAAAGTGCGTGGTCTTGGCTGGGAGTTTGAATTTGCTCCCCTCTTTCTTCTTTAGGGCGGGGTGATCTGATTGGCTCGGACTGCCTGACCCAGGAGGAGGTGATAAAGACAAACGCGTGTGTGAAGGCCCTGACCTACTGTGACCTGCAGTACATCAGTCTGAAGGGGCTCCGCGAGGTGCTCAGTCTGTACCCCGACTACGCCCAGAGGTTTGTGAGCGAGATCCAGCACGACCTCACCTACAACCTGCGCGAGGGACGCAACAACGAGGTAAACTCAACTGCAAGAGAAATAATTTACGTACAAATCCATATCAATACAATCATTACGGTGAAATGACAAAAATGTTGCGTTTATTTTGTTTTTAATCATGGTTTCATACATCTGCATATCCATCCACAAATCAAAGCTAAATCCCAGTCAACTTTAGCCTTGGAGTCATAGTATTTTGGATATATTATTATTATTATTATTATTATTATCTGATAACGTTATTTGATAATCCAGGAGAAGAACCTTATTTAATTCATGTACTCTCCCCACTGGCCCCTCCTCCTGTACGTGTGTTTGGAAAAGGATTAACCATCTGGCTTTGGGACATTTCAGCCCTGGTCACTCACACATGGGATACTGGTCTAAAACTACTATAAATATGCCAGCTTTTTACAGTTAGCGTTTCACTCTAGCGCACACATGAATTAGCATATGCATACCATCAAGAGTAGTACTGTAAAGCTGCTAATTAGAGCAGACACGCCAAAGAATTACCCAGGGAGCAGACCAGTGCATTGGCAGGGTTTGAAACACGTTACACTGGCGAGTACATACTGGATTAATTATGTAACCATTTGGCATTGGTCTGAACTGAAATATGGAGCAGAAAATATGTTGTTTATTGCGATATGGTGGGATTTTTGGTGGTGGTTTTCCTATGATAGCCAAGCTCCTTCAATTCTCAATCAATCATAACGGATAATATATGTTTTAAGACATTATACCACTTCACACCTCTGTACTCAGAACAATATCACTTTCACAAACCAGTAAGCTTGTGCCTCGGCCATGTTTGACATGTGTCATCAAAATTGCAAACGATAATTGCCAAGAAAACAACCATTTCAGAATTTAGAATTAGAATAGGGTCACGAGTCGACTTGCCCGGTGGTCGTGTGTTTAAGGCACCGCACACGTATGTCTGGCTCCTGGCCGTAGAGTTGTGAGTTTGATTCCCAACTCCGACATTTACTGCATGTCCTCCCTTCTCTCTCACCCCCCATTTCACTCTGTACTTTCCTGTCTTTAAAAAACACCATTTTATCTCATATTATACATACAATATGAGATAAAATTATATAAAACTAGTGCACCGGCACTGCGGGTGGTCCTTGACCAGTGCTTTAAAATCATTAAAAGGCATAAAATGATTTCATTTAAAAAGTCTGTGGGTTTTGTTCCACAGGAGGGAGCAAAGGTGCTGAAAGCCTTTTTCCTGTCTCTGTGTTAAAACAATGGGATTGTAAGATAAAAATGTCCTGAGACCTCAAAACTGTGAATACCTGATCTGATGTGCAATAAATTGATAAATAATCCGGCAAAATGCCAACAAAAGGCAGTTAATTGCATTGTCTTTAAAAATCCACAGTGGATCCCTATTTTACACATTTTGAGGATTTTCGGCTGAAATGGAGTGAGTGGTCAGACAGATGTAAGGATGAGGTTGGCACACATCGCCCTGCCCTGGGGGAGGAGAGCTGCCTGGTTCTCTCTGCCTGATGTAAAGTGTGTTTTTTTTCTCAGGTGAGCCACAGCAGAGCAGAGCTAAAGTACAACCAGAGGCTTAGCCAAATCTGGAAACATGCCACTTGTACTTTATCACAGAGTAAAAAATAATGCTCCTGGTAATGTTTGACCATGAAATTATGGGCAGCGTTTCTGGCTTATATCTGAATTTCAAAGTAGTATGTGTTAAATAGTTGTTTATTTACGTTTTATTTGACGCTTAGTTTTCTGTGCCAAACTGAGCTTTTTTGAGTGCATTTTTTATCTTTTCAATCAGCAGATAATTTACTTTGAATGAAAAATAGAAAGCAATTACAAGTGGAATTACCGGTACATATCAAAAAAGATTATCTAGGATGAATATATTTAGACTCTTTAATTCAAGATTTCATCATGTTAACAAAGTGACCCATTTGGCATTTAAAAGCCTGTTATTTTCTTCACTGTACCAAACCTCCGGGGACGGGACGAACACGGCGATGTGGAGCTAAAAATAGAGCTGTCATCTGGGTGGGGGAGCGAGGGTCATCCCTGGTTGGATAAATATAGAGCCACACAGACAGATGGAGATGGGACGTGGAAACATCAGGACGAAACAGGCTGCGGGGCAAAAATGTTACTATCACGTGCCCTGACACTGGTTTTCAATGTGCAAATAGTATAGAAATTACGGTAATGCACAGTTCAAGTCACAGGTCGTGATACAATATTTATCTTATATATATTTAAATTTTTCTCATAATCTTCAAAAAAATATATGAATTTGGACTCAAAAATTGCCAGTATTTTTGTTTTGTTTTTCCTTTTATCCAGGCTTGGGGCTGGATAGTTCCTACTTCCTGTAAACCAATCAGAGCCTGTTACCGTTGCCTCCCAACCACTCACCTTGTCCAGATATCCATTTATATAAATCCACTCTTTCTCCCTGCCTGCATTTAATACATATTGAGTACATTCTTTAAATCATTCCAAACTGTATTTTTATTACAACCCTACTTCATGTACTATTCAGTCTATTTTAACTGCTTTTGGACACTTTTGAATTGGTATTTCAAGCATAGCTAAATAAATATGCATCAGCAGTATGAAATGTGATAATATGTGATATTTAAAACACAAGCAGAGGACACAAAGAGCTGAAAGAATAGAGGTTGGTTACCTGTGTAGTGTTGGCATGACCTGAATGAGTCTGGTGACGCTGAATGGACTTTAAAAACACTGAGGAGCCCTTTTTGGAATACCCATTCATCCAAAACACAGCAAAGGGAAATAGATTTTCTGACAGTTTAAATGTTTATATCACAAAGATGAAGGTGTCGTGTATTTTGATTGACCGATAATCACTACACGTGTGAATTAGAAGAGCTTTGGCCTTTGTTTTGATGTCGAACCATTTACAAAAACGGGATGTAAAATTATAAACGTTACCAATATTGTCAAACTAGGGAGATACAGGTAAGAATGTGATCTCAAACTTCAACGTAATCATGTTAACTGTGACATACATACACGTTAAATATGAATAGAAAATGTTGGCTTCCAGGATCCGATGTGCCAACACTTTTGGATAACACTTGCAGCCTAATTGAGCATTTCTCCACGCTTCCACCACACAAACCTTCTCTTCTCCCATATTTTTGTTGTCTTCCTTTCCCCGGTCTCGATTCGCACGTGTCGGCTGCTGGTATTTTTAGCTCACAGAGGTTTAAATTTAGCTGCGGTTTTGCCTGGAGGGACCACGAGCGAGATGTGTTGGGGATTTCACAGCGCGCGTAGAAGGCACATGCCACCCTGGATAAGAAGACAGCAGAGCGCCACACTAAAGGGGCATATAGGCGGGCGCCTCCCTGTTTACTGCCTCATGTGCTATCCACGGAGCATGTCAGATGTAAATGATTTGATCCTCGTGTTTTTGAACGTCTCTATAATGTCAACTGTAGCGTTCAGTGTCGATGGAGAATGTGGAATGACAAGTCGTACGATGAAACAAGCTGCAATACAGTTGAAACCTTAAACAGACGTAGTTATTAAATGAAGAAACGATGGAAGTATCTTGATATTCGAAAAACAATTATTATTTTAGCACATTTTGGAGTACATCTGCCTCTAGATATGGGTAAAGGGATTGGAAATGTGTACAACCAATGAGGCTGGGCATTGCTGAGATATAATACATCTCCTGATACACTCATATCCCTAAAAAAGGGCTTAAAACTTTACTAGACAATTGGTTTATGAATAAATCTCGATACACAATTTGCCAAGAAGTCCATCTTGATACATTGCCATATCAATATTGTTTCTACATTCTATATTGTTATGAGAAAATGACCCGTTGAGCTTTGAAGCATGTTAAAACGTTGTTCCCTCATCAAAAACATATCCAGTCCTTGTGCCCTCTGCTGGCATGTTGCATGTACAGTGCATTTCATGGCAACTAATGTCTGGACTGGAGGTATCTTCCAGACACACGTACACTTTTCCATACGGTGCAATAGAGCCCAATGTCTTCAAAACAAATCCCTGGTGAACTGCTAAACTGCCCATTATTGACAGATAAAATGTGTAAAAAGAAAACATGAGCTATCAATTGGTCCACGTTGACTAGAATCTTTGCAGTTTTGAGGCAGAAATCCACTGCCTCGTGTCAAAAGCAGCGCTAACCTGCTAAAGCTGCGCTGGCTGATGCCTCAGTGGATTTGCTTCAGTCTGAATGAGATTCCTCCTGTGATAAAATGAATGGACTTAAAGGCTCTGGCAGCTATTGTGAATGACTCAACCTTTTACACGGCACACAAGCTCCCCCTGGTGGACTAATGCAAGCAGCACATGCCATTTCAATGCTTTTTAGGTTATTTTCATGTTATTTTAAGTAAGATATAATATAGATGCTATATTTACCCAGAGGAGCGTGAATTAGCATTTTGCACTATTGCATATTTTTTATGTGTCTACTGTTTTAAATATGTATTGCTAATATATTGTCATGCTTTGTACCTTCATTGTTTCCTTTGATTTATTTATAGGGACATTAATATTACATAATAGCGCTTTTAACAATTATATTCACGATTTTGTTTTGGTCGATTGAACAACTTTTATTTAAACTAACAAAGACAATTAGTCATGACCAGAAGTGGACTGACGGTCAGAAGCAGCACATTATTGGACATTGACAAATTAAAATCCAAATATTCCAAAGATTACCAAAAATATATGACATTTTGACACACCATCTGTATTATTGTTATTCTGTCATCTGTTATTTTCCTCTTAAAAGCAAACGGAAAAAGAGAAACAGCTTCTCCAAATACCTGACATTTTTCAGGCCTGATTTGAAATGTATTGTAGAGTCAAACTTCACCAAATATGGACAATTTTCATGTCATTTTTATTCTCTCGTCTTGTTCTGCCTGAAGGTCGATTTGGAAAGCAACGGGGGCATCGCCAAAAAGCTCGCCTCCATCAAAGAGGACGAGGAGGGCTCCAGCTCAGAGGGATCTCCCAGAATGCCTTTGGGCCGCTTGGCTCATGGTTTACGCTCGCCCCTCCTCCCCCCGAGACCCTTCAGACCCCCCAGTGACCCGAGCCCAAGACCGGCCACTCTACAGATCCCTGTGGTCAGCTTCTCCTGCCCCCAGCCACAGCTAAGTCCCAGGTACGTTTTTAGACTATGAGACGCTGTCAAAAATTTAAAACCTTTTTTGGTCCGTAAACAGCTTCTCATTTGACCTTTTAGGCCTAAGTTTACCCAGTGTTGTACTGTTTTTACTTGACTAAGATTTTCATTGTCAATAAATGTCTTGGTTGAAGTTCAAGTAGTGTTTCTCAAATTGTGGTGTGCAGGCTGCTAATGTACATGAGGCCCACTGCAGTATTTCCCTGATTTAGAGACAAGTCTATCATGTTTTTACCCTCCTTTGGATTAATCACTCTTTTTAATGACCTTAATCCATGGTTTAGTCTAATTTTAGACCTGGTTTAGTTCTAAATTAGGCCTGAAAGAGTCTGGGTTTATGTCTGGTGCTACTCGCAAAGTGAAATAATATGTTAGATAGTACTTGGTGTAACTATTTAACAACACCACAAACTAAGGATATTAATATATTTCGATTTGACGTGGCTTCCCTCATCTCAAATAAACCCTGCAGGGGTCCCTACGTGTGGAGGAAAAGGGTCTAATGAGGCCCTCGAGAGAGAGGCGGGCTCAATTCCTGATTTACATGATTTTACATTATTTGCTGGCTCAGGTCACAAATTAAACTCATAGCCCCATTTCAGTTGGCCATAAAAGGAATGTTGAGCCCCCCGTCATCCCCCCCACCACACACACACACACACACACACACACACACTTTTGTACTTAAATATTGCGTTCCTTTTTGCGTAGATTTCCAATTACATGAGTAACTTTTGTCTATTTCCAGGTTTGTGGACGGAGGCGAAAACCCAAATTCCTTTCAAAGATTTGATTTCTCTCGAAGCACAAGCCACAGTTTTCCTCCCAGTCCTGACACGCCATCACCAGGTTAATGTAACACTCAATACAGAGATTATTCAACAGAGTATTGACTGACACTAATAAGAATATCATGTCCACAGTGGATCCAGAGGCAGCAGACACCATGCGTGCCATATCTAAACTCAAGCATGAGGTAACTTTTGTGTCGTTTTCCGTTTCCAAACTGCTGCTTATCACATGTAGAACTATTATGCATTTATACATCATTATGGGCATTGGCACATATTTGCAACCTACAGTTTAGAAGTTTGCTCCGGGCTCATCGGCTATGTGGAGACAGAACACTGCAAGACCGATAATTGTATTTAAAATCTCTTTCCCGAAACTTTATAAACCACTAAGTTAACGAAACATTGGCACATTTTAAGTTTTGAATGTGTTTTTTTGAAAACAACAAACACACAAAGCTTGATTTTCCTCTGTTTTCCTCTCCAAAAGTACTCAATGTACTCAATACTCATTACCTGGTTACGTATTAAAGGTGCGGCGCGTACATTTTCGAGTGCTTGCCCCCTGCTCGTCTTTATTAGACAGTCGAGTCGCGGACCCTCCAGCAGAAAAGTGAAATATCCTTTACATATATTTTCTACTTCATTCTCTCTTTCCAGATGAGTGCTTTGTCGCGTCAGGTGACCAGCGTGACTCAGGAGCTGCAGGAAGTGACACGCCTCCTTAAGCCCCTCCTCCTCAACCCTTCCATGGCAATAACGCCGCCCATCACCAGCATAACCCCGCCCCCGAGCCACCAATCGTCTCACAGCGTTTCCCCGGCCCCTTATTTCCTGTTGCCCCACGCGCCCGCGGATTCTACGGAGGGGCAGAATTCAACATGTTTAGCGCAAACGTCGAGCCCCCGCGACCCAAACTTTCCACATGAACCTCATTCTCTTCTCCTGGTTTCCCCGACCAGGAAGTTAACCCATTCTTCCGCCCCGACGTCGCTGACGAGCTCCCCCAATGAACGCAACGCACAAAAGTCGAATTCCTCCTCAAATCCAGCGTTATCGACAACGCTGCTTATCGACCTGGACGCTGTCGATAACCAAGCTATTTCCTGGTCCAGTTTGCAATCTGGAACTCACCCGGATCCCTTTTTAAACGACCAGGACAGCCAAAGCACGCAATATTGCTTAATTGACGAAGGAAGACCAGCAATTTGAACAAAACAAAACAAAACAAAACAAAAAAACGTCTGCGCGAGCAAGACGAGCACAAAGCATGCACGCTGTAATACATTTATTGCATGCGACTTGTATTATTTTAGAGATCACTAGGCAATGCACAAAATAGGAACATTGTCTCTTGATATCTATCCAAACCAGCGTTGTACTTTTCAAAAAAAAAAATATATATATACACGGCTGAACAATTTTAGATAAACAAAACATATCAGTTGCCATTTTTTGTTTGGGAAATCAAGGTTCAGTTCAGAAACACGTCCATGAGCAATAACGTTTGCTAAACTAATACAAGAATTCCATGCTTTTCAGAACATTCAGTTTTCTACATACGACATTGTGTTACCTAACAGTTGTAAATACTTGTAGCAAATTGAACCAAAGATGTATTTTTATCATTCAGACAACCATATCAAACATGTATTCAGATTAAATGTGTATTGTGTGTCTACGCATGTGTGCCCTATATCTTTTGACCTAACCACAACAGGAAAACAGCTGCTGGTGGTTGTGTGCGTGCTCGTTTTTGTGGTTGCAATGCTCCAAATTTTTGTTGCAATTACTGACGATTTGTGAACTGATGGAACCTCAGAGCAGCCCCCTTTTGCAGCTGAACAGGTGAAGGGCGTCATCAGTATGTTACAGACAAATGTGGAGAGCGACCTACAGCTGGGAGAGAGCGCAAAACATTAAGGTAATTTTCAAAAGAATCATTTAAGTTTGAACTTTTGGGGTGATTTTTGTCTTTTTTAATGGCCAATTTAAGAAAAGAAAAAAAAAAGTTATAGTTTTAGCTTTAGGTGTTTAGCTATAGGTGCATTTTAGCAAAATGTCAAAACAAAATGTGTGTCTGTGTTTTGTCCAAAAAGTGCTTTACGTGAAATACTTGATTTGTAACGTAAATTAGACGTGAGGCGGAGAACAAAGCACAAGTGTAATTCCCTTTATTGCCACAGGAAGGCAGCATTTGTGCAGTATTATAGAGCCATCTTTCGCCGCTGCAAAGGTGACCATAAAATAGGATAGAATACTGCTAAAATATAGTGTGACACCCAGAATTTAGTCAGGAAATGGGTTGGACGTTAAACATGCACTATGTCACTTTTTTAGTGGGAGGCCCGCTACCATGGAGATGTTGTTTCACTGTCTAGGGTTATATGTGTCTATCAGGCTTTTATTCAATCACTGGCTTTTCAATTTCTCAAAAAATACATTTAAAACATGCTTTCTTACAATGAAGGAGGTCGCCTCTCCACAGATCTGGTTTGATGAAACTTTTTAAGAGTTGAATGGCCTAATATAACACATGGACAACAGTGTCAGAGTAGATGCCTCTATTGATCCTTTTTTCCACAAATACAATAATAATAATACAAAGGAGATGATAGAATTCCTCGTGGCTCGTTTGTTCCTCTTTCTGGCTTGCAAAAACAATTAGCTTGTGTTTGTGTTAAATTGGCCGGTGTCCTGACATTGCTTCTGTTCCGCATCTAATTTGTTCCGTAGTTTCACTCCATAAACTGTAGAACAGAAGCTTTTCAAAGTGGTTCTGTGCCTTGGGATTTGGGAAATGTTGTCCTTCCCTTCATTCAACGCATGAAACCTGTTTTACAATCATAAAACTTAATAATTCTTGATTCGAAAAAAGGAAAAAAGTAGGTTTTTGTGGTCAATAAAACCAACTTTATGTATTATTTGAATAGAATTTGCGATAAGAATAATGGTTTCAATGAATTTGAGTACGTGCTTCCCCACCCCATAGAACAGTGACTTAAACAGGGCGGAACGAAGGAACAAAACAGAATGTGGGGGGATTTACTGTCCAGATAGAGCCCATGACTGAAATATTGAGTGATATTTTAGATACGTTTAATATCAATCTGCTTGTCTCCATGGAGATCGACAGGGATAACGCCGCACTGTGGGACATTCCGGGGCAAAGCAATAACATTCCCTTGGAGAGAAGATGGCGGACCCCTCTGTCAGAAAAGTTACACACGGCAGCTTTAAGAAACACTGTAATGAAATGTCCCCTTTGTATTGTAACCTCGCAGTCACTCCCGACCTAGAAAGCTTGCCGGGCCCCCCCCAAGTGTGCGGCCCCTTCGAATGCGTCACACAATAGACACGATTAACAATTCATCTCAGACAGATAAACAGTACGGTAACTGTGGCGATGGTCCCATTCCCCTTTTTTACTGTTTAAATAATGATGACTTTGGTGGTCCGACCCTCTGACCAGACAAAGCTCTCAGGACTTCCTGCGGTCGCTGGCGTCCCGCGGCGAGGTCCCCGCCCCCCATGTTGGGAACCGCTGGTCTAATGAATCGCGAGTGAGTGAAACATGATGAAAACACGTCTGACATTTGGACATGAAGAAGAAATGGCTCAAATGTGCGGAACGTGAACGTGAACGTGAACGTGAACGTGAACGTGAACGTGAACGTGAACGTGGGTCAAACAATCATTTTTCACATTTTGGATATTTTTAACTTTTGCTAAATTTGGGACCAAATTAATCTCCTTCGCAGGACAACGATGTCCACTGTGCCTTTGGTTCATCCCGTCACGCTCTCTCCCCCTCTCTCTCTCTCTTACCCTCTCTCTCTCTTACCCTCTCTCTCTCTCTCTTCTCCCCCTCTCTCTCTTACCCTCTCTCTCTCCCCCTCTCATCTCCCCTGGCCTTCTCTCCTCTCTCCTCGTCTCTCTCTCTTTCCCCCTCCTCCATCTTTCTCTCTCTCTCTTTTCCCTCTTCTCTCTCTTTCCCCTCTCTCCTCTTTCTCTCTCTCTCTTCCCTCTCTCTCTCTCTCCCCCTCTCTCTTTCCCCTCTCTCATCTCCTCTCTCTCTCTCTCTTCCCCCTCTCTCTCTTACCCTCTCTCTCTCCCCCTCTCTCTCTCTTACCCTCTCTCCTCTCTTTTTCCCCTCTCTCTCTCTTTCTCTCTCTCTCTCTCTCTTCCTCCCTCTCTTTCTCACCCCTCGTCTCTCTCCCCCTCTCTCTTTCCCCCTCTCATCTCTCTCTTCCCCCTTCTCTTTCCTCTCTCTCTCTCTCCTCTCTTTCCCCTCTCTCTCTTTCCCTCCCCTCTCTCTTTCCCTCTCTCTCTCACCCTCTCTCTCTCTTTCCCCTCTCTCTCTTTCCCTCCCTCTCTCTTTTCTCTCTCTCTCTCTTTCCCTCTCTCTCTCCTCCTCTCTTTCCCTCCTCTCTCTTTCCTCTCTCTTCTCTCTCCCTCTCTCTTCCCTCTCTCTCTCTTCTCCCTCTCTCTCTCTTTCCCTCTCTCCCTCTCTCTCTCTCTTCTCCTCTTTCTCTTCTCTCTTCTCTCCTCTCTCTTCCTTTCTCCCTCCCCTCTCTCTCTTCCCTCTCTCTCCCTCTCTTTCCCCCCTCTCTCTCTTTCCCTCTCTCTCCCCTCTTCTTTCCCCTCTCTCTCTCTTTCCCCCTCCTCTCTGCTTTCCCCTCCCTCTCTCTTTCCCTCTCTCTCTCTTTCTCCCTTCTCTCTTTCCCCTTTCTCCCTCCCCCTCTCTTCTTTCCCTCTCTCTCTCTTTCCCTCTCTCTCCTCTCTTTCCCCCTCTCTCTCTCTTTCCCCCCTCTCTCTCTTTCCCTCTCTTCTCTCTCTCTCTTTCCCTCTCTCTCCCTCTCTTTCCCCGTCTCTCTCTCTTTCCCCCTCTCTCTCTTTCCCTCCTCTCTCTCTCCCTCTCTTTCCCCTCTCTCTCTCTTCCCCCCTCTCTCTTCTTCCCTCTCTCTCTCCCTCTCTTCCCCCCTCTCTCCTCTCCTCCCTCTCTCTCTTTCCCTCTCTCTCCCTCTCTTCTCCCCCTCTCTCTCTTTTCCCTCTCTCTCTTTCCCCTCTCTCTCTTTCTCCCTCCCTCTCTCTTTCCCTCTCTCTCTCTTCCCTCTCTCTCTCCCCCTCTCTCTCCCCCTCTCTCCTTTCCTCTCTCCTCTTTCCCTCTTTCTCTCCCTCTCTTTCCCCCTCTCTCTCCTCTCTTTCTCTCTCTCTTTCCCCCTCTCTCTTCTTTCCCCTCCCTCCTCTTTCCCTCTCTCTCCCCTCTCTTTTCCCCTCTCTCTCTTTTCTTTCCTCCCTTTTTTTCCCTCGTCTCCCTCCCCTCGTTCCCTCTCTTTCCCCCTCTCTCTCTCTTTCCCTCTCTCTCTTTCCCTCTCTCCCTCCCCCTCTCTCTTTCCCTCTCTCTCCCCCTCTCTCTCTCGCTCAGTGTGGAGTCAGCAGCTGTAGTAGTTGTAGTATTTTGACTTGGTTGATGCATATCTGAACATCGCCTGCTCTTGACAACAAGTTTTAAGCCAATATATTTTTTTTTTAAACGAATGGATGCTAATTTTCACTTCGAATCCAGCGCAACGTAAACGGTGAGTCCTTTCTACTCTAAATTTCAGACTGATTACATATGATATTGTTCTGCCCGAGACACGTCTAAGGTGAACGATTGGGATATTTGGGCTACAATTTAAAATCATGTTATTTTAGCATTATAGAAACAACTTTTTGTTCAAAATGCAACCTATTTATCCGACTTATAAATTAAAACCTATTTTGCTTCTCACAAATGTTGATAAAAAGAGTCCCTTCTGAGCATCAACAGAAGAAAATGCCAATTCTTTGACATTTTTACTTCAATTAAACATATTATTTATGTATAAGATATTAAAATTCAATTTGCTTATGAGTGTTTGTATTGAGTATATGGTGCGTTTGGGCTGCACATGTTTAGTCAGAGTTTTGGCTGTGGTTTAAGGGCCATAAAAACAAATGTGTTTCTGAAGTGGTTAAACGTCTGAGAGTTAGAGACAAGTTTAATACAGCTCACTTAAACGGGCATTTCTATCTGATTAGCCCCATTTTAGGCTTTTTACTGCTTGTGTAATGAAAGCCCATAGAAAAACTACTATTAAGTCTTTAATTTTGTCTTGATTAAAAACTGTAGCGTTAGAATCTTCATTTCAACAATCAACAATTTGCTTGATAATAGTGTGTTTTGTTTTTGTTTCTTTTACAGTTTCTTGACTTCAACTTTATTAGTTCACAGTGTTGTAAAAGTTCTGTTTAACTATAAATTCCTTAGAGAAGCCTGGAAAATGCTGTGTTATTAAATCTAGAACCAATACTTATAGTACACAAGAATTATACTTTTTCAATCTTCCACCGTTTTTATGCAGTATTTAAATATATACAATTATTTTATGTTGCTTTCAAGCCAGAAGGTTGGTTGGTCTCAAATGCAAAAACAGAACTAATACAATAACTACAATTTAAACACATTTATTATAACACATTTTTAGATTTAATGACTAGGTTTTCCAAATTGAATACACTGTGGATGGTACGTGAAATGTTTGAAAACAATTAGACTTACTATGTTGTAAAAATCATGTTAAATGATTTGAGGTCTATTTTCTGTACTCTTCACGTTCCTGTATTTTGTCATTGCAACAAAGAAATGTTGAGGGGCAAATAAAGGTTTTCTTCAATGTAAAATACTGCACTGTAATCATATACTAAAACAAATTGATGTACTTTATGCAAATCTAAAATAGCTTTCCGTTTGTGTACATGTTTGTTTGCTTTCAGACGTCTCAGTATGGAGCAGATGGAGCAGATGGAGCAGAGGCTGTCCGGAGGAGCTGAGCGGAGCCCCAGTGTTCAGGACATCTCCAGCCCAGAGGAGCGAGAGGAGAGCGGGGAGAGTCCTGCCTCCAGCCGGGCGAGTGTCCTGGAGGTCAACGGGAGCCCAGCGGGGTCAAACCAAAAGGCAGACAACAACAGCCCCGTCAAAACACTAGGGGGTGAGACAGTACATCCATATGCTGTTTTATGTATTATTTATTATTGTCTATTATTTAGCAGGAACCCCGGTGTGAACATTTGAAATTGGAGTTTGTTGTTTTTTTGGGGGGAAAAGCATCAAGCGTTTCGAAAACAAACAAATAAGAAAAGGTCCATCCAATTGATATTATTTTTTATTGAGAATGCTTTTATTGTTAAATCCATATAAAGTAGGATTAAAGCAGGTCTGAACCAGGACTAAATTAGGACTAAACCAGGGCTTTACCAGGACTTGACCAGGACTGTATAAGAACAATGTCAATTCCAGGATCAAACCTGGACAAAACCTGGGCGTAATTAGGACTAAAACAGGACCAAGCCAAGACTAAACCAGGCTTAAACCGGACTAAAACCGGAACAAAAACTATTACTAAATCTCAAGTACACGAAGACTAAAGCAGGACCAAACCAAGACTAAACCAGGCAAGAACGAGAACGAAAACTAGAACTAAATCTGAAGTACAGAAAGACTACAGCAGGACTAAACCAGGTTAGAACCTTGCAGGACAAAACCTGTCTATCCACGCAAATGCGGACAAATGCACCTTTTAGTATCTTGGTCCTGGTTTGAGCACAGTTCAGTACTTAGTTTGGTACTGTTCTAGGCCTGGTTTAGTCCTGGTATAGTCCAGGTTTAATCCCAGTTTTGGTACGATGTGTGCATACCTGAAGGATAATTGGATGTTACACAAAACTATAGTATATTCTTGTGTTCCCATGTGTGCTCGTTCTGATATAGGTCTAAACTATTCTAAAACGGTTCAGGAAAGGTTTATTAAAGGTTTATTATTTGAATAGGGACATACAAAAACCATGTATATTCTTGTGTGTTTGCGCTCAGGCCTGATGATCCCAGTCTTCTGCGTGGTGGAGCCTGTTTGCATGGGCTTGTCCCGTGAAGAGCAGGAGGAGGGGCAGAGGGAGCGCCACGCCGAGTTTGCCCTGGTTCGGAGAGACGTCCTGTTCTCTCAGCTGGTGGAGAGCGCCCTGCTGGCTCTGGGGTACTCCCATAGCACCGCTGCACAGGCGCACGGTAAGAGGGACAGTGGGCGCGCTGGCAGGTTGAGGGCAAGACATGCTCGTGTTACCTGTGTGAATGTGCCAGCGTGATAGAGGGAGCGGGTGAGGTCAAACGTTTCCATCAGTCAGCCCCAGGTCAACTCTGGCTGCAGAAGGAAGTTACCGCCGAGTGTCTAAGGAATGAATGAATGAATAATAGTAATGACCATGACAACACAGGACATACAACATGACAAAACCTCTAGATAAATATGTTATAAATCCACAAAAGTTCATGTAGCTCATTCATACATTTCATATGGAATAAATCAATAAATAGATTAAGGAGTGGGAGCGGGAGTAGGAGTTAAGACAGGTGATAAAATACTTCTAAAAAATCTATAATATTGTAAAAGTTCAGTATCAATTGACTGAACCAACTCTGATGAAGAATAAAAAACACAAAGGAGGAGCGGCAAACCCAAAAGAAAAGGCGCAGGCGGTGTAAACAGAGCTCGGGGTTGTGTCGTCACTCCTCACGGAATTTTCAGTAAAGCAAAATGTTAAACCAATGGTTCCAAAATGAAGCAGTTAATCTGTTAATCTAGTCTTTTCTTTACTTTTTTAAAAATATGATCTCGATCTCGAGCCCTGTAGAAGAAGGTCTAGTCGTGCCACAATACTGATATTTCTAAGGAATAAGGAATAAGCTTGATACTCAATGAGAATTTTATTATTTTAATGTGAATGAAAGAAATGCACGAAACAATGTGAGCGAATAAAAGAAAAGAACACTCTTTTTTTAAAGGCTGTAATTTTCAACACAAAATAATAGTAATGCTTTCTTTATGTTATGTCCTATACTAAGTAAAACTCTTCAGGAAAGGTCAAATTCTGTCTTGATACTTGTTCAAATGAGTATTTAGTGTTGATACTAGTCTTAGTATAGTAGATGTGTGTGTGATGCAATCTTATCGTTATTACAAAATTAATTAAAGTAGAACTAAATGAGGATAAGAGCAGAGTTTAAAAAGGACTAAACCAGGGCTTAACTAGTTCTAACCAAAGATGAAACCAGGACTAAAACCAGGGAAAACTGATGAAAACGATAGCAAAGCTGTTTTAAACAATAATGATGAATAATAAAAATGCACATCAAATGTCGGGTTCGTTATTACAGCTTTATTTAGGATCAATATTGCCAACAGTTTTCCAATGAATCAGAGCGTAAAATGGTCCAGGGGTCTGAAATACAAGACTTTCCCTGTGAATATTACACAGTGCACACAGATTTGATTACACTGCACCATGGGAACGGTATTTAGCATGGAGGTATGTTAAAGATAAGGTTATCCTGTCTCTCTTAAGCCAAACCCAACGTCGTGGCTTTTAGGTTTTTAGGCCCTTTTTGTGGACTCAGACTTAAGTCCGTGAAACATTCCTGGTTTGTTAAATACAGGCCTCTAAACCCGGAGCCATCCACGCCCTGGACCCCCTCTGCCCCACCAGACCAATACGGTTTTGTTCTGGGAAATAAACCTTTTCTTCTTAAATAAATAATTTCTGGCTCGAGTTGTGCATTTTTCCTCCTGATGCGGCGACAACCAAAATTATTACTTCTATTTTGGCCGCGCGTGGAACTGCTTACGTGCATAACTTTGCCTGTTTACTGGCGCTTGCTTGTATTTTTAAACATTTTCGCTCTAATTGGTCGCTCACTTATTTGAAAATACGGTTGCTATTTTCAATGTATTATGCTTGCAAGTGACAGATTTGGCAGTTTAGGTTCGTGCTCACGGGTGTTAATGGCACTAAACATGGGAGTTTGGTTAGATTTTAAAACATGTTCTTGTTCCTACTAAAAGGGTATTTTAGGAATCGTACAAAGAGTATTTTTAAATTAAATGAAATGTATTATATTTCAAGATAAAATGTCAAATGATCTACCTTTTATTTGGTGCGGACAAGAATAATCAGTTAACTCAAAAATGAGATCCTTGTGTGTGTTTACATGCGCGAGAGAAATCTGCTCCGTGCGTTTTGGGAATGAGTGGATTTTTTGTGTAACTGTTGTATTTTGACGACAAAGTACAATACAATTTGAACTCTCTTCTTTGCTCTCTTTTTTTTTTTTTTGCGTAATGTTCACACAATCGGAAAGAAATCAATCCCAGTACTCACATCACTGTTTACACGACATTTCAATGATCTGATAACTCCAGAAATCAGATCATGATAATAAAATATGTTCCTCTGAAACGCGTCGTCCTCTCCTCTGTCTTTGTGGTAATGTGGTAACGTTGTCCGTCTCTGCAGGTATAATCACGGTGGGTCGGTGGAAGCCCATGCCCGTTCACTTCCTCACAGACGCTCCGGAGGCCACGGGTGGGGACATGCTTCCAGGACGTGTACCACATGGTCACGCTCAGGATACTGCTCTACAGGTACTGCTAATACTACTACCAGTACCAAAGGCAGGTAGTGCTTCGTTACATTTACTTGAGTAATCTTTTTTATAGAAATGCATTCACTTCTACTTGAGTAACATATTGTACAGTGTAACAGTACTTGAGTAAATGTTCCTCTTCCCAAGTGACAGACCCTGTTACGTGACATGATTTGAACATTCGGTTTCTTGCACTGTTCCGTTTGAAATGATTTAGTTTCTCTCTTTTGAAATGACCAGATTTTGTGCATTATTTCATGTTTTGTTTTCCAGTTACATTTACGTGTAACGTCCAAATACTTTTTTAAACTTGACTTACTTCCTCTACTTTGTACTTCTACGTGAGAGATATTATTTTGAAGTAACTTTACTCTTACTTCAGTAACATTTTTGGCTAGTCTATCAACAAGAAGATGCAGCCGTCTTGTGCATGGTTTGCATGGGTTTGTCAGAGGCACTCGGGCGGGTTCACCCATCAATCCCACAGCCAGAGGCAATGAAGGGTCTGTCAAATACACAAAAACATGTTTTGAATGATTATTACTTCACTGTTGTGTCTGTTGAAGTTATTCTCGTCTGGAGGACTTGCCCCCAGAGCAGTGGACTCACGCTACAGTCAGGAACGCTCTCCAAGAACTGATCCGAGAAAGCAACCAGAGCGCCCTGGCCAAAGAGTGCCCACTGTCCCAGGTTACTACTACTACTACTACTACTGCTACTGCTATTGCTACTGCTACTACTACTTGCTACTGCTGCTACTGCTACTGCTACTGCTACTGCTACTGCTACTGCTACTGCTACTACTACTGCTACTGCTACTGCTACTACTGCTACTGCTACTGCTACTGCTACTGCTACTGCTACTGCTACTGCTACTGCTACTACTGCTGCTACTACTACTACTACTACTACTACTACTACTACTACTACTACTACTACTACTACTACTACTGCTACTACTACTACTGGCTACTACTACTACTACTAACTGCTACTACTACTGCTACTACTACTACTACTGCTACTACTGCTACTACTACTACTACTACTTACTACTACTAGCTGCTACTACTACTACTGCTACTACTACTACTTTACTACTACTACTACTACTACTACTACTACTACTGCTACTACTCTACTGCTACTCTACTACTACTACTACTACTGCTACTACTGCTACTGCTACTACTACTACTACTACTGCTACTACTACTGCTACTGCTACTACTGCTACTGCTACTGCTACTGCTACTGCTACTGCTACAACTACTACAGTTCGTAAGGTAGCACTTATTCCCAGATTCGATTTCCGTAATAGCTCCGAAATGCAAACTCTCAACATATACACATGCCAAATTACTCACATTAACACTCCACGATTCAACCTCGTTTTCAAAATCAGATGCGTATTTGCGCAGCAATTTACATTGCTCCGAATGAGCAGCCGAGCCGAGACGCGCTTAGGACCGTAAACAAATATCAATACAAAAAACGAAAACTTTTATAACTAATGGAGCATCAAATAGGCAAACAATTTCAATAACACAATAAATACAACATGATGACACCACAACAACCTTTTTCAAAATCAAGCTTTACTGGTTTTACTTGATATACAAAAACTTCTATAACTGCGAATGGAGCATCACATAGGGCGATACAATTTCAATAACACAATAAACTACAACATGATGGACACCACAACAACCTTTATTTTTCAAAATTGAAGCTTTGTTTTATTGATATACAAAAACTTTTTATAACTGGAATGGAGCATCACATAGGGAATACAATTTCAATAACACAATAAATACAACATGATGGACACCACAACAACCTTTATTTTTCAAATGAAGCTTTACTGGTGTTTTATTGATATATGATTCATTATGAAAATTAATCTTCGATGTATTTTTTAATATTTGATGTAGAGTCACCATGTTCCCAGCACTTATCAATAATGACAATATCTATCTACTACAACCCTTATTTTACCCATCAGAAGCTTTATTCTCTTTTTTATGACGAAATATGATAATTCATCTTCTATAACTTTTTTAATATTTGATGTAGAGTCATCAAATTCACAGCACTTATCAATAATGACAATATCTATCTACTAAAACCCTTATTTTACCCATCAGAAGCTTTATTCTCTTTTTTATGACGAAATATGATAATTCATCTTCTATAACTTTTTTAATATTTGATGTAGAGTCATCAAATTCACAGCACTTATCAATAATGACAATATCTATCTACTAAAACCCTTATTTTACCTCATCAGAAGCTTTATTCTCTTTTTTATGACGAAATATGATAATTCATCTTCTATAACTTTTTTAATATTTGA